>JAODUD010000001.1:25762598-25782749 GCA_026784285.1 Stomatorhinus walkeri | reverse complement strand
CCCACTTTGCCTCATGCCTGAGCTGGATAGGCAGTTGAAAGGTGCATAATAATAATAATAATAATAATAATAATAATGATAATAATGATGTGGGACATTGTTTCTCATCTGAACTCAGGACCAAATTGTAAAAAATTTTGACCCACATTTACTTCACCAAAAATAGTGCAGTAATAGTAAATAGAACCTGCAATAACAGTAGCACAATACTTCATGTACTGGGAAATCCAGTATTAGAAAATATTTTCTACTATTTCTCCAACCAGACTTTCTGAAACCCAGTGAAATAGTGCCACAACCAACATTTGGGTGGCGACCCACCAGCTGAGTAACACAGGTCTAGAAAATACACCCCAGAAAATACTCTGAAGCAGGCAGCTGAATTGTCTTCAGAAACGACAGTTTCCTTCCCGAAGTGAAAAGCTGCTGCGTGTCGGGACACTCGGTTGTACTTCAAGCAGCCTGGTGAAGCTGCCTTCGGACTTGGCAGCTACATGCTCCACCACCTCTGCTTGTTCAAAAGACAATCTGGCAGCTTTGAAAGAACACATCTAAATGTCTGCCAGGTGATTAACATGTGAAATCCATTTTAATTAATCTCACAAGTTCAGCGTTGTCGGCCATCATAGGAACATGTATGGACGTACTAGCTAATTTTTTTCCCCTGGGTCTCCTCTCTGCCTTTCTGCCTGTGCATCTTTTTTTTGCAATCACACTCTTCTTTTCATGTCGGTTCTTTACATCTCACGCCTTTTGTCATTCTCTCACCCTTTGCTTATTTCCTTTGTTTTTCCAGCTGGTGAGGATGACTATGCCATCGACATCTACTCTTTCGGGATTTGCGCCCTGGAGGTGAGAGACGTCTCGTTAGTTGGCTGAAAGAAGTGACGCTTCCCTGCTCCCTCCCTCCGTCTGTTTCTTGCAGGGCAATGACTTGGTGTCCCTGCAGCCAATTGTGTGCGACTGAGCGACAGCCATGGGCGAGGCAGGGATGGGGTGTGGATGGGACAGGGTGGGATGTGGGTGGGGCACACCATCGACGGTTACCCTGCCCCTACAGGCTGAACCGATAGACCTGATTGGCTGGATGGAGGTCTCTGTCAGTTGCCTGCAGGGGGCGCCAGAAAGCTGGAGCAGACTGCGGCCAATTCAACCAGCTGTCTCTGTCAATATGATGCTCGCGATGCGAGGGATTTACCCTTCACACTGCAGATAGTAATTGTAATCTATGAAAACTGTGTTGATGTTGGGTTTCCAATATTGAACTGGTAATTTCTGGTTTTCCAGTAGTTGTGAAATATCAGCAGCACTGCTTCCTTTGAATTTCTTCTTTATGTTTGGAATCAGCATTTGCAGAAATTGTGTCAGTAATTGCTGTATTTGATATGTTTACTGGCTCTGTATAATAAATCCAGTGTTTTTGTCAGTTTCCCCATTTTTGAGTGGATGGGACTGTTTTGTGAGTTAACAATGGAGCTAATGTATATTCATACATGGGCACACAGACACAAAGACTGATAGAAACATGGCAAATGGTAATGAATGCACTTGCCAAGGGGGCCTCTGATAGTCTGAGCCAGCAAAGGCACAGGATTGATGGGTACCTGCAGTTCCCTGCAGGAGCCAGCAGCAGGAGATTGGCACGAGCTCTTCCTACCGGTAGAGAATTTCTTGCATGGCACCATGTGACCTCCTTTGTATTTAGAATTCAATCAATCAGGCTGCTGCATTGTGATGCATGTTATTTTATTCTATTACAATGATGATTTTGTTCATCAGGTTGTTTGTAATCGTCGTCTCTCACAGTTGTTTTATTTTTCCAGTTTGCTGTGAATCACACTTCACTTCTACTCGTTATGGGATAAAGTTTATGCTAATGAGAAGACATTCCAGTCATTGGTTTAGAGAAAAACAGTTCTAAAACTTTTTAAGGTGGGGGACATTAGAGGGACTATAATTCATACAGACGGGCTAACCTTATCATTAGTCAATGATATGTTTTGAATCATTGAGTGACAGGGACAGGGGCACTGTGGGGGCCAATCGGGTTTCAGCTCAGGCCAGTGTCCCTGTGGCTCCGCCCTTGTACGCCCCCATGGAATAACATTGCCAGCAATACTGTCATTTCGTGCAGATGGCTGTGTTGGAAATCCAGGCCAATGGGGACTCGGTTGTGTCTAAGGAAGCCATAACCAACGCAGGGCAGTCCCTAGAGGATCCACTCATGAGGGTGAATGTCATATCCTGGTTACAGTTACCATAGGAGACATTAATGATAACATGTGGGAGTTTCTCTTAGTAATGCCCACCTATCTTGAGGTGGGAGTGGGGTAAAAGTCTTCCTAACTTTGAGATAAATCGAGTAACTCTTATCAAATACCCCTGGCTCACTGCAACCCCCCCCTATCCCATGATGTTGTGTTGTCACGCAGGAATTCACCCAGTCGTGTGTGTGTCATGAGGCAAAGTTGAGACCCACGGCACACGACCTCCTGTTCCACCGTGTGCTGTTTGAGGTCCACTCCCTGAAGCTGCTGGCTGCCCACTGCTTAATCAACAACCAGTGTGAGTCCTTGTGGTCTGGGGGCTTCTGAAGACCACACAGGTGTTTCTGAACCTCCGCATGATTTTGCTTTTGGTGCCACCCTCTGATTAGCATGCTAATCATCACACTCACTTGGTGTTCCGCTACCAAGTCAGATTTGTGCCGCCTGTGCTCTACTCTGATGTGTGGTTGACCACGTCTGACATCACACCTTGTTGAAGACCTATGGTCCAAATGGAGAGCAAATAGTTTTTGAGATGAGACCACCTATGACCGAAGGTCAGGCTTCCTCATCACAGCAAAACTCATTCATTCCTCATGTAATGCAATAAAATACTTTCATTAAATTTCCAAAACTCGTAAAAAAGTCCATAGAAATTTTCTCAAACAAATGTGGTGGCTTGACTGAGTTTTGGAAATTTGCTTTTCAGTTGTGAATTCAGTTTTTGGTCCATCAAAGGCTCCACTCTTCTGTCTTTTTCCAGATCTCCTCCCTGAAAACTGTGTGGAGGAAAAAACAAAATCCTTTGATCCTAATGCCATAATGGCTGAGATTGAGCATAAAGACCGGCCAGGAATACAGCTGAAGTGAGTCCGGACTAGCTGAAGCAGCCGTATAGCGCTTTTCTAATAGCATTGTCCTCTAAGGGACATCATCATCCTCTCCCTGCGATTTACAGATACTCCCACGTCTCCCCGCTTGAACTGGACAAATTTCTTGAAGACGTCAAGTAAGTCTGTCTGCCGCAAGTGTGCCGATGGGCTCTTTGGTACTGATTTGGTTACGGGGAGAGGTGAGAGTAAGGTCCAGTCGAGTTCCTTACCTGAAGGTCTTAGCTTGTAATGTTAGACACAAAAGCTTGTGCATCTGCCATGAGTATCACGGCTGTCTCCTTATACTACAGGAATGGCATATACCCCCTGATGAACTTCGCCTCTGCACGCCCCCACCCTATTCCTCGCACCCTTTCCATGTCCCAGGAGAATATGGAGACGGTGAAGACCCCAACCCCTGAGCCACAGGAAATAGAGACCAGGAAGGTAAATGTGGAGCTATTCAGCAAACAATATACTATACTATATTTATTATACAATATTCGTCCCCATGGGGAACTTTCACCCATTACATTCTGCTCTCCATGAAACACAGACACATATACAGATGACAGCAAGTTTTGGGGTCACAGCGCAGGGTCAGTCAGTGTCCGACACCCCAGGAGCAAGTCAAGTATATTTTATTGTAATACCATCCATATACAGGTACGTGGTGGCAAGAAATAGCAACCCCCCCAGTGCCGCAGTGCAACATACAACTGCAAGTAACAAGGGGAGGGTTTTCACAGTACTTAAAGTGTAAAAACACATGGCAGTGCTAAAATCTGGGAACTGGACACAAGGGTCTGTATATTTAGTGCAGTTGTGTGTTTAAACAATAAATAACACAGCAGCAATTGATGTACAGGGCCTTTGCTCAAGGGGCCAATGGCGGCTCAGGGATTTAACCAGGTGACCTCCTAATCATTCATACCACCAGAAAGACAGAACCATGTCACCCCATGGCCAGGGAAACTGAGTAATGCTCAGGAATTTTGAAATTAAGTGACACAATGACACTTCATTCAGTAACTTGATGTGTAGCTACTCATTCTGTCTTCGCTTGCCACCCTCTTTCTAACTGCAAGTCCTGCTGTTTGCATTGCAGGTTATCCAGATGCAGTGTAACCTGGAGTCCAATGAGGAAGGGACCAAAACCCATGTAAATAATAGGTTAACTTTACACGCAAAGCTAACCAGAAACTGTATTTTGCCTGCTTTCCGTCACTATTATTAAGGGCAATAAATATTACCATCTCACTCACTGGTTGGTGTGTGTAGGCGGTTCGAACGACTTACGAACGAGATCCGTTTCCTAAGTCTTTAAGTTGCATTAATAAGTGGGAACAATGCTAATACAGCACATAATAATAATAATACAGTAATAATAAAGTAAATATAGGACTGTACTGTACATTGAGCTGATGGACCGCTCAAGCTGTGCAATTTTCCCATGAGCATCACAAAGTAGTGTGTGCATTTACTATTATGACCCATTGTATTTAACTCAAACGTTTGTTAGGCTAGGGGTGGCAAACCGCATCCATAGAGAGCCGCTGTTGGTGCCAGTTTTTGGGATGACCTCTCTATCAGCTAATACTAGTGGGTTCTCGGGCCTGGAGTTGAGAACCGCTGCTTTATTATTGGCTGATTGAGAGGCCATCCCAAAGACCCGCCCCCGCGGCAGCTCTCCATGAAGCCGGTTTGTCACCCCTGAAATTTGCTTTACGGCAGTCCATTCATAAGTATGAGCTGTCCGTAAGTCAGATGTTCGTAACCCAGGGGAAGCTGATAATGTTTCGTGGCACCCAGATGAGTTACATAGCCATCCTTAACATTAAGCCATCCTTAACATTGCATCCTTAACACTGCTGACGTACGCCTGTTGCGCAGCTGTCTTTGTTCCTGAAGATGGACGACAAGCTGCATCGACAGCTCAGCTGCGACATCCTGCCCGGTAAGTGTGTCTCTCTACTGAGCCGTGGTCTGTTATCTGAAGGAAATGAAACCACCTACGTTCCGCAGAGCCTCTCCATAGGTGCCAGGAGTTCAGAGCTTCAGCCCGCGATCAGTGTTTAGACAGATGTGATGCTGCATAGCATGTGACTCAGTGAGGGTAGTGGGTTATGGAGTTTATGTGCTACGGTCGGGCAACTTTTTGTTTGCTTGGGAAACACGGGAAGAACATGAAAATGTCCAAGTGATGAATTGTCCCTTTAATGTCTATGAATAGACCTGGCTTTGGCTACCTTAATTTTTGGCTTTAGCTAAAAGATTTTCTGGTGCACTGTGGTCATATAAAATATAAAGGTCTCAGACTCTGAAGTCATTTTGTAAATGGATTCCAAGAAGATATTTTTAAAACTTTTTCTCATCAATCAAAATACAATGGCTTATAAGTAGTTAATAAACTTAATAGTACTGAACTTATATGATTTTTTTGCCATTTTAGCTTACAAAATAGCTTTTTTCATCACAATAACATTCATTTAATTACATTTTATCTCAAACTTGCAGCTGGGATTATATGCAGGCTGAGGTGAACTCAGGCATATAATCTGTATCTGTCTCTGTAGAATAAAGCATATCACTGTAACTTTGCACAACAATCAGACAAAAAAATACATCTTTCGAAATATGAACTCATCTTGATTTATCTGCCCTGTCTCCGTAGATCTGGGGTGGTTTACTTTAGCATTTGATAATATCCTGTTGGTGGCTTTGTGTTAAACGCACTTTGATGCAGACCTCCATAGCGGGGCTGATAATAATGGCAACAGCGCCATCTCTTTGTCGAGTAACATACTGCAGCCATGCCTGCGGTCTAGTACCCTGTGTCAAACATCACCCTTGTGCTGTAGTTTTCCTGTGTTTATAACCTGTGACATGTCTGTTTCGAATCTCGGAGCTGGTGCTGATACAGAGAGAGGCAAAACCGTTAATCAATGTCGCCTCGCTGTTTCAGAGCCCTAATGGGTTCCCTGCAGACACCAGCCCCAAGTTAACAAGCCCGAGGCTCATTATTACAATTTTATGGTGACCTTAATTATCCGTCCACGCAAAAACTACACAGCTGATTGTTCCGGTGCATTGCTGTTTGGCTGATCTACACACTTCTTTGGTTGGCTTAACATAAAACTGAGCTTTTCATTACCCAACTGGCAACTAATGGGGGTATGACATTACTTTGGTTATGTGTTTTTTTCAGGTGATAGCTCGAAGGACCTGGCTAATGAGCTGGTTCACTATGCCTTCATCAGTGAGGTATGTGACAGAGGAGGGATTGTCATTTTTTGCAAGATAATAAAAGATGAGTGTTTTTATAAGGGCATTCCACTAAAGGTTCCTGGTTAGGTATTTCCCGCCTCCCTCCACAAACTAACAAGGAAAACCTTCCTTCTGAGCCTTGAAGGTATCAGGTTCTGAATCCAGGCCATTTATCTGCTACAGTTTTTTCAGGGATCCAGATGTTCCAAAGCTTTCTTATTTGTACAAGTACAGTGAAATACTTGCTTGTTAACTTCTCTGCGAACTTAAGCAACACATAATGAGAAATAAAAGTAAATAACAGAATAGTGAACAACAAAATACATTTAACTGTTTCTATTTTACTGTATGGCACACTGGATGAGAGAAATGCATGTTACAAACAATTTATGATTATTACTGTTGTTATTCTATTATTGTTATTACGATTATTAAGTAATATACATACACTGTGAAAGAAAAGATGCTGAGTAATTCGTTTTTGTCCTCTGCAGTGGACATTCTGTGTTGGCTCATAGCTCTCCTACTATACAAGCCAATCTATGGAGTCCTGTTCCTCAAAAAGGACAGTTAGGGCTTTAAGATAACATCACATGCGGGGGAGGGGGGGGTGAGACCTTGCCAAATTCCTCTTCCTGTCAGATCAATCCAGGGGCTACTTATCATTGTATATTTAATAGAATTATTACTGTTGGAAAATAGCTATTCCTGATTCTTTAAGTCCAGGTCCTGATGGTCATTCACAAGTGCTAATGACAACCCCCCCCGCTCTGTTCCTTGGCTCCACCACAGGAGGACTGCGATAGGCTGGCTGGTTTCCTGGACGACGCACTGTCCAAACACCGACCCGGGGTGGCAGGCTGCTCTGGTGGGACAGCAACGGCAGCAATGTACTGACAGGGGAGAAGAGGACAGAGGAGGACTCAGGCAGGGGCGCAGCAGTGGCCGATGCGGGCTGGCGCGCAGGGGCCACATGGGAGGCGGGTGCGTGGACTGGAGAGAGGGAGGGACCTCAGCGGCGTGGCACGCGGGGGGGGGGCATGTGGCATTTGTTACCAGCAGAATGGGCCTGCACTTAGAAGACGAGGGCTGAACCCTTCACTTTAAGATCCTTCATTCCAAATGGCTGCTTCCTGTCAGAGGGCTTCAACCAAAGCCTGCTCCGGCATCACAGCAGGGAATCAGTTTCAAACCCTCACCGTTCTGTTTCTAAGTTCTTTGCCTGCCCTGTGGTTTTATTCCAACTCCATCTCACCCCGTCTTCTGTTTGTGGGCCGAGAGATAAAGCACAATGCTTTTCCCCCAGGGCAGCTGGGGGGGGGGGGGGTCGGGTGCCACACACCCGTGAGTGAGGACCAGTTATCTGTTGATTATTTGACTTTTGGGGGCCCGTATGGTACCTTAAACTCCCCAGGTTTAGCTGACGTCCCAGTTGATAGATGGAGAGCTCTCTCGCGAGCAGATGATCTGTAGTTATCTCCTGGCCACTGCCGGAGCGGCAGACATTTCCAGAAGGCTGAAGACATAATTTATATTATCCTACTCAGTTAATGAAGTGAAGGTTTTGCTGCGAGCCATCGTTTGAGTTAGGCTTGAGTGCCTTTGTATGTGCTGACAGCGGTCCAGCATGTACGGTGTTGTAGTTCCTTGCTTGTTGTTATTTTATTCTTTGGCCCTGATGTTCAAACTCATCTGAAACCCCTGTATTTTTGACGCTAAGAGGGCACAAAGGCCTTAGTAACGATACAAAAAGGAATTCTATCAGGACCAGCCACTTAGCAACCTTATGCCGTTGTGACCAGAACTCTTGAGTTTGCCATTTATAACTGAAATATCCTTCATAAAAGATGTCCTTCATATTGGGTTGTTGTGAAAAAGGCCTTTTGTCTAGTACAGGAGGTCTCCTAGTCTCTAAACCCACAAACTATCCTGATCCAGTAGGCATTCAGAGGAAATAATTTCTAAAATGGGCCTCTCTTGTTTTTAGTATTTGTTTTTTGTATCTAGGGAAAGCAATATGGTAAATGCGCACCGTTTAGGTGTGACAGACATGTCATTTTGATGCCTTTAAGCTATAAATACTGTTCGGCTGTCAAAGATCTTTGCCCCTCGAAAACCGCGTGAAACATTTGAACATTACCAATGACATATATGGAAAAAAAAATCAATTTTTGAAACACTCCATACCTGTTGACCGATATATCGGCGCAATGTTGTGAAAGGGAGGAGGCAGATGGTGTCCCACTGTAACCAGTTCAAGAAGGATTAAATTTTTTGCACAATTTGCATCTAATGGATCTGCTTCTCAGAATATATGTCTATGTTAGTTTTAGAGCATATGTATTGTAATTATATAATGCACAATGTAAGTTGCTTGAGATAACATTGTCTACTGTTGTCTCCAGCTATATAATATATACTTGGTCTCTGTGTAGTATATATAATTAATATCATCCAGCAGATGCTGTTATCTAAGGTTGCTTACATTTAGCCTTTTTTTCGATTTCTCCTCATGGACTAATTGGATTGTTACTTTTGTGCTGCCATGAAAACAAGTGTGTTAGACCTACAATCAATTTGTCATTGAGAAATATCCTGATGAGCTAACATCAAAGAAACTCATTCCATCCAATATGGCCACGTCACATTTATTTACTGGTGGACTGGTGATGTAGTTGTCATTCTAAAAATTAATAATTATAACATTGATGGTGATTAATAAACAGATGAAAATAGGGATTAATTGACAACTGTCAGTCCAATGTCCAGGTTAACCATGTAGCAGCATGATATCCAGTGTACGAAAGCCTTAAAAGAGAATTGTTTAAGTGTATCGGAAGTGTGTATTAGAACTCTTGACTAAAATTGATAGGTTTATATGGCACATGTAGGGCAGACATAAAATAGTAATATTCTTAAATTCACAATATCCCTTTACAATACCAAGAATTGAATTTGAATGTGAGTTTAGGGTGGAATCTGAGTTTGATGATTAGAAAGACAGTAATTTGTGAGAAGCAGGAGAGATTTACAGAAATGTATTTTTCCATGATCAGTCTTCTGCAGTCTCCTCTTCTGTATACAGAACAGGGACATGGTGACTTTATTGTTTATGAATGCCTGCTCTGTGTCTATATTCACACTGAAGCTGCATCCTTTCTGCATCAGCCAGTGCTAAAGAAGATCCATTGTCATTTCCAGTGATCTCTGCTGAAAACCTCTGATCGCTCTGGTTGTTTTTCGATGGTGTGCTAGGTGAGCATGATCACCCTTCCGCCGCCTTGACTTTGTGCATCTTCACCGAAACTCCATGAGTGGGATCGACGCCGCTGCCGCCGCTTTAAAAGTAAATGATTAAATGGGCAGCTGGCCGCACAGACGACGCCTGGTCGACAGAATAAATGCGCAAAGCCTAAAGAGAAATCCTTCTGTCCATACCTCGCTTAACACCTCCATCTGCTCTTCTGCCCTCGATCCTGGAGCCTTTTCATTGAGTGTGGCCTCCTTTTCTAACTTCCAGGTTCCCTTTGTCTGATTTTGTCCTCATGTAAAATATTGTACAATAATCACAGCAATTAAAATAATAAAGCAGGAACATGTCGACAAAGTCCTGGCTGCAACTGATTGTTTCTGAACACCTTCTTGAGTCATTATTCAATAATAAAAAACCTTCTGTGGTTAAAAATGACAACCTGTTTCCACACCTGGGAGGAAACATGGTTATTTGCTTGTTGTCCATTTAGGAAAAATTGGGACTCTTGCTTTTTTTCCAACCAGAACCAGAACCACCAGAACGCCATTACAGCGCATGGGGGGAAAAGACGGTTGTAATTAGAGGAAGGGAAAGAACTGGCTGCCTAACTGTTTGAAATTAGACAGAAGCCAGTATGATCTAATTATGAGTCCAGCCCACTCTTAAGGTTGCTCCACAGGTTGGCCTATGACACAGAGGGTCAGTCTTTGGTCGAAAGGGCTTTTGGATATGCAGATTTTTTTGCTTACTAATTACATTACTAATTAGAGGACTGAAGAATTCTCATGCCTGAGTTTCAACAGCCGGCCTAAAGGTTATCCTAAAACTGGCACACACGCTGGCCCTTTGCAGGTAAGATTGCCTACCCCTGGTCTGTGGGATCGTGCTACAATAGGGATGGGCAATATCACTGATTTTCTTCTTGATACAATTTCAGTTCAATCCGAGATTGTTATTCCATATCCTTAGTGTCTCAGACACAGAAAGACGTTATTCGGCAGGTATGACAAGATGTACAAGAGATACTACTTTAAGGAAGAAGCTGTTGGCCAGTTTTTAAGGTGTTGACCAGGATATGAATTGTCCAAAATGATCTTGCCAGCACGCTATAGGACCCTGCTGTTGTAGTTGTCCTATAGGGATCGAGGGCAGATTGCAGCTGCTTTTTTCTACAGTCCTAATCAGCCTTGGCACCTAAGATATGCTGAGTTTCTTCAGTTGTCTTAGGAAATACAGTTTCTTTTGTGTCAGGGCCCCATCCCATTTCTCATGTGGTGTTCCAAGGGGGCTTTAATAATCTAAATCAGAATCAAGCCCAGGGGTCTCTGCTTAAAAGGGGCCTCAAAAATGATTATCATTGCCATCCCCCCCAACCCTGATTAACAACTATAGAATAGCCCAAAAGCCGCAATCATGTTAATATGCCTCTGCCGCTTATAATATATAATCATTTTAATTATCAGGTAAAATCGACATTCAAATGTTAGGACTCATCCTCAAAATGAAAACATTCAGATTGGAGGAATCAGTTTTTCAGCACTGTTCAGCACATCCGTAGTTTCCAAGCCTTTCCGCTTAGCAGGGCTGCCAACTCTCATGCATTTGGCGTGACACGCCTTTTGACTCTCACAGAAGAAATCTGTATTGTTCCATTATTAATCCAAAATTAGCAACATAAAAAGCGTTGGGGTAGGTTGCGAACGCTACAGACTATATAGAATGTAATAAAACTGATACATATATGTGAAGGAGTATAGAGACGTGTCTGGAATTGGAAATCTCATGCTAGCCAGTTGACCAAAGTTGACAACCCTGAGCTCAGACTCATGTGAGGGTTTACAAGTGCAGGGGTACCCAAACTGCTAATGAATGATTATCAATTAGTATATGACTGTACGTGACAGCAATAAAGCATTTGCAAATACTGAATTGATTTAATTCCCCTTATATTTATGGTACTATATGTATTATGTAGTACCTGAGTACCTGGCCCTGATATTTCTTAAGTTTCAGTATCACATTCATAATACAGGCCATTTAGATAAAACAATTCAGATAACTGCATGTCTTTTTTTGCAAACTGCTGCGTCTCTGTGCCATTTCTGAACACCAAATCCATGCACCATTATTGCTCAGGAAAAGGCTCCTGGTTTCCTAGGCACAATGCATATGAGACAAGGGAAACAATAGCAAAGGATTAAAATCTCGATTTCTTGTTAATTTCACATTCATTCTTACAAATGAAGTGCACAATGACAATGTACGAACGTCTTTTTAATAAAGTCGGGGAGATCAAACGTAAAAATTAACAGGCGTCTCTTCCACTTTAAAATACAGACGGCACGAGCGCCTAAAAACCTATCGCGAGATCACCTTCCATACAAGCGCCCCTTTCAGGTTTCTCGCGCAGTCTCGCGGGACTTTCGCGTTTGAGAATTCAGTCGGCGCTGTGTGCGATAGTGTGCTTCATGGCGGTAGTGGTGGCTGCGGTAAGGAAACCGAACTTTAAGCTTAAATAATCGCGTCTTCCTCTTTTCCTCGATCCATATGCTTGTAATCTCACGGGAAGTGTGCCGCGGCGCTGGCTGTTTTCCTGTTTGGGAGTGCAGTAGGCCGGCCGCAGAGCCTGACTACGCGTGGCCTCTGTTCCCGGGTGTCCTCCTCGTCCGGAAAGCTGAGCTGAGTCGAGTCGAGCGGAGCCGAACGGAACCGACCGGTGCTGTTAGTAGCCCCAAGGCTGCCTCGTCTGTCTACAGTTCTTCAGCTTGCGCTAGAAGAAAGCTGTTTATGCCGCTGGGCAGTTTTGTAGCTTCGTGACGGAGCTACGGTCGTGGCTGACTTCTGGCTTCCACCGCTAAAGTAGCTACAACACATCGGGGCCGGATAGTCTTTTAAACGTGGTTATTTAAAGCCTTTATACGGGGTAGGTAACCAGTCGGTATGTTTGGGGAAGAGCTTCGGGACCGATACCTGCAGAGTATCATAATGGCCCCCCGATCAGCTGTTGGTGTGCTTCGATAGATACGGCAAACGTAGCCGGCCGCCGTTAGGCCGTGAAAAGGTGCCGTTTATGCTTAACGCCTGCTACGTCATTAACCTGGTTTAATGGCTTTATTTTAATGTCTGTTTTCTGAATACCGAGACTGGGTCGCCGCTGGGTAAGGCTTTCAGTCGCCTGGGCCAGGGGCGGTTGGCAGACGGTCCAGCGAGTCGCCCCCCTAAGGACCTGTGGTGTGCGTTAACTCCGTTTGGCGGACGAAATGAACCCGAATTGATTTTCCGGCTGAATCCTTCCCTGTTCCTTCCCAAAAATGCCTCGACCCGTCCAAGCTGCCAGGCGTTGATGAAGACGCGAATTTTAATATTTGCTTGACAGCTGTTAGTGCTTAGTGTTAGAGTAATTTGACGAAAACACAGCGACCGTGAGCGGGAAGTACATATTTATTAAAAACAATTATTTAGCCTGTGGTTCATTTGGTAAAATAACATAATATATCTAATAATATATCTGCAAAATCTGGCTCATCAGTAGTCTTCACGACGTCATTCGGATGGTCCGTCCCCGTACGGTGTTTGTGTATAACGTGACGTATCACAACTGAGATCTTATTTATGTACAAACGTAAGTTCTTATGCCTGTAATCTGTATTGGTAAATATGACACTTTTCGTGCTTGCGTGACAAACTTTGTGCCCTCTTTTTTTATGTGAGACAAAGTACTGGCTTGTCTGCATACAAACAAAAGACTTCTCAGATGTACTGAACTCCTAAATTATTACTACCATAATGTTTTTTGTAGTAAAAAGGAACCCATGTAGAAACAGTTTGTCATTCGTACGCAGACATAAAATACACACACATGCTTTATGGCCTTACATTATTTTTCTTTTTTAGACAAGCAACTTGTTTCGTTACTTTGCATGACCTTGTATGTGGCATTTCTGGGAATAGAGTACAGAGCCTTTGGAAACATGTGTAAGTTAACTCAACTAAAGGCCTTTTCTTTTCCTATAGAGCCATTTGAACATATAAAGCTCTTCCCATTATTTATCTCCCACGGGTAAGGTCCCCGTGACCCCGACGGAGAGCGGGTGCTAGGTAAGACTCCCGTTTTTCCAGTATGCATCATGCCTCTGAGTTACAGCCATCCTTTCAGTAGAGCCGACCCTCTTGCGTGTGTTCTGTTCCAACAACACAATACTGGACCAAGTTAAAAAAATCTTGAAGACTGTCACTCAGCAGTCGCTGGACTGCAATAATATTGTCGTTTTCATTTTGACTGGGGGTATAACTACACAAAATTCATGGATCAGTACAAACCTTGGTTTTGGGTTCATGGTTCTTTGTGATTTAGGTAGAGCAAGGAAAACGCAAGTTGTTTTGAAATGAATTATTGAAACTGCAAACACAATTAGGAACAGTTGTAAACCAAAGGTAACGTCTGATGTTTAAATAGCAAAAGCTGAGATGCTTATTTCCACATTGTAAAAATTAACAAATGAGATAAAATGTATCATGGCAATTTTTTGTTCTGTACTGTTAAGTATAGTCATATCTATTATGATTAACTCCTATATCTGTAGTTAGGTTTTTTAAGCCCTGTCTGTTTATTGAGAAAAGCACGTAAGTTACCTTGGGGAGGCTAACTTGCCATGATGGTTTCTGCCTTGTTCAGGTCATCCACATTCTCAGTTATCTTCTCTAATAAGTTAGCATGTTGGATGTTTCCACAGCAACATACATGACTTTGGTATAACAGAGCCACCTTACAGTTTTCATCTTATGTTACTCTTTCTCCAGTACTGGTGTAATTTATTGGGCAACCAAAATGTTCTTTAAACCACGGATATTAGATCATGGCTGATTCTTTGCAATGTGCCTGTATCACAGCGGTGCCCAATCTTATCCGCAAAGGGCCTGTGTGTATGCAGGTTTTTAATAATAATAATAATCAATGCTTTATTTATCCACATGGGGAAATTATTTTTATGCCTCCCTCAACTTGCTCTTTGTAGAGCAAGCTGTCTGCAAGGGGCAGGGTCTGTCTGCATATTTTTGGGTAACCATTAGGTCAGCTGTTCAAACCCAGGTGTGAGGACTCTTTAGCCATTCAGTCCTAATTAGTAATCTAATTAGGGATCTGCAACGAAAACCTGCATACACACTGGCTCTTTGCAGATAAGATTGGGCACCCCTGCTCTATAGAGAGATCGTTAGTAGTATGACAGTGTGTGTTCTGTCAGTTGCAATTAGGGTTGCTACTAGCAACTCTTTCTATGGATTAATCTTGGGGATGGGCTGATCCTCTTTCTTCAGTTGCAATCTGATTTTGATATGACCTCTTTTCTTTATAATAATAAATATAATATATTTATACTGTAATGTTTTAAAACTAGTAAAATACAGATGGATGCCAAATCTTTTTTTTTTTTTTTGAAGCATTTTGCTGTTCAATTTGAATATCTTCCAAGAGAGTATACGCAAGTGGTGAATTCTTACAATGCCCCACAATTTTTCTGCCACTGGCAACAGCGTTGCGATAGCAGCCACCCTTGTATCACAAACTATAGCCAGTGTGCAAAACAGCATCTTCCAAATCAGCCATTGCTTTTTTTCATATTACTTGCGTTATCTTGCACAATTGAGTGCGCTTTTAGTGGGATTTTCTTCTAAACTGCTCCCACCTCTCAAAACTTTTTTGCAACGATTGCAAATCACTGTGCTAATAATTGCTGTAAAAAGCGTAAAATACTTCCAGATCGTGATGGTCTTATCCAATGTTCTTATGCTCCTCGTACTCCAAAGGGTCTGTGCGTGACGTCGCAGCAGGTGGAAGTCACTGTACTCCCACCCACTGAGTTGCAAAAATAAATGAGTGCAGCGTTAGTGTTCAGCTTGAATTCCACAAAAATACATCTAAAATGGGAAAGGGATGTCGTGCAGTTGTACAAATGGATTTAACGCGTAATAGGAGCTATCTTTTTAGAGACTGCCAAAACCTAAATGAGTAAGTATCACTCATGAATTGGTCACATATGGGTGATAGTTGATCAGTCTAATAGGTCTGGATTGGCGCCAGTACCAATCTAAATATCAGATCAGTGCATCTCTAATTAATCTATCGACTATTACTGATTGGTTGATTAACCTAAATGATTAATTTTCCTCCAGAATATCAACTTGATTTTATTTTGACAACAGAAAACTGTATGTCATTGCCGGGCTTTAGATAATTCACATTGGCTTTTCTGCACTATATGGACATTATTTTTGCCCACAATTCGACAAGCAGATTTTCTCCCTAAAATAGTAATGAGGTGCCTATTGTGATGCTCAAAAGTTAGTAATCTGCATAAGTTCAGCATATCCTCATGCTGATTAAATTTGGTTAGCGGAGCGAGCCACATGCCACTGTTTTGGTAAATCATGGAAGCGATAAGTACTGAAGCGGTGGTGAATAAATGGACATTTCAGCAGCCATAACAGCAGTCCATCACTTTTTGGTAAATATAGTTTCCATTTTTATTTCAGTTCACAAATATTTTTTTTATTTAGTGTGCGATAACACTATTCCCAACAAGCCCAACACACACATTCGCACCGTCAATGTAGAATAAGCTCAGATTCTAGCCTAAATATCTTCAGATGCATTATTCAGGTGAATATTCAGGCAGACAGCTTTGTGGCTTTTTTGATGAGTATGTTTAGCAGGTAGAAAGACAGAAGACGTTTAAAAGGCTTTTGCATTTTCTGGCCATCCATCATCCAGAATAACGCCCGTGCATTTGCTCTTCAGGTGCTCGTGCGTAGCACTACCGCCTTGCACGGTGTAAAACCACCTTTTTTGATTTGTGATCATTTGAACTGCTACTATAATTACGTAGTGATATTACTGGAAAACATTTGTTATACTGAATTGAAGCGATGCATCAATTTAAAATATCAACGTCTACCCATTTTTAACCTTGACGACAACGCTGACTAATTGCAACAGCCATAGTTGCAATTCTGTGACTCATAGACACATCTAAAATGCTTTACAGAAGGTAACGCCTTGGATTTCTTCTTCTCTCCCCTTCACACCCTTGTCCCAACATGCCGAACATGCATAATTTGGCAACATGCCTTAAAAGTATTTGACATCGGTAATATGGAACTTGTTTGGATTTTTAACTGACAGTCACTGTAGAGTAACTTGCAGAATAGTTTAAACATGAAAAAGAATCAGGATAAGACCGCGGATCATGATCCTGCCTAAAAAAATCTTGATATTTTTGCAATATCACCTACCCCTACCGCTGGTTATGACTGCCATAGCTGTAATCAACTCTCAGCCACAATTACAGTAGTGTTTTCCATGTTGATTATAAACTTTTCATTAAATGTATCCCTTTCGTTTCATCGTGCTTTCCAAAACAAAAATGATGTACCGAACGGTACACAATGAATATGTGTACCGTTACAGCCCTAATTTTGACTGAAACATTTACATAATTATGAACTTTTGAAATTATGAAATTATGAACTCAACTACTGAACTTTAGCAGGCAAGTTTCTGGGTAATACTGTTATGGGGCAAACCTGATTGTCTTATTACAGCATGAGAGAAATTATGTTGCCTATGGTTTCAAATACAATTCATCTGGAATATGTTGAACATCTTTTGGAAGGAAAGATTTGTTTTAAAGATATAATGATTGTCTTTTTTGCTGCTAAACCTTGTATCTAAACTGTCTCTCTTTACAAAGGGACTGTAAACCGTATTTATGTCCAGGGTGGTCTACACAAAAGTAGTCTCACTTGTCAGTTCTGTTTAAGATCCCGAGCCACTTTTATTTGGACCACCCTGTATATTATTACTTTTCTGTGTACATTTACAGTGTTTATTTGCTTTTTAATATGTGTTGTACAATGTTAGCTTTAATTTTATTATTTCTTGTAATATGAAATGCAAAATTGCTGATTTTAATATGCGTTTATTTTCGGTTGAACTTTTAAAGTGTTCAGATTTTTTCTTTAAAGATTCATTGCATAATATAGACATATTTGCAGGGCTGTTTTAATGAACTGCTGTGAATATGGATTATTTGCAGACATTTAAGCTGTTGGTTTGAAGCACAGTTAAAAGAAAATGTCTGGATCAGCACAATAGAGTTGTTTGATGTGCAGCACATGAAGTGCCTCTCTGCCTTTATGAATAACCAATCTGTCTGTGATTTCCATGCATATCTGTCTGTTATCCTGATGCCTCTGCCTGCATCCACAGGGGGGCGAACATCTAACCATGGAGAATGGACAGGGCACTGGTGCCAAGCTTGGCCTGCCTCCCCTCACACCAGAGCAGCAGGAGGCCTTGCAGAAGGTGGGAGCCGCTGCCAGCGCTGTCCCCTCCTGGGCCGTCTACCCCAATTTTGCATTGTTTTCATTTTTTTTTTTACCGTTTCCAGGGTTCTGTATCTTGAACTGGTATTTCTTGCTTAGCTGGATAACTTGTTGGATTTAAGTTAGTCTGGTCTAAATATAAGTAAAAGAACATAAAGTCCATTTGAACTGGGGTACCTTAAGTCAAGTTGTCTAGCGAACCAGCAAACCTTGCTTTGTGATACAGGTCCCAGATCATGCTACAGACACTTATTTTCTCATTAGCATGACAGACTCTGACAGTATGTTAACATTTTCCACATGTGACTCTGCAAGTTAGGAGTCTGTGCTTGTGTCCACAAGGTCGCTGCCTAGGAGGCAGGCAGAATAACTGGCATTGCTGTGCCTTTCAACTTAACCCTAAAAACTGGTACTGGGGTGCCGGAAAATTCGCCGACCCTGCAGACTGACCCCCAGCTTTGTCTGCAGCATAATTCTCTTTATAAGAGGGGGGGGGGGCATATATGAAAATAAAGAATCCCTCTGCACTTGTATAAATGGTGAATAAAACTATTCTTATTGTTTATGCCCTGCTGCAAATCGGGAGCTTCCAGGGTCAGAGTCTGGCTTTTGCTCTGTTGTTTTGAAGAACTGTTCTGTTCAGCGCTCAATGTATCATCATGCAGTCAGGGCAGTGTTTTGTATGGCACTTCTGGATGGCAGTCTTCGCTGATTACAGGAAAGGAGAAATGATAAATTATGAATGCAGTCCTTTTGGCTTTAGAGGAAAAGCATAGATATATATCTCATGGTACTGTGTCCACAGTCTGCATGTGTCGATGGTGACAGAATTGTTTCACTGCCTTCAGTTGATGTAGCAAACACTTAATCAAGGTGTTAGATTAGTTTGTAGTTGCTGGTATATTCTATCTTGTAGTACGTGTCATCAAAGTTATGATGCTACATGCTGTCATGTTTCCCCTTATGTTTACTATACCATTACCTTGCAGATAAAACCTCAGCCTGCGTTTCTCTCATTAGCAAGAAAACAAACCAGTTACCGTAGTTCAGTCTTGTTCGCGAGTCACCGAAACCAGTGAGTCCTTTTAAATTTTACTTATTTAGCAGATGCTTTTTATCCAAAGTGATTTATCAACGGTGACATCACTCTGGTGACCCTGAGATTTGATCCAGCGACCTTCTGATCAGACACAGTCTCATAACCTGCAGAACCACACACCACCCCAATTGTTAGCTAATCATCTGGGCTGCAGCGAGCAAGTTTTTTTTTTTTTTTTTTTTTTGAATTCTGTTTCCGTCTCCGCAGGCGAAGAAGTATGCCATGGAGCAGAGCATAAAAAGTGTGCTGGTGAAGCAGACCATCGCTCACCAGCAGCAGCAACTGACCAACCTACAGGTGAGTGTACGCCACAGTGCCCCCGCCCTCCCCCTTCAGCTACAGCACTGACCTCTTAGGGCTGTGGGCTCTGCCTCCCTCCTCTGTCACCGTGACGCCAGTTCCCAGATAGTAAATGAGTGGCTCTGTCACTTTTGCTTAATCTTACAGGACCAAGTTTTAAATGGTTCTAGATGGATGCCCCGCCCTTCACGTAATTTGTGCAAAAATGCCCCAAATACCAATGCACAGACCAGAGGCTGAAATATTAAAGCCTAATGTTTTATGTGTGAGATTTATTTGGGAATGGCTTGAACATTGTGTAATATATACTTTTTCATGGGGAAAAAGCAAGGAATAGTGATAACTGCAAAATATTTAAAATGGGGAGAAGCTTTGTTACTGAAACGATGTGTGTCAATTGGAACTCCTGTAGTCCATGTAGCGAAACCTATGTACATGTACTGTAATTGCTTTATTTTGTATGTTATTTTGAGTAATGTACTTGAGAATGGTGACGGTAGAGAACATGCCATGTACGTTACACTGCATTAACTGATTCAAGGCTGTTTGTGACTTTTGATCGTGCACTCCTTTTTGAAGTGTTTCTGTTTTGGGGCAGTAGAATAGCTCAAAAAGAGAAATATGTAACTAGTTTGCCTTGCACCCCCCTGAGCTCGTGTGTTCATGGGGAAAAAAATGTGGACTCTGGAGTTCAGGGGGGTGTGGGAATGA
>JAODUD010000001.1:25727922-25740392 GCA_026784285.1 Stomatorhinus walkeri | reverse complement strand
GGGGTGGGGGGGGGGGGGGGGGGGAGGAAGGAGGAATGTCACCTTACCCGCTGTCTTGAACTTGCTCTTCTGCCAGAGGCTGTTTCCTGAAGCTGAGCTGTCTCCCCTCTCCCTCCCAACATTGCCTGTGGTCTGCGATGCTGCCAGTTTCCCACGCCAGTCAGCCCGGCCCAGCCTCCCAGGGATATGGGGGTGGGGGGACACAGCAGCTCTGACCACAGGCTGCCCTGCTTTTAACGCCAGTGAGGCATGTGGGGGGTTCAAAACTGACTATTGGTTCCCCCCCCATTGTCTACTATGGATGTAGGTGCATTTCCTGAGATCGGTGCCCCTGTGCCATCCTGCTGAGCCTGCGCTAACACACCGACCGACGGCTGGAATCCGGCCCTACCTGCCTGTGCCCGCCTGTGCTCACAAGACTCTGATTTGTCATGTGGCGCATTGGCTTAAGAACAGAAAGCATCCTGCATGTGACGTCAGACCCAAGCTTATCAATTTCAGCCGCCGTTCTTTAATAATCAAGAAATCGGTATCAGATCTATGTGTCACTTGCCCAGTATTGTCTGCCGATACTTACATTTTATTAGCGTTCAAGGTCTGTTGTACCAGATATAAAGACACAACTGTTAAAATAATGGACGTGATTATATTGGAAGATCAGCCATTTTTTCCGTTTGACGCCAGTTTGAGTATAAGTCAAAGACGTTCAGCAGGATGGAGAACTTCAGGTGCAGACGTTCTAAACCTTGTGAGCGGGGCAGGTTTGTTGTATGTGCTTCTGCACGTGTCCCTGTGTCCAGAGCCTCCTCTTGAACAGGAAGATAAAATAATGGGTACGGCAGAATGCACTGCAGAATGGCGTGTTGTTCCTGTAAGCTGCGGCGAGGTGGGGGTAAGGTCCTCACATTCACCTAGAAGTACCCTTCACCGCACTTGGGGATCAGGTCTGAATGGCAGCGGGGCTCTGATGCCTTCCGGTACGTCGTCTCACCCTTCAAGATCTCCACATCGCTCCTCTTTCATACTCCCCTCATACCCATAAAAAATTTTTTTTGCTTAAATATTTAAATGCCTTTTATAAACGTGGTTGTAATGTCTATCGGTCTCTAGTTCCTGTGGTAAGTGCATCCCATGGTGCGTAGGCTCGGAGATGATCACGTCCTCTTTGGATTTAGGTTTATAAAGGGTCAGAAACCGATGAAGCACAGCAGTGTTTCTCTTGTCAGCTGAAGTGGCCCCCGCATGCCCGCGCTAGAGCGGCTGCATGTGTTTGGTCAGCAGATACGGCTCCTGTCCAGGACGCTTTCGAACACAGCCCAGTTGGCCCAATTGCTCCTTCGATGGGCGGGGTCGAGTCCTTACAAGCAGCCAGTGGGAGTGCGAGAGGGTCGGCATTTCGGTGTGCTGTGATATGGGAGTAACAGCGGGGCGGGGTGAGGGAGTGGTGGCGAATATGAGCCTGTGTTTGTGTGTCAGCAGTGGGCGAGGGGTGTGTGTCGATAAGAATTGCTGATATCTGACTTTCTAGCAGTGCTGGTAATTGGAGCTGTTGATAACAAAAGGGCGTCATTTCCATGAAGTGTTGCTGTCGTCTTGGTGAGCTGCATCCCCGGTGTGTCGGCCCTGTTTTCTCCTCTGCCTGGGAGACGGTGCGCCCCGGAGGAGCCGGACGTAGCCTCCCAATCGCGTGCAGGACCCCCCGCCCCTGTGAGAGCCCTGCGTGCCCACGTGTCCCCCCGCCTCACATGCACGAACCCCCTGCGGGTGGCTGGGGTGAGGCGATGTCTCTGATTAGCTGGGAAGGCTTGCCCGTATGTTTTTGTTTACGGTCTCAGTCAGTCCTGACATGAGCCCCCTGAGAGCAGGGCCCTGGCAGGCAGCGGTCTGCCTGTGACACTGCGATAATGGGGGTGTCTTCTGAGCTCTGCACGAGCCATCCCTTTTGGGGGAAAAGACTCTGACTGTCCATTTTGGTTTTGTAGATTTTTTTTTTCCCCTATGTCTCCTCCTTACGCCCTCCAACATTTAAATCTATTTAAGTCTTCCCCAAATCATTAGTTTCCATTACCATTTTTGTCTTGATGGAGACTTTACTCATTTCTATAGGCCATGGGTACTTAAAGCTATCGAATAACCCCCATGTCAGCGAAATCTACCAAGGATGACCCCAAACCCCCTGACTAATTTTATCGGGGGCAGTTGACCTTGACTTGTAACTGATGGAGTTTGGACCTTGGGGGGGGGGGAATAATCCGGTACCCCTGCTTTAGGCCGTATCTGCATCTGTTTTTCTGTAATTGCCGATGGCTCGTAAGTTATCCACTGAACCACCCTGGGCAGCAGCAGAGGCCTGCGGCTCATCCCACAGCCTCGCCGCTGGGACCCAGGCCTCAGCCCGCGTCCCACAGCCTCGCCGCTGGGACCCAGGCCTCAGCCCGCGTCCCGTCTCATTGATCTCTGTCTGGCTCCTTTTTGCTGAGAAAATCACCCCCATAGGACGCTATAGATGAGTGAAACGCAACAATTTTATTCTGTAATGCTATATGACGAGATTATTCAAGTATAATCATTGATGTACTGTCCTGTTTATAATAATAATAAAAAAAAAATCATCCCATTTTTTCAGCACGGAAGCTTTTTGTGTTTCTGCTACATAGCAATGTCATGCTTGCCATACCTGAGAAAATAGCTCGTGTTTGTCCAACATGCTATGTTGTTTTGCTGCATGGCATTCTTTCCTCAATAACATCTCGACATACTTCTGATGATACTCGGTGTCTCGATGGCATGTTGAATCAAAAGGTTCTCGGGGGAAAATTTTTCTTGGCTCTCAAGTCTCTGCATTCCTTAAAATACATTGCATTCATCAGAATCACACCATAGAATATACATGACATTTATACATTATACATGCATACATATACACATACTGTCCTCCAGACTATAATTAAACCTATAAATACATCCACTAATAATAAACAATAAACTAAAAATTAAGACCAAACTAATTTGTTCTTATTTAGTATCTTAATGGCAGATGGATTTAATGTTCTTGTATCTATTCAGTCTACAATTTGTCAGGTTGCTGTAAGAACAGATAGGGGTCACAGCAGTGATCTTAGCAATCTGCCTGCCTTCCTCTTCTCCCTGTCCAGTGATAACACAACAGTCCATGCCAGGTTTACCTTTGGAGTCCTTGTCGAAGCATTTCTAGATTTTACTCCGTTTTCTCTTAACGTTAGTTGATTGCATGCAACAATAAAGGTAGTCTGCTCAGGTGTGGTGGTCATTAAGGCAGTGGGTGGGGTTTATGAGCTGTAAGTCACAGGCAGGTCTGCTTTTGTTGGTACCACTGGCATCCATCGTTAAGCGATAATCTTGTAATGAATAATTTCACACGATGTCATACTGTCTTGGTGCGATAGACAAGTTCATTAAAAAGTTATTCCGTCTGACTGCTTGGTCTCAACAAATCCAGCACTAGGCAGGATTCGTTATTTACATAGAGCTTCCTTGTCCTGGGATTTAGACAAGGCGGTGTTAGTGCTCTCCAGTGATTTCAGAGCAGGAAATGTAGATCAGCCTTATTCACCGCAATTGTGGGCCCAGGTCCCCGCAGTCTTTCCATTCATTAATGCCATGCCGTGTGCCAGTTCTTCAGCACAGTCTGCTCTTCCTGTGAAAGAGCACATGGGGAGGTTTAGGGCCCTTTGAATCCTACCAGTTATGTTACTGTTAGGTCACCAGGTGTCTGTCATTCAGTGCACCGTGTTCGCCTCTAAATTGGATCTTCTACGTTCATTGAGCATTGTCACCTAACTAGATTCAAAATGGCAGGCAGCTGGGTCTGTCTGGGGGCAAGAGCGTGAGAGTGGGCAAAGCGCTTCACGGCTTTCTGGCATGTGCTTTTAGGTCTAGCGTGTCAACACGCTTTGCCATGTGTTGCAAGATATCCACTTTGGCCACGTCACTCGTGAGTGGATGTTGTTCTCCTTGACCTCCCGATGAACCCACTCATCTCGTTTTCCTGCACGCCCACACCAAGCCCTTCCTGTTGGGCTGGTGGAGGTCTGGCTGAGCCGTATTTGTGCTATGAGGTCCTGCATGGCTGGGTTGTCACTTGTGCCAATCAGCTTGGTCTGCTCTGTCCCACTGAGCTCTTCTTTTGCCCCAGTGTCCTTCAGGAGTCTCTGCCGTTTGTTTTGCGTGGTTGGCACCGGCAAGCAGTAGTAGGGTATCCTACTGGTGGGTGGTAGAAATGGAGATGAGGTGTTGAGACCTAGTAAAGGGCAGAGGGCTCATGGGGGAGAGGGTTATGCTAATAGGAAAGTACGTCATCGTGCAAAGTAGCCTCTTGTGTACTGAAGACCACAAGTCCAGGACATTGATGAGGCCAGCCTGAGGCAACCATCTTGGCCTTTTGATTATCCCTGTGGTGCCTGTAGAAGTCAAGAAGGGGTCTAGACTGAGTTTTGTGGTCCCTTTATTAGCATAAGAATCTGGGTCCCTTTATGAGAAGAAGGAAATATGTCACTTTATTAGAAGAATGTAAATACTTTAGGGGCAGGAAGAGTCGAGGTCCTTTTAGGGAAGCTGGAAGAAGCCCGAACAGAAGCCTGATGCTTAAAGGGTCTTCGGCATGGTCACGGTCATCTAATACCCCTGCTAACTCGTTCATTTTTAAATGGCAGGATTTGTTCAGTTTTAAATTTTGTACAGTTAAGAGCAAAGTTTTTCTTTGTATTTGAAGTTCAGTCTCAATTTTGTCATCCAAGTGCAAATACCATGTCATCTGACCTGGACATTTAGTTTCACTTTGAGTGAGAAATTGCATCAATGTATCTGTCTCTCCCTGCCTTTGCCCCTCATTCCCTAATGTATTTGTGGTTCATAATCATCAACTGGGCCTGGGATAAGTGACCCTGAACTCCATGGGACATTGTGGCTTTAGAGTAGTTAGAGCTAATTTTGACCAAACAGTTTGGTTTTTTTTAAGCATGCAAAATGAAATCAGCTTTGGTTTTTTCAGATATTCACTTTATCGAAGTCTTGTGCTTACTTGGTTTTATCACAGGTGACCCGGTGTGTCCTTTTCCCGAATGATGTTTCATTCTAACAACTCCTTGTCGCGTTTCTATTGGGGGAATCACCATTGATGGACGACCAGCCATTAGCGGTGACCGACCAACTGCAAAACCGGCTCAGGAGGTTCAGGCTCAGCATTTTTAGAATAGCAGCCGCAGATCGTCACGAGGGCCAGTGGTGGTTTTGTGGGATGTGACTCCGCCCACAGGCAGGGGCCAAAGACTCTCATTCCGTTGCGGGTAAGTCGGGTCAATGCTTGCCGTAGTCACGGTCCTTCCCTTCTAGGAGGATATATGGAGGTCTCATGCTGCGTCGTTATTTGCTAATGTGCTGTCCATCATTTGCTCTCTCTGGGAACCATCTCAATGTGCCGCTGGTCTCCTCGGAGATGGCTGGTTACCCAGTAGCAAGAGGGGGGGGAGAAGTTAACGAAGAGTCTGTCGCTGCCATGCTAGGGCAAGATGGAGACCATGTGCCTTGAGTGACCAGTGATACAAACGTTCTTTGTTGGTTACTGGGTTTTGAGGAAGTGTTTGTACTTGATCTGTGTTTGTCCTTGACCAAGCAGTGGGTTTATTGATCCTTGCGTTTCCCTTTCTCATTTCCCATAACGATTTCAGGTCAGGACATTTTGATACCTGTAGTGTGATTAAACGTTTGGGTGTTTTTTCATTTCCTGAAGATTAAGGGGGGGGGGGGGGTTAATTAGCTCTATTGATGGGTCTGGGGGATGGGATGCTCATGGTATTCACACCCTGACATGACCCAAGTGGTTCATTCCTCCATGCCTTAGGTGCAATTGCCAGATCCTGGCGATTAGTTTGTATGGCTACTCACTTCCTGATTCCTGTGTATACAGAGCCACTTTGCTTCATCTTCCTGTTTTAGTCTCTGTTCGAGAGCATGGATATGGAGAGATGGGAGAGGTATTGAATGTGTACAGTGAGATAAACCACTGATGTCTTAAGCATAAAAAAGAATCATTTAGGCTAATGTTTATCCTTTTTTTTTGACTGCAGAGCAGTGCTGGTAGCTCATGCTGGGCTGTGTCATCTCTAGGTGTTTCATCCAGGACGTCATGTCTTGTTTGACAGTGTAGCTAACAATCCTTGGTAATGAGAGCGGCCAGTGGGTGGTTGTGGACTAAGGGGGGGTAGATCCCATGTTTTCTGCTTGATATTACCGGGACAGCTGCAACATGCCCCGTTCGTCCCAGCGTGTTGCGTGTGCCGTGAGCCGGAGGGGGAAGTTACCTGATTGCAGGGGCGTAAAACGATGCTTTACAAACTTCCTGTGACCCAACTTCAGTACAGCTCTTGCCGCAATGTCTAACTCTAGCGCCAGCATCATTCCCATCACGGCACAGTATGTTCTGTCATGAATGCTGCACTGGTTACTTCAGGAGGAATGTTTTTTTTTCTCACTTTGCATATCGAAGAAAATTTGGAGATTTATTTTTATGGTTTAACACAGACTGTGTTACTGTTGATGGCAGTGCTTTGGCCCTGTTCTCTTCCGCTCTCATTTTCATGCCATCAACACCTGGCTGCTAATGAGTCGCATTAACCCTGCAGTGACAGGAGCACAGGATGATTTTAGTGAAGGCGTGTAAAAAATCTCACGTGCCGTCTGTGATATGAGGATGTCTGCAGGATGATGGCTCACAAAAGCAGGAGTAAGTCTCTCCCCGTTCTGGAAACTGGGGATGAAATCGTTTTTTGGCTCCTATAGGAGGAAGAAGCGGTTTGAGTGGCTTGGCTTGTGTAACGGTGTTTCATCGCATCACACGTCGATATGCATCACGCACATGGCTGACTCTGAAATGCTTGGAGATGTTTTGCTCAGATTTGGGTTTATCGGTCACGCCGTAATTTTGTGGTCGCGTCCTCTCCCTGACTTGCCAGGAATCTGGCCAAGCCATTCCACTGGTCGTCAATTCGCGGCCTCAGACGGCTCTGACGCGTGAGAACTGGACGCTGCTAGCGGGAGTATGGTCCAGCGGGTGCCGGGTACCACTCAAAAGCACAGCGTGGGCCCTTTCAGCATCCATTCATGCCAAGTGGACGTTGTACCGGAAAGCGGTCAGCTCCCAGTAGGACATAAGCTTGAGAGAGTCTGGGCTTCAGCAAAAAGAAAAAGGACACTGTGCATCTGATCAGAAGGTTACTGGTTCAAATCCCATGGCTGGAAGAGTAATTTACCCATTGGGCACCCTGAGCGAAACCCCCAACCCCCAGTTGCTCCAGGGACTGGCTGACTCTGCTTTGCTGGATTAAAGGGTCTCTGCTAAATGAATTAAATGTGAATGTGAATTTTGTGTAGCGGTTGTGCCTGCTCCCCTCCCAGCCGCCACCGGGATCTCCTGACAAACAGGCAGTGGTCCAGGTTGTGAAAGCCAGCTGCATTCCTCTGCTGTGCTCCGGTTGCTCCCCCCCCCCCCCGGCTTCTTGGGCAGCCTTGGAACGCGGAGGCCATGATCCTCCCGAGACGGACAAACAGCGCTTTGTCGGCCCCGCCGGCCTTAAATGCACAGACACCCTGCAGGCTACGAAAGCGCCTCCTTTTACATACCGTTCTGCGATGCTCCCACCCAAAGCCAGGAGACACTGACGTTTTCCTCCTGGGATTAGACCACTTGGAGCAGCTGATTTTGGTATTTAAAAGCTGCTTACATTTTTAAGGAGGTTATCATGGCCTCCTCATCCCCTGCAGATGAAATATTAAATTTATATGGGGCTTGGCACAGATTAAATATCTTCTGCATGTTAACGGAACTGGGGACAGTTTTTTTTTTTTTTTTTGTTTTGTTTTGGGGTGGGGGTGGGAGTGGTTTATATTCCTGCTGAGAGAGATGTATTGTCGGGGCACAGTAGTATGTGTGTGTGCGTTCCTGTTTTTCCTGTTAGCGACTCAGGGAAAGGCTAGCCTTATCACGTGAAGCTGCAGTGAAGTGTGCATGTATATGAATAGTCCATTCATGTGACTAAATGCAGCAGTGGATGAAGAGGCCATTTTGGGTGTTCCTTACTGGGATGCGTCTGCCATCTCCAGGACAGGATACCCTGCACGTGAAACAATGTGAGGAGTGGCCATGTGCCCTGATGTCAGCGGAGGGTCACCATTGCCCTGTCGCATGCCGGATTTGGGCCATCCGTGGAAGAATCATCCAGCTTTTCCCAAAACAATGGGAAGGCCCCTCTGAGCCCCACCCGGCGAGGGGGCTGTCTGTGACAGGGCGGGCTTGCTTCCGGAAATTCCACCGCATTTCAGTGAGGGTCTTTATTTCTCACGGACCAAGCGGTTATTGATAGCAGAGCCGTCCCTCTTGCACGGCAAGCACGAGCACATAAATCCAGGGACGTTTCATCACAGACATTGTCTTTGGGTCCCGTAGAGACCCCACACCCTAAATAACCGCTGCCCCCCGCATGCAGGGCTCTCGCTGCCACACAGCATGCTGATCTCCAGCCCACGTCGATCCTCTCTAGTAGTTGTAGGGATCCGCGATTCCCTCTCGCTCTTCGGTCTGCCCCCCCCCAGGTAGGCTCTTGCACTTCGACCACCCATGGTTCTGTTTGTCTTGTAGTACATCCAGCGAGTTGGCTGTTTGAGGGAAAAGTCCCTTGAATTCTTCTCCATGAAAGTAGCCAGTAAGTTCTTTTCCAGATATGAAATAGACTTGTAGATGTGAAGCCAGGGCTGAAATGCCAGCCGCTCCTTCACCCGCCTCCCTTTCCTGAAGCTGAATATTTCAGTGGAGCTAATGTAGGACCCTCAAAGGAGCACTGACTATCCTGAGGTTTGCTGGTTGCAGTTCTGTGAACTGCCTGCTTGTATGCCAGACATATTTTGTAGAAATATAACAAGTCACTAGTGATCTGCATCTGAGTGTGATCGCATATAAAGATGTTTTACCATTTACAGACCTGTGTGTTATGTCACCTTTGTTGAGCAGCAGCAGTCTATGATCCAGCCAGTACTTTTCCTGCGAAGTCGACTCCTCTCACCAATGTCTGCTCTGGTCAGAGGTCAGATATATTAGAAAGTAACCTTCCTTCCACTTGTTTTTGTTAGGGAAAAAATGCCATGCCTGTTTCAGGAAAGGGAAGCAAATTTAGCGACAACCATGAGTTTGGGTCAAAGGAAAAGTGTTTGGTGTGCATTATGGAGTTATTGTGTGGTGTGTTACTCCATGTTAATTTCACATGGATGACTTAAGAATAAATATGAATAAATTCCAAAGAGCTTTGTTTCGCCTTATTTTAAGCCCTCCTCATGTCATACTTGCATAAGGCCCAACCTGACTCTTGGTTCACGTTAAGGCAATCAGACCCATCCAGTGTCAGACTTTATTGTTCCTGGATGAAAGGATCGAGTGAAATCTGAGCCGGCAGGCTCGCCTCGGAAACACTGGGCTTTCATGGCCCACTATTGGGGGAAGGGGGGGGGGGGTCGTGTCATCAGGAGCTTATTTTTCTATGAGAGTTCGCCTTGATTCGGCTGGCACACTCTGTGCCTGGCCAGGCCCGGAATCGGACACGAAGAAAGTCACTACAAAGTCACTGCAGACTCAGTGTTGGGGAAATGTGCAGACTGTGGCATGAGGCAGCCTCGAATCAGGGTTTTATGGACCCTGTTTGTCAACAGAGCCTGTGAAATTCTCTCTAGTCATTCAGTGGTTCCCTGCCAAACGTGAGGGAATGCAGGGGATGTTACCAAACTGTGGAGGTCAGGCTTTGAGGACCACCAAAGAGGCACTGGTGGGACACTTCCGCTAGTGGGTCAGCTGTAAAATGGCCATGGGGTCTCTCTCTGTCCTCCTAATGCTACTAAAGCCTTTCAGGGTCGCATAGTGATTCTGCAGCCAGACTCGGAAATTCGCAAATTCCTGCCCTGATCAAACTGAACCAAGATGGCGGTGCCAATATTCTGAATTCATGAGCTTGAGCGCCATCCTCTTTGCATTCATATGAGTGAAGCGATGCACTAATTTAATTTGTGTTTTTTTTTTTAATGGTGGATGTTTTATTAGGAGGAAATCTGTGGGTTTTTAAACTTGCCCCTTAAATTTAGGTGTTGAATAACTCTGGGAATGCCAAGAAAGGTTAACTGCTAAAACAAAGTCTTGATTTAACCCATAAAGTGGAAAGAACACCAGCACCTCCCTCTCTCAAGCCCTTGAGGCCTAGGGTAATAAAATGTAAATGGTTGCCTATAAAAGAGTATTAACTGTAGGGAAAGTGTGTTTAGACTCTGGGGGTGGTGGGGGGGCACAAAAGCAGCCCACCCTAAATGTAGAGAGAACAACACGAATGAGTACGGTGGGACAGTGTGGAGGTCCAAGGCCGGTTTCTTATAGCTGGCCAGTCATTAAGACCTTGGCCTTACTGAGGAGGTCAATGGAATGTGTCGTGTCCATCAAGGAACCAGCATCTCAGACGTTTCTTGTTTGATCAAATCTTGTAATTAACTGGTGTCCCAGGATGTGCTGCTGGCCTTGGCTGTGATGAGTGATCCCTTTACCACACCTCAGTTTACCAAGAGCTTACCCCTCCTAAAAGTCTGCTTTAATATGCGTGTGCCTCTCCTAGGTTAGGGTTTCAGTTTTTTGTATTTGTACTTTGCCCATTCATAAGAGTGCTTGTGATTTGTCTCTGCCCACAGACACAACTGTGAACGGTGTGTTAGGGGTTATATGGAAGGTCTGTTACAGGTATGCAAAGCTTGTCTACTTGAACAGTCAGGTCTTCCTGGTGAGCAGCCAAGACGTGTAGCTTAGGTGCTGACCCACGTGCAACGTGCTGCTAATCTGCTCTGTTGACATCAGCAGTCTGGCTCGTCGTTCCAGAGCCCCATCGTGCTTATTTGGGCTTGCTGTCATCTCGGCGTCATGACTGTGCTAACGATGACCTTCGTCAGCAGCTCACGTCGGCGTAGAAAATTTGCTGCGTTAGCCAAGCTAACCGCTCGCTGCATTTTTAAGCTTCATTTTGAGGGAGGCAGGTCCAAAAACAAAGCTGTATTTTGTACAGGATACGTGAAGGTTTTTGTTATTAATGGCTTTGAGTTGTCAACCGCGCTGTCTGTAGAGGCACAGGGTGAGATTAATTACCTCACGTGGGAGGGACCACACTCAAAATAGGGACCTAAGGAATAATGGTGAGGCCAGCATCTTCCAGCGTTTTTTTAAACCATATAATAAGTCTTATTGTTTGTATGCATATTGAGTGAATAGAACTAGACATACACATCCCACACGTGGCTAATTCATTAATTTTTCTGCATAAATTCCTAACACGTGAAACTTTTGAGAGCTGTGTTGATGATGATTAATTAAAACCAAACCTAATTGAAAGGTGAGATTAATGTGGGAAACATTGTATAAATGTTGGAAAGTGATTAACGTCCTCTTGAGTTTGTTCTTAACTTAATTTAGGTGGCAGACTGGAGACGGTGGGGTGGAATGTGGCCCCGTTCTCTATAGCAGACTGGCTGAGGGTGGAACGAGGGACAGAGGGGACCCCCCCACCCCCAAAACCAGGCCAGATTGAGAAACCAGGCCCCTCCTGGGCTGCATGGTGCTGCGTGTGCATCTGCTGGCCCGTCACGTGCAGCACTGCCCTCGAACACACGGACACCGTGCTGAGCTCACAAGCTAACCAGCCGGCTTCTTGAGTGCGCAGGTGGTCCGGCGGGTTGGAGAGAGAGAGAGCGAGGCTCGGACTGGACCACGGAGGCACCGCGAGTGGCGGCCCCATCTGTGTGGGCCTCGCAGAACCGGCCCAAACCGGTTCAGCTAGACAGCCTCCAGCAAGCCCCTATGGCATTTGCATCACTCTCCCCCCCCCCACCCCCCAAAGTGCTCCTCTGTGTTTTACCATGTTGCCCAGTTTACAGAGCACTACCTGTTCTGCATTCAAAGCAGTCCACTTTTCTGTGCCCTCGGAAATCCTACCCCAAGCCACCTCCCCCCCCCGTTGATGACTGTGTTCAGTTAGAGGCTCAGCTTTTGTGACTCTGCTTAGTCAGTAGGGCACAGTGGCTGTGGATGCGCCGTTTCGCATAGCATGCCGCCTTCAGCCTCTAAGAGCTTCCCCATTGTCCCTCTTGCTGATCAGACAGCCAGTTCCTGTTCTGCCTCCTCTGTTTACACTCTGGACCCGAGGCTATTAGTCAAAAATATTGTGTGCAGCTTTAAGTGACTCTCTATAATTGAGCATGCTTTGAAGGTGGGCTTATTGTAATGGGGGTATACTTGAGGTGAACCTTTTTTTACCTTGTTCATTCACTGTATCAACTAGATGCTGAATGGGGTGGGGGGGGGGGGGTCAACCTTAACACCATGGATTGGAAATGGATTAAAAATATGAAATCATATCGGAAGA
>JAODUD010000001.1:25717213-25727309 GCA_026784285.1 Stomatorhinus walkeri | reverse complement strand
CATGGCAGGCCCAGAGACTGCTGTGCTCTTCTGTTGCAACGCCACCTGAAGGTGAGTCATTGCACTGCACCACCCTGTGATGAGGGATGGGGACTGGGAAACAAGCTTCACTGTTTTCATATGCCAGAGAATGACGGTGGTCATGAAGTACCAATATCACCCCCATCGTTGTTTATCTGTGGTACAGTCCATTGAACAGACTGAAGAAAGGCATATTGGGAGCATAGCCTTGGATAAGTCAGTGGAGAACCAAGGCGGGTCCACGGACACTATAATGATGCAGTGCACGGGTCCTCTGCAGTTGGCAGTGGTGTCTGCTGCTTGAGTCCTGCCTGTTCTCACTCCAGGGTTTCTCCCCTTCTAGTCTCGAAGAAGAGCCAGTTTTTAGCTGACTTCCTCCCCCACTTGGCTCCCTCCCCTTCCCCTCCCCCCACCATCCTGTGTTCCCCTTTTATGATAGGGGAGGAAGAACACAGCTTGTGGTGCTGGATTGGAGCAGGGGACCTTGGAAGGGGTGGAGAAGAGAGATTAAGAACAAGGACTGTGCCATCTTGAGTCTCACTCAACTAGGGCTAGGCAGTTAACCAAAAATTAATCTAAACCGACATTCAGAACTTCTAATCAGTGTATTCTTGGCCATGTCGGTTACTTCATTTTTAAAATTAATACTTAAAAAATCAGTTAATGCTGTGTGTGTTCGTGTCCTGTCCCCTTAAATACTACTGCCTGTATTGTCATGTGACTCCGCCCTATCCAGTCTGTGACGTATAAGCAACATGGAGGAGGAGAACTCAAACACTGAGCAACTCGAGCAGCTTGTACCAAAGAGGAATGCCATGTCCTTCGTTTGGACACATTGTGGCTTTAGTGAAGATGACACCAAACAAAAAGAGGTCAAATATAAATATTGTGGAAAAACGTTTCCACTGGTAATACCACTAATTGATTTACACACTAAAAATATTTAAAATACAGTGAAAACTGCTTTTAGTGACTGATTATAGTGATCAAAAAGCTTGGGACAGAATCATTCCTGTACAAACACGGTTTAAATCATTTGCTTATAGTAATCAAGTAGTTCGCTTACAGTTCGCTTTTTAAACATACAAAAAAATAAGAACTATTCACAGTTGAATAGGTCATTTAATTTCTGTAGTACTGTAATTTGAAAAGAATTTGAAACAGTTGTGCTGTATTTTGAAAGTCAATAAAATTCAGTAAATAGCAACACTATCCATTTTATTACCTTGTATGCATGTAATAAATATACAAATGTGAATTAGGTGGTAATCTGCCTGAGAGAAAGAATTCAGTTATAATGATCATCTGCTTATAGTGATCAGTTTCACCAAGACAGATGTGATGACTCTGAACGGTTTACACTATAGTTTATTTCTTTTGAAAGAAATGCAAATTCTTTTTCTACTTTTTAGGGAACTTCAAGCGATTTGTGCTTTGATTTCAACTGTTTAAAAAATTCAATAAATAACCAACAAAGATTTCTTTAGAAAAATGTCCCAGCTTTAATGTTAGCATATTTTTAGTACAAACCTTGTCAGTGAAATACGAGGGCAAAAAAAAAAAACTAAATAATTGTTTATTAATCATAATCGAGGTAAAATGTTCAATCAGTCGTAATATTGATTTTGAGGTCATATCACCCAGCCCTACTCTTAACAGCTTAAGGGGTGGTTCGGTGGGTTATGTTCACTTAACAGCCGAGACCTGATTTAGCATTAAGGAGGCTCAGATGAGTGCAGTTTGCTGTGCTGGTGCTGACTATGAAAATTTAAGATGCAAATGACCGGACGGCTGTGTGTTAGCGTTGTACCACCCGGTGCCACGTTGCAGTGCCCGGTGCCCATTGATCATGTTGTCAAAGGGCAGCTGGTAGCGTAGTGGTTAAAGGAGCAGACCCACGATCCAGAATTTGCAAATTTTAGGAGCACAACCATCCATGACAAAGATGCTTAACCATTGCAGCGAGGGCAAGATGCATCTAAGCTTCAACAAGAGGCTTTGGTGTAGAATTTGTACTTGTGACCGTGTTCATCAGCGGTAGTTTGAATGGTGTGTAGGTAGTTTCAGGATCCCGCATGCTTTGGTGTGTGTTGGTACGATCTCATCCTTCTGCTGCTTGCTGTTGTCTATTGGATCAGGCCCACTTTTACATAGACAGTGAACATAAAAAAAATAGTGTCCTCGTGCCAGTTCATACTTTCGCATACCGTGTTTTTGGTTTCCTGCAATCCGATATCGCATCCTTGTTTAGCGCATCCAGTGCCAGTTTGTGAGCGCCCGGGCAGCCCCGGCCGGCAGCTTGTTTGGAGAGCAGCTGGTGTGTGAATGGAACTGCTCGACTGTGACGCTCTGGTCCCACAGGGCTGCCACTCCCTGATGTCCCTTGCGGGTTCTGAACTAGAAGGAGAGATGTTTCTGAGGGCATCCAGTCATCCTTTGAATGAACTGGTGGCCTCTTGCTTCTGTTATTCTTCAGCACATCATTCTGTGGTATATTTAAGTTTGACTGGTATCTCTTCTACGCTGTTCCTTGTGCTCTGTACTCCAGACTCATCCCACACTGGGAAGGATAGATTTTTAAGATTAAATATTTGCATCGATGAAATGCAGACATGTGAGGAGCTGGATGAGGTTCCAGTGACTGTTTAATGTAATATGAAACCTTGAAATCATAGTTGCTTCATTGATGAATTTGGTGTCTTTGTTGGTCTGTTGATTTTTGATGTGATGGTGCGTTTGAGGTGCTGTGATAACCTTGTGGTTTCCAGAGCAACCTTATGGTAGATCCTTTGTCTTTGAAGACCTTTCTCTGCAGGCCTGGCTCCTTTGTTCTTCTCATACAGACACCTGATGGCTTGTTCTTGTATCGGCTCTATCAGACGCAAGCTACTTAGATTTCTTGGCCTTTTTGGGTAGCCCCTTTTGCCTTTTCTTACTAGGGCCATTACTTGTTTCTTTAGAAATACGAGTCAGGTCTCTAAGTAAACTTTCAGGAAATTCCTGATGTTTTTCAACTCATCCTGAAGGTGGAGCTTGCAGGTCATTTCATATTAAACATGGTAACGCTGGACGTTCCCTTGCATTCCAAGGCGGTTTCCAAATTTTTTTCCCTCTGGGTTCTCCTTCCTTTTCTGTCAACACCGTAATTTTGATTGTTTGTTGTTTTCTGTCACGGCCAGTCTTTGCACATGGTTTTATATTGTAAAATGGCATGGGTGTCCCCATGGGGCACATTTATTTTTCTTTGTCTCCTGCCATTAAATTTTAAATAGCCTTCATGCTAACTCCTTGTTGCTTTGGATGACAGCAGCTGGCAAGCGAGTGAACACTTAAAACCGACCGTCATCGAATGGACAAGATATGGGGTGAGGTGAACTGCAGTTGTCACGGTGAGACATCAATACCGCGATATGTGGCATGTTAGAATGTTCCTCGGTAAAAACGGAAAGACGTCTCAGGTAGTCCACTTATCTCAGGCAAGCTTGCCGGCCGGCCATGTGAATACAATTCCAAGCTTGTCAAGGCTGATGAAGATAGCATGTCTTCCAAGCACCCCCCCCCCACCCCACAGTGAAAGGCTTCTCTCTGCTGAACCACTTTGCAGAATAGGACTGACCTATTTTCCATCTCCCAAAATAGGCTTCTTGGTCGAGAGTCAATCCACATACCGCAGGGCGTCGTGGGCCACCTCTCGCCCATTTGCCTGCTCCCCACTTGTCGCAAGGCTTGAGAAAACGTGTGTGGCGCTTAGCACCCTAGAGAGATGATATGAGGGCTTAAGCTTTCACTTGATGCATGCCCTACTAATGGTTACCTACCAGGCTCTGTTACAGAGCTGACAAACGTTTACCGTCGGCCAGGCGTATTATGAGGGCGGGGCTCATCTTATTTGTAAAGATGAGATCATGGTTGCATGTGAAGCTGTGAGAGCCTCGGTATGCTTACAAACCAGCCGGCTGTCCAGTAGCCACGCAGGTTCAGTTTAATTGTAGGCTGTGCAGCTCAGCGGTCCATGACGGTGCAGTTTAGTGATTCAGGCTAGTTGTAAGCAGGCAGTGAGTAATAGGAATAAGCCAGACACAAGACAACCCATACTTTGTTGAGTGGTATTTTAAAGTTTTTTTGCTCTTGTTGTGAATATGTTTCTGTAGCGGTTGCAAAACGGGCCGGAGTAGACCCAATATGGTGGACCAGGTTACTTGCATGGTGGTTTGACATCATGAAGTATAGGATTATAGTAACCCTACATATATATGAGGGGGGATTTATGGGTCTTGCTGATAAGCCACCTTGGATTATACTGTACAGGCTAAATTCTATCAACAGCATAGAACCAAGGCCTGGCCCTGATATTCTTCTGTTATGCTGGTTTAAGTCAGGCCAAACATTTGACACTTGTAGGCCGGATTTGCCCAGCAGACTGCCTATTGAGAAGGAGACTAGCCAACATGGTTGACATGTGGCCTAAATTCAGCCAGAGGCATCTTCCTTTACACCACTGCATTCCTTTAATAAATGTCGGACATGCCGTGCTACTACTGATGTTAGTTTGTCTGTGAACCGGCTGGGAAGTTGGCAAAAAAAAGCTTCACTGGTCGAGTAAACAGCCCCTTCTTCCTTGTAAGTAGGGGGGTTGGTGGCTGGCTGCTTGGGAAGATCCTTCAGAGTCTGCTGAATGGAGGCCTTTGTGATGGCCTCATAATCCACCCTTCTCTGGGCTTATTGCATTACATATGCGAAGGCTGAGTGGGGGTAGGGGGCTGCAGCTTTAGGATGAATTAACGCAAGCTGGTCAGCTAATCCCCGACACAGCAGCAACTGATGGGAAGCAGTAACGGAAGCTCCTGATGCACCAGCTGGGCCTCCCTTGACGGGCCTCGTTCTCGCTGGCACTTGAGGCAAGAAGGTTTACTCTTAAAGTACACTGTTACTCTTGGGGGAAGGCCTCAATTAGCATGTGACAGCACAAAAGTCTTGATGTCTGCATAGAGCTTAGTCGCTCCCTGGAACCAAGCGTGTTCTCTTGATGCGAAACTCTCGTTCTGCTTTGCAGCTTCTGTTTCCTTTCCTCCAGCTTTCCTTGTGAAGCTAACAGTCCACCCTGTCATCTTTTCATTGAGTTTTCCTCCATCTCCATCCAGCACTCCCACTCACTGGAGCCTCTGTGAATGTGCATGTTTGCTGACTCCCTTAACCCAGGTTAGCTTTCACCTGACAGGTGTGCTGAACGTTCCCCCTCCTTTGAAAAACATGACACGCCTTCCTCCGTCAGCACTGCATCAACCCAGGTCAAGCCACAGGGCAGCCATGGGGCACCTTTTCCTTTCCCACAAGTCTGATCTTTATCTCTTTTCCAGCTATGCAAGGACGGTTGAGGTACAGAGTGACGGTCACCTTTTCAGTCAGCTCGGCCTGGTCCACGAAAACACTCCATGTCCCTCTTTTCCGACTCGTTTCCTAGACCTCTGGTTTTGAGAAACCCGGTGAAGCGCTGCAGAGTTTCAAAGAACAACATGCATGCCAATCAACTAACAAGCTCCAAATGCTGGCTTGGTCAAAGGGCTCCGGGAATGTGAGCTTAAATCTGATTTTGGTGCAGGAGTCACGTGATCGTTCCTCGCAGAGAGCCTGGCACGCTGCGGCACAGCAGCCTCTCGTACCCATTGCTGCAGCATGTCGCTAAATTCCGGTAACCTTGCAGTCCCTCAGAAAGGCATCCCTTATTTTCCCTCATTCCTCTCCGGCATTTGAAGTGAAATCATGCTAGTGATATGCGTTTAGTTTCTTTAGCACACTTGGCAAAAGCTCAGTGTGTTACACGATAAAAGCAAGTTCACTGGAATTCCTACTGTTAGTGGGGCACCGATGTGAGAAGTTTCACAGCTACCGATAACGGGCTGACCTCTAGGCTCCACGAATCTAGTGGAACTGTTGATGTTTCTTTCCTAAGCTCTGTGAATGTGTTTTCGCCATCACAACAAATAGCACAGGCAGTGAGACAACATCTAAGTAGCGTTGATTTGAGAGGCTATAGTGAGGTACCAACAATATCCCTTGTCCTCCCATACAGAAAACGCCTGATCATCCAATGCAATTATCTCCATTTTTTTAATATTCATGTCTTTACCTCTGGGGCTTAGTTTAAATGCTGATGAAGTTTAAATATCGAATAGCAATATCGATCAAGAGTGGCACATCGGACCAATTTTCTGAAGTTTAACAAACATCGACCAATACCGACATTTTAACTGACATATCGTGCATTTCAATCTCTATCTACAGCCAAGTCTTGTTTCCTCTGATGCTTCATGTCTCATTTAAACTGTAAGGTTGTTCTATTAATGAGGAGGATAAGCAGAGGTACAGTCACCTATAGTACATAATTTGGTCCTAGGATCTTCTGTCAATTTGGACCATCCAGGTCTACAAGGACACGCGATGGTTGGTACATAAATGAAGTCACAAGGGTCGGAGACCTAATCCCCGCAGGGGCTGTTGAAAAGAACCTCAGTTCAGTGTCCCCTCTCTCTCTCTCTCTCTCTCTCTCTCTCACTATCTGTAGCCCTTCTTCAGGCTACTGAACCTGCGCAAGTTGTGCCTGAGCGACAATGAGATCCAGCGGCTGCCTCCAGAGGTGGCCAACTTCATGCAACTGGTGGAGCTGGACATCTCCCGCAACGGTGAGGACGTTGACACCTGCTACCCCACTTTTTTTTTTATTTTATTTTAATTGCGTTTCAACTAACTCTGCTAACACAGAATTTAAACAAATGCTTAATTACCTTGTATGTTGCAAACAATTTGTCAGAATATAATTTCTCTAGCTTGCATATTCACACCGAAAAGATTTACCCTACATTAGGGCTGCGCGATTCTTAAAAAAAAAAAATGTCAACCATGACTCTTGCTTGGAATTGATCACGGTTCTCTGTAATGATTTTTTTTATTATTATTATGAAACATTTACTGCATTCATGAAACTGCAAAAGGAAACACAACAAAACATGACTGTGCCAAAGATATGATTGATCCAGGACTGGCATATCATCTTCTGACAACAGAAAGGAAATGTTCAATTAGCCATTTGATTCAGGTAACCAAAAACATATACACCAAAAATTCCAGTACCAAAAGTGTCAGTAGGGTACCTTTTTGGTACTTCAGTACTTTGGGGTGGGACTTGAAACGCTTTGTCAAATGGTTATGCCAGATAGCTTGCCTCTGAATTTCAGTACAACGTCCACAGTGAAAACGGTTGCGAGCTCAGAAAACAACTTTAACCGGTCAACTTCGTATGTGTGTGTTAACCGGCGCAAAAATGCGTTCAGCGGCTGAGAGGAGGGAAGGGGCTGCGCCAGTGTGTGCGTGTGTGTGTGTGTGTGTGCATGCGCGCCTGCGCTGTGGTGGAACTGTATCTGAGACAACCCCAGTGTCTCATTATTTTCAACTCCAGCGTCAGCTGTATCATCCATTTATGATCTTTTGCGGTACATTTTTAGCGGTGCAGCAGTAAAAAAGGTCCCCCATTAAACAGTTTCCAGCTGCACCACTTTCTGAACATTGTGTAGGTTATTGAATTGCGGTATAAGAAAATTTCATATCATGACAATAATAAAAAGCGGTTTCCGGTATGGACCGATATACTACCCAGAACTAGGGTATTTATTAAACTGAAAATGACAAAATCTAGTAGTGATTTAAAACAGCAAGGATAAAAATGATTGTGATGTCTCTGAGAACGCACACAGCTGTCATGCAAAAGCAGCATTTAATATATACATATAATATACAGCTATTTTTCAAATTCAGGGCAAAATACCCTGCCATGATGTCATTCAGTGCCAGTAATGCTTTTTATACCAGTGGAAAACCAACACTCTGAAATACTGCACTTTTGGTACTTTCTTGAAGTACTAAAAGTAAGGTACCTGGTGTGCTGGAAAAGCGCCCTTAAAGACACAATTAAATGCACAATTATGGAATGCTTGAGAGACTGGGGAAAAGTACAATGCAGAAGAACTGAGAAATGAGATTGCACAGAGGTGTGAATCGAGATCACGTTTGTTTGTTTGCAATTAATTGTGCAGCCTTACCCTACATTTCCCACTGATTGCGCCTTCATTGCACGCACGCATGCACACACACACACACAGGCTCCATATGACCGCTGTTGCATGAGTAATCACTTGGGGGTCTTCTAGGATGACCTGAGTCCCTGTTAAGAGGCCTCAGGCAACTTGATCCATCTCTGTTTGTGTCCCTGTTGGCCAGAGAGTCATCTCCGTCAGCTTCTGGACTGCGACAGCCAGCGAGAAACTTCTGGAAATAATTTCTGGCCTGCCTTTAAGGGTACTGGCACAGTGCCCTTTTTTTATCAGTGCTTGACTCAGTCAGGCACCGTAGTCAAACAGCAGATCTCCAGGGTCCTGCTTCACAAAGTCAGACACCCGTGATTAGAAAAGGTATCACTTGTCACCTCTGAAGGGACAGAATCACTAGATATGAAATCACAAAGGATGCATCTGTCACATTTGAAGACTTGCGTCATGAAAGTACTATGGTCTGGGTGTGTGGTCACTTAAGGCATCCATTTTAGCACTTCAACAGAGGTAGAGAATGTAGTTTCAATGTGAGGTCGTTTGTCTTCAAACACAGCTCAAAGCTAGAGTCTTTGCTCAGTTTATTTATTTTTTTGCTTTCAAATCGTACATGAACGTAACAATTACACAATAATATCTTTTTGAAAGAAACTAGCTACCACTGAGATCCTGGAGGAAGCTCAGAGGAGATAGGGCTTTCTCTGTCGTTGCTCCCAAATTATGGAATAACTTGCCCTTGCACGTTAGAGAGGCCCCTCTCACTGTCCACCTTTAAAACACGTTTTTTGGCCCCAGCAGGATTTAGTTTTCTTTATCTGACTTGGTTTTTGTTGCTCTTTTCTCTCCAGTGCTCCAATGTACAGCACTTTGTGTCAGCCATGGTTGTTTTAAAGTGCACGTATAAATAAAGATGTTATGGTATGGTACCACAAACTTCTCACTGATTGGATAACGACAGGGCGCAGGTTTAGCTAATCGTGATTATGGAAATCACACACCCCCAGTGAGGCCAAGACCCACGTCATGGACTCTTATCTTGACAGCTCAAAACATTTGATTTTGTGGTCTTGCTTTATCGGTTTGTTCTTCAGTCTGTTATGGCTACTGTGCTACTTCCTCAAGCCAAAGAGAAAGCAGGAAGCAGCCCCTGACACCTCAAAACACCTATAGTTTGAGTCGTACTTCATTCTGGATCAAGCCTGCGATCCATTTGTTGACAAACGAGGCTTAGTCATAATCCCTTGCATGCTGGGAGTTTGCATGGTGTCTCGCTGCCCGCCTTAAAGGGCTCCCCAGCCACAGAGCAACTTGCGATGTATCCCAAGTGAAATCTCGTGCTTCCTCGACACCATCGAGGGGTGGGGGCGGTGTATGCCTCATTGGGTCGGGACCGTTTCTATAATGCAAAGGCCGTCGGCTCAGATCCCAGGGTCAGTGATTTAATTCTTAACTCCCAGTTGCTTCAAGGATTGTATGACCCTGTTTTCTAAAAAAAAAAAAAAACGTATGTTGCTCTGAATAAAAGCATCTGCTAAATAAGTAAGGTAATTAACAGCTAGCAGGGGCTTTGCTGATGAATTCTGAGTTTTTCTACATGGAAAACATGGGGAATCATGCTTGGGGTCAGACGCTTGCTGCCTGTTCCAAGATTGTCTCAAAGTCCTTCCTCTAGCTTCCTTCTAGACCATCTGGTAGCTATTTAATGGGGAGCCTGAACACGTCTGTCGGCTCTGCCGCCCCCCCCGCTGACGCACCCCTAGTTTGTGAGCAACCTGCTCACCACATAATCCACCCCCCCTCTTCTGTTATAGACATCACAGAGATCCCAGAGAGCATCAAGTTCTGCAAAGCACTGGAGATCGCCGACTTCAGTGGAAACCCCCTCTCCAGGTCAGTGTCATCCCGCTTGTGTGTTTGGGAGCTATGGGGGGGGGGGGGGGGTTGTTAATGTTACAACTGGTGGAGGGTCTTGTGAG
>JAODUD010000001.1:25701645-25717113 GCA_026784285.1 Stomatorhinus walkeri | reverse complement strand
TGTTAATCGTACAACTGGGGGAGGGTCTTGTGAGCAGTCGGGTGTTACCGGCTCAGTGGGGGAGGCAGCTGTTTTGTTTTAGCGCAGTAATTAATCACGGCAGGATGTGTTTTCTTGATTTAACTATGCACAAATTGGTGAGTGGAGTGGGGGGGGGGGTGTTTGCCATGCTGCCATTTGACCCCGTCAGGAATGTGATGTAGGGAAGACAAGATGGTTCAGCTTTCTCTGAACCGGCTAATGAAAATATTAAGTAACAGACCCCGTCTAAGCTTCCTCGTTTACATTGCCATGGGATTACCGGTCACCTGGTGCGTTGCGGTATTTAGCCCAACTGTGCCTGAGCTGCGGGGTGGTAATCCTCTCCGTCACGGGCAGGGCTGCTGGGATGGAGGCCCAGGGTGGTGACAGGGGTTTTCAGAGTTTGGGGAAATTTTCAAAAAAAAAAAAAAAAAACTCATTTTAAGTGTTTTTTTTTTTTTAGCTCATCAAATTTAAATGGATAAGAAAATAAAATAATGCCTCAGTAGAATGTTTAGCCCCGCCCCCGAGGCCATCCCATTTACATGGCGGGGGGGGGGGCATCTGTAGCCTGATGCAGGTCCTTCCAGGCCTGCATGGTTTTGTAAAAATGCGCTGTTGTGCAAGGTGCCTCCCCCATTCCCTCCCCACCCAGTAACAGGCTCCCACCCTGTGCTGGAAGGGGCTGGCCCCCAGGGGGCCCTGTAGTCCCCCATGTCCGTCACATCCACGTCCCAGGAAGGCACCTACAGATACGGTTCAGTTTTACCGCCATTTTATTTAAACTGCTTCGTATTCCCTTAGGCTCCGTGCCATTTGTATTAATGGTGGGTTGTGGCTTTCACCTTCATGACATTTGACTCTGTGGGGAAGACGAGATGGTTCAGCTTCCTCTGAACCAGCTAATGAAAATATTAAGTATCCGACACGTCTCTACTTCCTCACCCATGTCTGTCTGCGATTGCCAGTCACCTGGCGCATCGTACTGTTTGGCGCTGTCAGTATGGTGAATACTTGTGCCTGAAATTGACAGTTTTGCTCCTTTGTTGATTGTTGGGGGGGGGCGGCTATGCTTGTGTCTGGCCCGAATGGGTGGTGGTGTATGGCTCATTGCGATTGGACGATATATCAGTGGTCAGATGGTCACTGGTTCAAATTCTCGGGTCAGCAGAGTGATGTCACCATGGGGCCCTTTAAGCAAGACCCTTAACACCAGTTGCTTGAGGCGCTGCATTACTGTTTTTTTACTTGTATATCATTTTGGTTAAAAGCTTGTGCTGAGCAGTCAGTCAACATAAATGTTCCTCTGTCTGTCTGTCCCCCCCCCCCCAGACTGCCCGACGGCTTCACCCAGCTGCGAGCCCTGGCCCACCTGGCCCTGAACGATGTGTCACTGCAGGCTCTGCCCAGTGACATCGGCAAGTGAGTGCCGGGAGCCCCTGACCCCTTTACAAATGCCACCGCCACTTCAGCCTCCCGCCCCATCCGGAATAATCACCCTCTTGGGTTCTCATCCCACAGCCTGGCCAATCTGGTGACCCTGGAGCTGCGGGAGAATCTGCTGAAGTCTCTGCCCACGTAAGCAAGCTGACCCTCCACCCCCAGGGAACACCGAAATTTCACAAGATTAGGGAATCCCGATTGACGAAGACTGCCAGTGGCGGGAATGTTAGGAAGGATGGGTGTAATTTTGTCAGATAAAGCCTGGGAGCTCGGAAGGGTTGTGATTTGTCCGATTTGTTGATCACATAAATCACAGGTTTTTGAGTTTCTGGGACTACAAAGTAGTGGGCACATGAGTAGTAGTCTGGGCAGTCCTGTTCATGGCTCTGGGCACATGACATGACTTGGTCATGTGACAACAGTTGTGATGTCATGAGCACATGACTGGCTCCTACATCCGCTCAGTCCAGCTTGCACCAGCAGCACCGACCTGGTATTATCTGGACCCGCCTTACAGTCCTGTTGTTGAGCTGTTTGAATGCAAATGTGCAGGACGAACACCTGACCAGAAGAGCCCGGAACGCTGAGAGCTGAAGCCCTGAATGAATTTGAAAGATCCCAGACTGATTTGTTTAGCACAGATATTGCAGCCATATCTTCAGTCTGACAATGCCCTGCGTCACAGCAGTCCAGGGCCCTTTTCCCCTAAACCGTAATAAAGCCACCGTCACCAACTTCAGAGAGAGAGTATTCCAGATGGTGGGCCCCAGACAGACTAGGCCTCTATGTTTTGGGGTGAAGCCTTTTTTGCCGTAAGAGCCTAACCACGCCTCTGCACCTGACTGTCTACAGCAGACAGCCATGTTTGCTTTGAGCCTCGTCTCAGCTGCTCAGGGGGGGTCCTGCAGCTCGCCATTCACACTGAGCACTCGGCAGCCCCCCCCCCCCCCCCTCAATTTCTGAGACAGTTGGTCACAACATTTGGTCGAGTCTTTAACCATTTCCCGCCGGTCTTGGTAGTTGGGGCAGAACTCTGCCCGTCTGAGAAATGGGACCGAACCAAACCAGTCGGGGGTGCCCACGAGCCTGGCAAAGGGGGGTTACATCGCCGTTAGGAGGTATCCATCCAAAAGGTGTCAGCAACAGCTGTTACTGGAGTCTAAAGGCCCCAAACCCCCCATGCTGACAGCTGTTAAGGTCTACTGTGACCTGCCGTCCTGAATGTTTGCATGCCTGAGGTGCATTGCTGCCCGATGCAGACCCCCTGAAGACCCACCCCCCCCCCTTCTGTGTTTGGTGGGGGGTGGGCGGTGTAACTGAATGTGGCTCATACTGGCTGACCATTCCTCTATAAACCCAAACCACCTCGCAGGTCTCTGTCCTTTTTGGTCAAGCTGGAGCACCTGGACCTGGGCAGCAATGAACTGGAAGTCCTGGTAAGAGTCTGCCCCAGTGAACCATCACACTGTCAGTGTTGGCATGGCTGTGTGTTTACTGGTGAACTTGCATAGAACTTTCTGGGGGGAAAAACTGTTTTTAATCTGCTCTGAATGTTTTTTGTGTAAATGGGTCATAGTTAGATGACGATGTGTGTGCGTCTGTTCATGTGTGTCTGCGGCCACTGACAGTATGTACACCTACCAAGGCACAGTAAACTTCTCCCCCATCTTTGTACCTGTGGGCCGTTATTCTCCTCGAGTTCTACAGGCCAGCAGAGGGTCTCGCCCAACGGGTCTGACTGCTGACTGCAGCTCTTTTCATTGGTCTTTGTTGCAGATTAAGGAAGTTATTTTTATATTCGAAGGTGCAGGGGTGGGGGTTTGGCACAGGTGGTGGTACAGATTCAGCTCAGAGATGAACGAGCTCTGAATCCCAATTGGGGGGGGAGGGGGGGTTTACTGTTTTTTCAGAGAGAACTCTCTCAAGGGTGAGGGTCTCCTTCCGGGGCGACAAATCCCACTGATGTTTTAAGAGGGCGGAAGGGAGGACTAGGCCATGGGGGAGGGAGTTGATTTTGAGGGGGATCTCAGGGGCCGTCAGGCCCTCCTTCGGCTTTGTTCGTCCGGATTGGATCAGCAGCAAAAACTAACTGGTCAGAGCGAGTATGCAAAGGCGTAAATGGTGTGGATTAGTCTCTCCCTGATGACATCACTCAGCATACAGCCTGCCCCAGGGCCGCTTGGCTCTCCCCGTCGTCTGCTCGACGTGCCGCGTTTTCATATGCAAACCATCGCGCCGGCGGGTCCCTCTCCCGCGTTAGCCCATTATCCGCCATCACGCTTTGTGTTTAGAGCGCAGCCGGAGCCCGTAATTAGTGCTCGTCACTGTGACTCAATAGCTGTTTTCACGACTGTATAAGAACCTCTGTGTGACAGTGTCGCATCGTTAGCGCTGACGGGCCAACGATTTGATCTGCCGTGTGTCCCTCTTTGGATGTGCGTGTGTGCCACTGGTGTGACTGCTGTATGAACTCACTGGGGAGTGACTAAGTCTTGTGACGGTTCTGTGTGTCCTTACTGGGGTATGTGTGCTACTTATGCAGCTATGCTGTGTGTCCTCATTCCCCCCCCCCCCCCCAGCCTGACACACTTGGGGCCCTGCCTAATTTACGAGAGCTGTGGCTGGACCGGAATCAGCTCTCAGCCCTGCCATCGGTCAGTATCAACCTCTCAGCCTCCCCTCATTGCACACTGGTCTGTGGACCGCTTTCACAGGCCTGTGTGTGTGTGTGTGTCTGAATGTCTGTTTGTTTTCGTGTGCCTGCACTTGTGTTGAGAGGCCATGCTTACATACAGACCTTCCTCGCCTTTGGGATTTTAATGGCTGCTTTGTTAGAAGGCCAGCAGCCCTAATGCTGCAGTAGACCTCAGCTTGGGGCTGATGGACACCATTTTTCCCCTCCCATCTCCAGGAGCTGGGCAACCTGCGTCGGCTGGTGTGTCTCGATGTGTCTGAGAACCGTCTGGAGCACTTGCCAGAAGAGCTGAGTGGCCTGCTGGCACTCACCGACCTGCTGCTCTCGCAGAACCTTCTGGAGAACGTCCCCGACAGTATCGGTGAGCAACCCACAAAGGAAGTTCCTGGAATCAACATTGTATTAGATGTTGTTACTGTCTCTGATGTGAGACCTTGGTATTATTGAACTGTAATGGCCCATTAGCAGACCATTATGGCCAATTCCAGCGGGGGCTGCACTGAGGAAAATTGCCGCTGGGCTTTAGGGGCCCCCGCACAGTAAATTTTGCTGAGTGGGGGGAGGCTTTTGCCAGCCCACATACCCATCGGTGCACTGGGAATATGCCCAGTATGCCAGATGGCCATTCCACCCCAGTGTTCCAGTCAGAGATTCTTCCATTCAGACTGAGTGACATTGATAGTTTTATTTCATTGGTAGCAAGGGTTGGGCGAATGAATTCATTGACGAGGACCATTTTGAATGAACTTTAAGCAACATTTAATACCTGAATAACAGTACATACTTTGGCCTGGGAACTACCTATATTTTGGCCGCAGAGAAATGATAATCTTTGCTGTCAGTCCTATAGTATGTTGGGGAATTTCCACCTTTTGACTGTTGGGACAGGGGAAACCTTTGTCTGGGAAAGGCTGAAATCAACAAAGGTTGGAAATGATGGAATTGAGCCATGAGTAGTTGCGTGCTACTGCCCTCTGCTGGCAGGACTCAGTCATTGTGACCATTCTGGCTTACCATCTAATCAGAAAGGTTCCACGTACGTTCTGACAAGTGCTTCTGCGCTCAGGCTCCCTGAAGCAGCTGTCCATCCTTAAAATGGACCAGAACCGGCTGACCAACTTGACGGAATCCATCGGCCAGTGCGAGAACCTGTCCGAGCTAATGCTGGCAGAGAACCTGCTCCAGGTAGCCGCCGAGATGCCAGCCGCCCTTCCCGCCCGTCGTCCTGACCTTCCGTTATGTCGCTTCATAACCCGCGTGAAAATGAAACGGCTTTCCGTAAACCTTGCCAACCGTGCAGCGCTTGGCCACGCCGAGATGCCCCCAAGCACCTTCTGGATTGGATATAAAGAGGAGAAAAGGGTATTTTTTGCTGGCAGCTTGTAATTCAAGACTGATGAATGGATTGTTTTCCATTCTGCCATTTTCGCCGTTATGTGTTGCATAGGGGAACCTTGAAGCTGTGTGTGTGTGTGTGTGTGTGTGTGTGTGTGTGTGTGTGTGTGTGTGTGTATAATGTCCCCCCTCCCTTACAGTCTACCTCAACTTGTCCTCATGGAAATCCTTTTTGGACAGTAAGAGTGTATGGATGTGACGTTTAAGCTGATGTTGGCAAATAAAACGCATGGAGAAGCTTGGTATCAATGAGTCAGTCTCTTCACATGAAACTGTCTGAATGAACATTGTAGATGTATGGAGAACAGTGTCTTCTGCTTGGCCTTCACTACTCTGGTTGCATATAGACAAATCCATAAAATTCATGTAGTGAATTTCATGTTAAAAATACATAGCATTTTATCAGAGTTATGGATGTCACACCAGACCTTGGCATGGAATCGGCCTCTTATCATATTCTGCCGTCTCCTTTTCCGCATCGTCTTGAACTCCACCACGACCCTGTCAGACGCTGCCGCGCACAGTGGGCAAACTGAGGAAGCTGACCAACCTGAACGTGGACCGCAACCGGCTTGGCGGCATCCCCGTGGAGCTGGGTGGCTGCTCCAGCCTGAACGTGCTGTCGCTGCGGGACAACCAGGTGGGCCGGCTGCCCAGCGAGCTGGCCGAAGCTTCCGAGCTGCATGTGCTTGACGTGGCCGGCAATCGGTGAGCGCCCCCTACCTTCCCGGAGGCCTTACTACCTCATCTACAATACTGGCAATACAAATTGCCGGGCTTTTCTTCAAGTTGTGGTACAAAAACGTTTGGAAATTCAAAAATTGGAAGTTGGCCAGAATGTTTTGTTTTGATGCTAAATAAAGACACAAAAATTTACAAACCATTATCTTTTTTGAGATCTGGCTATTGGTAAACCCTGACCAGATAATTGGGGACCTGTCTTTCACTTCCATGAGAGAACTGAGGGTGAAATTAACCTATATATTTGGTCAGTCTGTTGAAAATTCATTGAGTTTTGATGGATAATGTCAATGTAGTTTTTGAAATAGCGACATAGGCATAGATTGGCATAAGCAGTAAGACATTATCTTTTATGTTTGTGAAACAAGTTGTTTGAATGTGACATTCCTGGCCAGAGATATAAGCTGAAGTTAAAAGTGGAAATTTTTGGGCACTTTTTACACTGTTCAATGTGTAATCAATGCGCTGCTCTGCTGGTACCTGTTTTTATGTGGCGAGTGTTTGCTAAATTGTCTGGTGCTCCCTGGGTTGTGTGACAGCAGTGGCTTAAAGTCAGACATTTATTTTGGAAGAAATACTAACTGGAAAACTGGGAGACCTGAGTCTCTTCCCATCTTTCCGTGCATGTTAGGGATAATCCCATGGAACAGTGCTTGATTTGCTGACATCTGCTCCACCCCCAGGCTCCAGAACCTGCCCTTCGCTCTGGCCAACCTGAACCTGAAGGCCATGTGGCTGGCGGAGAACCAGTCGCAGCCCATGCTGAAGTTCCAGACGGAGGATGATGAGCACACGGGGGAGAAGGTGCTCACCTGCTACCTGCTGCCCCAGCAGCCGTCGCCCAGCCTTGGTGAGAGACCCCCCCCCCCCCAATCTCATTGCCTGCCTCTGGAAGCTTACAACCCCACCCTGGGTTGATAACATGTTCTAGATTAATGTAGAAAGGATAACGTATCACTTCCCTGTCAGCCGTCGGGTCGCGCTCCGATCATTTAAAGCTGGCTGCTGTCCGTCACCCTCCTAACCCCATCCCTCAGAGAACCTGCTGCAGGACAGGCCTGACGACAGCTGGACGGACACCAACCTGAACCGCGTGTCGGTCATCCAGTTCCGGGATGAGGCCAAGGAGGAGGCGGAGGAGGTGCCAGAGGAGCGCAAGGTGGGCACTGTAAGTGACGATGGATGGATGGATAATTGCTTACTTACTTGCTTACTTAATCACAAAAGCTTAAGCAGCACAGTACATACATTTAAATAGAATAAAACACATTTTTGATATTGATTGACATATTTAGAATACACTTTTGTCCAAAGCAACGTACAAGTGAGGGTAATAATGGACAGTAATAATAATTAATGCAAACAATACACAGTCCATTCCGCCAGTTGTCCCCCGTCATTGGGTGACTCTCTGTAGTGTAATAGCTGGGTTGAATGCATGACATTCGCAGTGATTCGGTCCGTCCATCTGTCTGTCAAAGAGCCTGCAGCGCCGGGCGACGCCTCACCCCAGTGAGCTGAAGGTGATGAAGAAGGTGATCGAGGAGCGGAGGAACGAGGCCTACACGGCCAAGCCAGACGGGGACGCGGATACACCGGAAGCTGAGGTGGGCGTCCGTGAGCGCGGTGGATCGTTACAGCTTACAGCTTCGGGCGGGCGCTGCTCTGTGACTGAATGGGTCTCTGAATTCTAAGCTAGTGGGACTCTGGAAGCTCTTACGCTGCTCAGATGCTGAGAGTTATGGAATCACAGTGTGATATGGAGCTCCGCCATCGTCTGGCAGACGTGCTAGGCGCTGCAGCTTCCGGAAAGCCCCTCTGATCGTATTTCCATTTGCTCTCCTAGGAGAAACGTCTGAGCGGCCTGTCCAGCAACAGTCACAACTCCCAGGCCTCCTACAGTACGGCCTCAGCGGGTTCTCATGAGGAAAGGCGCGACCGGCCGGCCGAGCGGGAGGAGCCAGCGGATGGATTCGCCCAGGATCAGGAAGAGGAGGGGCTCGATGAGATGGAGGTGGAATATATTGAGGTTGGTCCTACATCTACAACAGCATCAAAAAAATGTGGGGGGAAAATAATCATCACTTAATCCTGAGTCAGTGTGCCGCAGGAGGAACCTGATTGGACGACTTACTGTTTCATTTCTATTAAAACTTGTAGCTTTGAGATTGATTTTGGCTATTTTCTGCTTAAGTATGATACCAAAAATCTAATACATTTTTGCCTCTCAGCCCACAGTGCACTTTGCCGATGAGCCCATCATCCGTGGAGGGGACGTCGAGGACGACGAAGACGAGGAGGATGGTGACGGGGAGCGGAGCGATGCGGAGGAGCCCCCCGCCTTGCCCGCTGAGCGGCAGCGGCTCATCCGCAAGGACACCCCCCACTACAAAAAGCACTTCAAGATCACGAAGCTTCCCAAACCGGAGGCCGTGGCTGCACTCCTGCGGGGCTTCACCTCCGACGGGGTCGGCGATGAGGAGGAGGAGGAGGATGAAGAAGAAGATCAGGAGAGGCCAGCCGCTGTTGCCGCCCTTCAGGCAGAGAGCGACCTGCCAGAGTCTGTTGCCAACAGGCTGCTGGAGAGAATCGCCTCCCCCTTGCAGCCCATCAAGGTAGGGAGACGTGCGAAGGGAGAAATTGGCCGTCCTCTGTCCTCTGTCCTCTTATAAAAGGCTCATGGATCAGTCAGAGCAATGGAGCTGCTGTGCCCCCCCAGGTAGTGTTCTGGGTTACCACGTGTGGATCCATGCTCCCCCAACATCAGCATTGGCTGTTTCTTCTTCATTCTCAGGATTTCCAGTCTCTGGAGCGCCGGCCAATATTTTGCACCCAGAAAAACAGGTCACAGAGCTTCTTGCGGTGCCACAGACGTGACGCCTTCTAATGTCATGTCCTTCATTATGCCGTTTTGCATCTCTTCCAGGCCTGGAGTTTGGAGAAACCTCCGTCTTATAGGCGCTAATAATGTACCTCACTGAGAACTGCTCTAACGCCTAGTTCTCTGAATTTTTCATGTTCTCCAGAGCTAGAGATTAGGGGCGTAGCCGTACACAAGTATTACAGGTCATTACGCACCTCAGTTTTGAAGTCACGGTTCGGTATGTTTGGGTACAGCAGGGGGAAATGAAGCAAAGCACAAATTGCTTCTTTTTTTCTTTAGTAAACAGTGATTTACTGAGCAAAGTATGACTGTCTTTCTTAAAAAATCTCTAAAAATATTCTCACGTAAATAAAAATTGAATATCCATTAAGGTGCACATTTACAAAATTAACCACCGTATCTGTACTGTATTCACCATGGTAGCTTTCATTACAGCTTCATATTAAAATTGTGCAACACATAAATTGTCTCAAAAAATACGAAGCATGACAAGATAGATATCCATTATGGTGGAGCATTAAAAAAAAAACCCTGTGCTGTAGTTGTATTCACATCAACAGATTCCAGTTCCACAGTAGCATTTGGTGCATTCGTTCGGTATATATGCGTGCCGAACCGAAAGACCTGTACCGAAAATGTTTGGTATGAATACGTGTGCCATTACACTCATACTAGAGAGACTCTGGGGTTTTGTCTGTATACTGTACCACAGCTTAGGCTTGGCGTCCTGCTGTGAAACGTGGTTAAGCTGTATAGTTGCTAGGGAGCTGAAATTGGGGTTAGAGGCCTGAGAATGCTGTAGCCGTGGTCAGGTTTGGTCAGGCTCGCTTAGTATGAACAGCTCTATGTTCAGTAACTTCCCTTTCTGCCAGATACAGGGACTCAAAGGATACATCGATGCCCTTGAGGCACTAAAAAATGCAGATCTTTGAGACTTTTATAAGTTGTTCAACCAGAAGCTGGTTTGTAGGGTCCGGTTTATACCCTCGGCGTGGAGGATTCAATGAAACTGTCTGAATGAACATTGTAGATGTATGGAGAACCGTGTCTTCTGCTTGGCCTTTCCCTCAGGTCCAAGGTGGACTCTCCTCAGCACCCTGCTGTCAGTGTCCCCCTGACCACCCCCAAAGTCGCTTGATGTCTTTTGTGTTCTGTTTTTAATTTTCAGTTGTAAATGCCGTTAGCTGACCTTTCTTCTGCTTGACTCGGTGATCTCTGAAGTCCACAGCAATTCAAATGTGATGTGAACCCCCCCCCCCCCCATTTCTGCCTCTTTGATTCCCCTCAAGTGTTTGATCGGCTGCTCTTCTCCACAAATTCCGCAAGCACCTCCCCTCCAGTCTGATAGCTTCATACCAGCTTTGCCTCCAGTCTAGATACTCATGAGATTCAGATTGAGTACTCAGATGATGAAAGTATTCACTGGCTACTCACTAGAGATAGTGATAGAGTTTGGTGGATACTCTCTGCTGAACTGAGCTAAACTACAAAGCTGTTCTAATAAGTCTAGTATTCAGTAGCTAAATTTAGGTGGACTTTGGGTCTTGAAATCCTGTACAGGACGTATCCCTGCCTTATGCCACGTGCAGCCTGGGGGAGACCTCAAGGCCCCCCAACCCTTTATTGCTTTAGTGGTTGGAAGGTGGATGGATAGCAGTGCATCTCCACATGGGGGCCTGAAGCACCACCTCCATATACATGTTTGGTCTTAGTCATAAATCAAGACCCCGAAGCCCAGGAGAGAAGGTGGTGAAGCATTGAGTGTCAGGGGGTGGGTCTTCACTAGCAAAATCGTTCCTGTCGTGCAGAGTGGAGCTGCCTACCCCCCCCCCCCCCCCCCAACGCGTGCGTGCGAGTGCGCACTGTTCATTTTTGCCCCACTAATCCGCATGCTTCTCGCTGGTTCCTGTCCTAACAGGGGGTGTCATTTGATCAAGTCAATAATCTGCTGATTGAGCCTGCTCGAATTGAGGAGGAAGAGGTCTGTACCTACTCTTTCCCACCCATCCATCCATCCATCTGTGTCTCTCTTTCTCTCTCACTCATTTTGACATAGCAAACACCTTAAATAACCCGAGCCAATCACGAGGGATAACCTCCAAAGTTTGCCTTGGAGACACTGGCCCAGCTTGGTAACACCTTCCAGAAAGGCTATTGTCTTATTATGGGATGCCTTAACCCACAGGCTCGTTAAGCATGTCACTTGTCAGAATGTTATTGGCCTTGGGTACATGCTTCTGGGGGTGCACCAGCTTGGTCAGTCCGTCCTTTCCATTCTTTTCTAGTATTTTTCACCGCACTGTTCCTGGTCCACTTCTGGTTCAATTGACTTTCAGCCTCCGTTCCCGTCCTGCCGGGTCGCAGCCTCGCGGGCTCATAAGATGGGCCGGATGTGGGTGTGAATGCTAAGATCCGTCCTTAAAGTGAGCGTCAAGGGCATTTACGGGGGACGGAGCCGCAGTGCCCTGAAAGCTGATTGGCCCTTGGAGTGCCCCCTCTCCTGTCACTCACCAATTGTAAACATATGATTGGGTAATTAAGGTTAGCCCCTCCGTATGAACTACATGAACTACGGCCCTGCTTTAGGCCCTACAAACACCCTGGCGCTGTCTTCTGTGCAGTGATATGATTGGTGTGAGGAGTTTGGTAGGACGAAACCAGTCCCAGCATTTAACCGCTTACTACAAAGTCTGTGCCTTATCTTTAGTAACCTGCTCATGATTTCTAGTAAGAGACATTGCTGCTGGATTTTTCAAATGTATTTTTTTTTTTGGTATTTTAATCACCACAGATAGAATGCCATTCACTCCATTATATCTGAGAGAAGACCAATATTTCTCCAACCAATATCTCCAAAACTTGGCAACTTGCAGCAAAACAACCCAGATAGATAGATAGCACTAAAGCCCCCTACAGCATATTCTTTTCCGGTTTTAGGGTGAACCCCCTTTAATGTCTTAGGAAGATGCTGTCAGAGATATTAATCACCTGCTCCGTCTTTGTTTCCTGTGTGGAAGTTGGGGTCAAGAGTCATTACTGAAGAAGAGTTAGGCTGAGTGAGGGGCTGGGGGGGCCAGACGGGCACTGACTCCAGCTGGAAACTGATTGGTCCCTCGCTCCTTTCCCTGTTACCAATTCTAATACATCATTGGCTATTGCTACGCTTAGCTCCTCTAATGTCCCCCACATAAAAAAATTCCTAGAATTGCCTCAGGGGAAGGTGTAGAAACAGTACTGTATACCCACGGTATGTGTAGATCAGCGGGCTTAACAGTACGAGACCTACAGGGCGGCGCTGTGAGCCCACACAGTATTAGGGTTAGTCTGTTAGGGTTGGTCTATCACACTATTGCATGTGTATGATTTCTCTTCATACTAAATTTTCCATCTCCACTAATTCCGATCTGCCACGGCTTGCCTCACTAACATCCACGCCTCGGATGGGGTCCAGGTAGCTGTGTTGTGATTTATTAACACCCCGTCCGTAGTCTTGTTTTCATGGTCTCCCGGTTCCACGTCGTGGTTTGCAGTAGCTTCCCGCACGTTCTCGTGTGTGTGTGTGTGTGTGTGTGTCTCTGTGTGTGTGCGGCATTGTCTGTCTAATGCACCTTTTACAGGTCGTCCTGCACTCTGAGGACCTGCTCTGTTCTGCATGTACTCTGAGGTGCCCTCCTGTGGCACGGATCGATCCCGCTGGATGGGGGGGGGGGGACCAGCACATCGTTTCGCCTTCTGGCTTCTCCGGGCCCGGATGCTTCTCACAAAAAGAGGGGAAAAAAAAAAACCTCCCCAACTTTTTTTTTTTTTTTTCCATGCCGGGGATAAATCATTCTTGTCAGGCCTTTCCAGAATGTCCCCTTTCTACATCGCTAGTCACCCAGAATCTCTCCAGTTGAATGAACCCCTCCCCCTTTTCCCCAGACCTGCTCAAACCATCCTATATCCCGTCCCATTCTCCGATCCCACGCCTCCCATCAGTAATGTGACATTTTAAGTTTCAAGGTATAAGAGTCTGAATTAGCTGCCCTGCTCCGGGCCCCCAGAAAACAAATGGCAAGCGTTGTTTTTTTTTTTTCCCCTGGAATGTTCTTGCCTGGGACATTGCCTTTGCGGCGAGCGCCCCCTGGTGGCCGGCCCTACCAGCCGTCCTCATCAGTCTCCTCTCCTTCTAGCTGACCCTGACAGTCCTACGGCAGACGGGTGGCCTCGGGATCAGTATCGCGGGGGGCCGTGGCTCCACACCGTACAAGGGGGATGACGAGGTAAGGTGGGAGGCCACAGAACTGTCCCAACATCAAGAGCTAGCGTTCTGTGCCGGTCCCTCATAATCCTGCCACTGCACTGGCACTTGGGAATGGATAGGGGGAAGGTCGTCCAAGCCGTGACCTTTGTCCAGTTGGACACACTGGCAGAGGCACGGGGTCTCACAGCTGTGGTGCTTAACCCCCCCAGAGGCCTGTGGCAAAGTAGATAGCTTTTGGAGGCCAACACACATGTGGCCTCACATTTTCCCGTCATGCAGTACGGATACCCTTATGCCGTCACGAGGACCATCAGGATCATTCGCCAATATTCGCCAATGATTCAAGCGTTATTCCTCTCGGGGGAGAAAACACTTATCCACTCATTCGATACATCTATGCCTGTTGTCATCAATCCTTGTCACATGTGAGCCTTCAGGTCACTCTGATCAATGCTGGCCTGTGTCCTCTGGAGCGCAGTGACATTGAGGATCACCAAGGTCACGCCACTAATGGGACTCTCACCCAGCTTCTCCGGGGAAGGTGACGCAGGTCCTGCTCTCTAACAGGCCACTGCTCCGTGTTTTTAAAGAGCTCTGAGGATGAGCGAGTATCGGAGCTTGGGCAGCCACACCGGCGTAAACAGTTGTGGTGTATGATTGAATCAGTGTTCCCCACCTCAAACACACACCCACCCACACACACACACCCCCCTAAGCCTAGGATAGGCTGACCCCTGATCTCCAAAGTAAACATTTGTCAGGACGAGGGGTCCCGTGCCGATCCCCCTTGCCGCAGGGAGCGCGGCGCAGCTGCATGGGGACATGGAAACGTGTCGTATGGACCCCTCCGGCCATGCTGTAACTCTGTCAAAGGGTCATGTGCTTAGCACTCGAACCCTTCCTCCATTTGTTACACTTGGTATTTTACTTCCCTTATTTCCAGTGACCTTCATTTTTATCTTAAAGAATATGGGCTTTTCAGTGTTCTGTAATCTTAAAATAAGGTCTGGGTGAAGCTCCCCCCCCCCCCCCACACACACACACACACTTTCTTCACCCGTCACCAGCCCCTTAATGGAAAACCTTGATTGCAGCAAGGCCTGATCAGCCGCAAATGAGTCTATGCTATAACCGCAGACAGGGCGCCCCCAGTCTCTTGGGATCTGTGATTGATTGCTTTGGCTTGCATTATTTCAGACTTTTTATTCTTCCCCACTAGCTTTTCTTGTAGCGCAAGCAATATCTACTTTAATCGTGTGTATGCCTGCTGCCCCATAGAGTACGGCTATCTTTAACAGTCTGTCCTGGAAGTCGTAGGCACTGGGACCTGCTGTTGAACCTTTAGTCAGGATATATAGCTGAAAGGAAAACAGTGGCCTGTTCAAACCAATTGTTCCTATATTTAACAGCTCTGAGTGTGTCCTCCCCCCTACAGGGTATCTTCATCTCCCGAGTGTCGGAGGACGGCCCGGCTGCCCGCGCTGGGGTCAGAGTGGGAGACAAGTTGCTGCAGGTAGACAGAACCCAGAAGTCCTGGACTGTGTGTGTGTGTTTGTTCTTATGCCTGTGAATGTCTGTCTAATCATGACACTAAATAGCCAATCAGAAATGGGAATATGTCTCCCTCATACATTAATATTATAACCACCCTGTAGATATGAAGACCAAACAGCTGTTAACTTTATGGTTCTCTTTAATTGGGTGACCATTAATAGCCAGTCAGAAATGGAAATGTCTTCTTACATTAATAGTAGAACCACCTGATCTTATTGAAATGACAAGGCTAACAGCTATAAACGTTATGGGGATCTTTAATTATATGACACTTAATAGCCAATCAGAAATGGCAATGTCTCCCTCTTACATTAATATTAGAACCATCTCAGCTTGATATGATGAAGCCAACGGCTATTAACTTTGGGGTCTCTCTAATCATGTGACACTTAGTGCCATTTCTGATTGGCTATTATCTCCCTCTTACATTAATATTAGAACCATCTCAGCTTGATATGATGAAGCCAACGGCTATTAACTTTGGGGTCTCTC
>JAODUD010000001.1:25667145-25678906 GCA_026784285.1 Stomatorhinus walkeri | reverse complement strand
AGCATGAAGTCCCTGGAGCAGGATGCCCTGAAGGCCCAAATGGTGATAGCCAAATCGCGCGAGGCCAAGAAACGCGGCACCCTGGAGCGGCTGACGGAGTCACCGTCCCCCGCCCCTACGCCATCGCCCACTCCACTGGAAGGTCAGTACGTCAGCCCTACCAAGCGACCTCGCGGCATGTTAATGGTGGCCCCGCCCCCAGGCTGAGCTGTGTGTGTGTGTGGTTCCCTCCGACAGATCCCACCCCCCGCTGTGTGACATCGCCAGGCAGGCTGGTAAGGACGGCGACACTGTGGTCCCGCAGTGAGCCAGTGTGACCTTTAGGGGGCGCTGCGTGCTCATTCTCATGGTGTTGCGTTGAATTGAAAGTGCTGCGCTATGTGCAGGTACAGAAGTACAGTGGAATTCTTGCAATCAAGGTTTAAGGACTACAAGCTCCTTTTAGTCTCTGAGGTACTTCAGGTGCTGGCAGTACAGGGCTGCCTTATATGGGATGGTCTGCTAATACAGGGCTGCCTTATATGGGATGGTCTGCTAATACAGGGCTGCCTTATATGGGATGGTCTGCTAATACAGGGCTGCCTTATATGGGATGTTCTGCTAATCCATCTTGTTTCATTTCTCATGAAATTTCTCTCTTAAATGTGATTCATATTTGGGCCTGTAGGCTCAGAATTTACTGGATTTCTCCTAAATCGTCCTTCTCCTCAAATAAGATTGTCTTTAAATTTCTCTTAAATGCTAAGCATGATTTCATTGGTTCATTTTTGGGCTTGTAGGCTTGGGATGAACTGGAACGGATTATTTCTGCCTAATTTTCCTTGTCTATGAAATACCTTTGAATGACGTGTTTACTCTGTAGATAGGTAACGATGGTCTCCAACATAATGTCTTCAATGCCCGCTTCCCCCCCCCAGCCTGGGGCTCCAGAAGGTGGCACTCTCTATGCAGGGCTGCCCCGATCTCCCCCCACTCCCACTCTCCTCTCCTCCTCTCACCGCGATCTGCTGTCCTTTTAGTCCCTGTCGCAAAAGAAGTTTGACTACCGGCACTTTGCAGCAATCCCCTCCTCCAAACCTGTATACTACATCCAGGTATCACCAGCTGCATGGTCAGACACCCCCTGCCACCCCACTCCAGCCCCACTCACCCCCCCCCCCACCCCACCCTCACGTGTCCCACTGGGAGAGTCTCGCCACGTGTCTGAGGTGTGTTTAGCGGACGTCAGTAACATGGTCACATGGCTCACAAAGAGCCCGCGCTTGCAGACACCCGGAACGTTCCACGGTGCTGCCATCAGCGATGGGCCGTGCCGGGTGTGATGAGGTCTCTCTCTAACCATATGTACACCGTGATACACCAGACTGACCTGCGATTATTTAGAAGGTCTGTTCTTCAAGTCTGAGTAACCAGACCGGACTCACTGCCCAGTGCTGAGAGCGGGCAGCTCTTCTTGGGTCTGGAACGATCTGTTTGTCCCAGCTCTGCCTGGGCTGGGGGCTCGTTGTAGAGCCGGCCGCTCCTCTCTGCTTGTCTGCCTGCCATGGATGAATGCACTGTGTCTAACCAGCTGTGCGTCGAGTGACTTCCTGATTCTTTAAAGTGCATCTTTCAGCATGTGGGACACAGATGTCCTGCAGTGTCACTGAGACATGGTCACATCTTTCTCCTACCCCCCTTTCAGGTGTGGGAGGTATCAGACAAACCTTTAAAAGTGCAAAGTTAGACATCAAACTCTTCTTTAGTTCAAATAATTAGAAAAATCTGAGAACAATAGGTTGTAAGGATCCCATTTTTCGATGTTTTTGCTGTACATGAATTTAGATGGATGCATAGTGCAGTAGAAGGTCCATGTCACCATATTTATCTGTATTCAGCTGATGAATTTGATTAACTGGTTAGGGATGAATCTCTTAAATTCTGATGGGAGGCTGGTTGCCTTAGATCAGGGGTGCGCAATCTTATCTGCAAAGGGCCGGTGTGTGTGCGGGTTTTTGCTGCAGCTCCCTAATTAGATTACCAATTAGAGGACTGATTGGCTGAAGAGTCCTCACACCTGGGTTTGAACAGCTGACCTAAAGGTTATCCCAAGAACCTGCACACACATCGGCCCTTTGCGGATAAGATTGGGCACCACTGCCTTAGATGAACCGATGAGTTTGTGATGGACAGACAGTCCTGGTAGTGCTTTGAGTGCCTGCCCTTCCACATCACCCCCCCCGCCCTGCTCCTGTCTCATGCTCCCCTCTTGCCTTCCAGTCCCCGGACACTGCTGATGATGGTCACATGGACGGTTCCAGCAGCCCAGGTGAGGGAGATGCGTCGACACTCAGCACATACCTCAGGGAGCCTGGGGCTGTAACTGCGACTGAGCTGGGGCTGGATGGGCTTACAGAGCTCCTCCGTTCAGCCTGGAAGCCATCCAGTGCTCTCTGACCTTTAACCTGGTCCCTACTTTGATCTTTGACTATATGTTCACTCCAGGTGACTTCCTGGGATAAACAGCTGCCACATTTTGGTAGGATGCCCACGTGTGTGTGAGATAAATAACAGAAACGGTGATTCAGCTTTGTGTGCTTGGTGTCAGATTCATTAACAGCCTGCTCAGTGGTTTACACCTAATCTTAATGCTGATCTTGGGTTTTACTAAGCTGGGGGTGTGTCAGTGCTCCACGGTGCTTGTTCTCAGTGTTATGCTCCAATCAGCTTAGGCAGACTGAGGTTTATGCTAATACTATCTGAATGTGAATTGCTGTGGGATGCGGTCTGTGTGGATGTGCACCCTCTGGATGTGAATTCTGCTGGTTTCATGTCATCCCTCAGAGATGGACCATGTACCCCTGCACCTTTTTCTGGTCTGTGGCATGGCTGGAATCTGCTAGATACCATGCTATGTCCGCCTGTACGGAAATTGCTTTGTGAGATAGGGTTAGCAGGGGCGGTATGTGGTGCAGCAGGTTATGAAACTGTTCATGTAATCGGAAGGTCATCGGTTCAGTTCCTTGGGTCGGCAGAGAGATGTCCCTGTTGGGCTCCTGAGCCCGGCCCTTAACCCTAATTGCTCCAGGGTCTATCGGATCTTGCTTTGTCTCATAAAAGAATGTCACTTTAGATAAAAGCTCCAGCTACATAGAATAAGCATAAATTGTTAGTATCAGTTGTCAGGCCGACAGCAGCACTGGCAGGATGGTGAACGAGAGTGGTAGGCTGTCACCCTGAGGCTGAAGGTGTCCCACGGCCCGCCGGACTCTGCTCAGCCTTTGTCTGCAGACGCTCTGTCCTTTCTGCTAACGGCATCACAAGGGGTGAATCTCAATACCTAGTACTCAGACTGTACTTGTGGTCTTGGCAAGACCGGTCCTGTTAACTTCAAGAACCGGTCCTGTTAACTTCCTAAGAACATTCTTGGGAAGCAATGAATCATGGGATTGGTCTTGTTCAGCAAGGATGCAACCAGTGTCCATCCATCCCTCCATCCATCCCTCCATCCATCCCTCCATTTTCTGAAACCACTTGTCCTATTCAGGGTCACGGGGTGCAACCAATGTACCCTTGATATTTGGGGCAGTTTAAGACCAACATCCGGGGATTTTTACCATCCTCCTGTACTTGTGTTTTTAGTTTTGGAACTGGAATGGAGAATGGGTATATGAGAACACAAGTGAAGCCAAGTACGCATATTGGGATTCACCCAAGCATTCTGGAAAAATGTATGGGCGTTAACAGATATCCAGCCATCATTGATGATTCAGGACAATGAATTCCACTGGGCCTTCTTTGGACTAAGATCCGTTTAGAACATTTTCTTCCAGTTAGCCCTAATGTAAATCCACTAATGTTCTCTTCATTTCCCATCTGTGGTCACTCCCTGCACAGCAGCACCCCCTGCAGACCCAGCAGTGGAAGTGCCCCCTCTGCTGCCTGTGTCCTCAGCCCTGGAGGAGATGGCGCTCTACAGCAACAAGCGCAAGCTGAGGCAGGGCCGCCGCAGCCTGGAGACCGCCGTCCCCACGTAGCTGACGCCGCAGAGGACCATCGCCAAGACACTCGCTCTTTCTCTCTCACACACACACACACACACACACACACACAAACGCTCCATGCACCAGCAACACAACCCTCATCGTGAGCCAAGCAGAGCTCTGCCACAGCACCACCACAGAACCCATCTGCTGGAGTCACATCAGCTTCCTCATCAATGTTCACTTGAGGACACAAGACATTTCCATGAGAGAGTGGTGACACTACAAGCGGGATATCTTAGAAACACACACGTGGAGGGTGGGATGTACAAACGGCCCCCCGCCGATTAGAAAGGGCAGTATGAGTGGGTGATGAGAAGCCTTTTTTTGTTTCCCTCTTACACTTTTCAGTTTGCAACTTAGAAGCTGAACTTAACTGGTGACTAATCCTGTTCTATTCCTGCCACTCTGGTTGCTGTTAAAAAAAAAATGAAGTAAAAACGAGATGAATTGTAGCGGTTTCACTAACTGTAATTTTTAATTTGGGAGGTGTTTTATATGAATGGCTTGTAAAATTCAAGGGTGTCACAGAGCTTTGGGAAGAGTGTAAATAGGGCTTAAAACTTCTGCCACGCAAGCAGCCACCCAAGCACACATTTCAGCATTTGTCCTGCAATGTTTGTATATTGCTCTACCGCTGCTGGTTGTGTAGGGAAAACTTTTTAAAACTGATTTTAGAGTAACTTATTTTATCAATGTATCCCCAATACGTCTCCATACATCTCTATTAACCCGGGTGTGTAAAACGTGTTTGTTAAATCACTGTGTTCAAGAGAATTCATCTAAAGCAAGCATGTGTGCATTTCTTTGTATTGTGTGTTTTATATTTATGTCATTGAAAACAGTCAGAGGTCAGTCACCTAAATACATGACGAGTTAACAGAACCTTTGGTCTTGAAGATTAAAATTCCCTTCACCAAAAACGTTGCACACTGTCTGGTGGTGTAAGCAGCGCGATCAGTTACACTCTAAATATTACAGTCAACAAATAAGGCATAAAATATCAAGGCATTTTATATTTCCAAAATTTAAGGCATGAAGATGTACTTTGTCATTATTTGAACCCTTTCCTGAAGGTAGTAGCATGTGGAATTTGTCAGTCAAGATTTATACACACTGTTCGATTGAACAAGACTACACTGAGCTGACTGAGATTATGGATACAGGACTGTGCACCCAAAGGTTACCAATGCCAAAAATTTACAGATTTGTGATTTTCTGCCGCCTATGCAGGAAAGGTGAACATGTAGGTCTCATTACCTGTGGTACCATTCTCTCTGCTCTTCAAAAGCACGTGGATGATCTATGTATGAGCTACAAACCAGTTATTTTGAGGTAGCAGGTGGTAATAGTTTTTTTTTTTTTTAAATCTGACACCACTGAAATCTGTGAATAATGTACATACGACAAAAATGAAAGACGCAATGTCAAGGTCAAAGCTGAGCCGATCTATGCAGAGACCCCAGCTGTTGTGTTTACTGGGTGCTGTGTGCATGTAAATTGGCTAAGAGTGAAGGTTTTTCTTAAAATAATTTGTAAGTCCTCCCAATGTCTTTTGTATTCTCAATGCACTCTTTCTTCCTCTTTTGATCTACTGTTAACAAATCTGAATTGTGTAATAGCTTCTGTTATTAAAATACTAATTATAGTTTTTTTAATTGACTGAAATTCAGTTTGGATAATTTGTGAATGGATGATTTTTTTTTCCTCTCTCTTCCTGTTAGATAAAGGCCTTTCTGGGATTTACCAAACAGTGGGTTTTAGACAGATGTAGAGCCATTTTTTTCTCCTTTTTGTGGGAACATATTTTTCCAAAAGGGTGGGAGGGAACGGAATGAAGTCATGGGGTTATAGCAACACGCCTGTAACTAGATAAGGTCATGGGGGTTATAGCTCAAAGACTGTAACTAGATAAGGTCATGGGGGTTATAGCTCAAAGACTGTAACTAGTGAATTTGTAAAACCAAAGAATTATATTTTGTGGTTCAGGAACAATAAAGTTTACTTTGCGTTTAACTGATTTACAATTTTGTATTTGCAGTTGAAGACACTATCGATAAAAACTTTGGACAAAGCCTGTGGGGCATCTGACAAGTTATTTGGGTCACAAATTCATTGTTTCTAACATAACCCATCTGCAATAAAGGAATTTGCAACACTTAGCAATTGAACTGCTGTTTTCCCAAAGTGCCTTGAGTCAGAGTCAAGTTACTTACGAGACACACTTGTTGATTCTTTTTCAGACATATAGTTCAAAAATCCAATATGTGATTCTTGCACCAATGTTTTACAGTACAGCTATCAGATCAGTGGATCTCAAACATTATGGTCCATATTCCACTTGTGATGAAACCAAAGCAGGCAAGTACCACATGAGGAGGGATCACAGAAACCTGAATTGCAGAAATAAATGACTAATCTTTCCTTGGGTGCCACCTGGGAGGGTACTACTTACCAAAATCTGAGAGACACTGAATTACATGAAATTGCCTTAGCCGACAGTAATCAGGTTTATACAGTGGTACCTTGGAACACAATTTATTTCCAGAAGGCTGGTCGAGTTGTGATTTGGTTGAGTTCCAAGTTGATTTTCCTCATTAAGAAATAATGCAAATGAATTTAATCCATTCCAGACCCCCAAACGATTGCCAATATAAATCAATATAGCAATATAAAACCTAATACAGGTGTCCCCTGTTTAACGTCCGTTTGTATTAACAGACCTGGCCTAAAAAATTACAATGAAAATTCCCATACAGGTTTTAGCAGGAACAAGTTGGTTAAGAGGCATTCAAGTTCCAAGGTTATACTGTATTTAGACAGCAGTTTTAACTTCATAGTATGCTATGAACAGAGTTAATCAGATTCCAGAAGTTCAAGGTCCAATGAAGGACACATAAAACAGGACATACACAACTGTGTGATTTCTTCCTCTTCTCCCTTTTCTTTAACAACCATGCAACCAGGGAAACTGCATACACTAAGGTTTGGATTACAAAGTAGATAGGCATATTTTAAGTATATCCATTTGTGTCATTTGGTTAACAATGGGTACAAGAAAAGCCTTCTGCAGTTGTCTTGCAGGTGTAATATGTATAATGAATATTTCCACTTGCCACTGTGTCAGAGCTGTATATATGTGTTCGCATTTTGGTTTAGTGTTCTGTAACTTTAAAATATTTGGGCAGTTGCCTTTAAGAAAACGATGCACTTTACGATTTCCTCAGTTTGGAACTGCCCGCACAAGCAGTAGGCTATGCTTATAATTGTGTCTGTCATTTTAGAAAATTGTTTACTTTTATCGACAATTTTGTTATATTAAAGTATATGTACCTTGACGAGTTTAAATATGGACTAAGTTTTGTGAGGTTGAACAACTATATCCATTATATCTCTTCTGTGAACCCCGGCCCGTAGCCTATGTTGCTAGACAAGTAGCCAGTTATGTGTGTGTGTGTGTGTGTGGTACAGTGAGTATTTTTGTATTTCCAGAACAGTGCCGTGATTGCAGTGTGTATTTTTTCACAGGTACATATTTACACTGTAATTGATACTGCTATACTTGCTCAGTTTGGAACTACCCACGCAAGCGCACTGTGCTGTGATTGCAGTGTTCATCTTTTCAAAGAATAAGCTTTTCAGAACAAAGAATAAGAGTCTTGAGTTGCGGTGCATTCAGTTAACACAACGCAAGATCATGCCAGTTACACATGGAATCATTTTTACATGTTTGTCCACGTTGAACTATGAAAATTGTGAAATCCTTCCACACGGTGTCTTGACTGGCACCCCTTTTAGGTCATAGACTGGCTGCCTCTTTCTCCTCTGGCTCCCAAACTCCTCATCTGTAGCACTGTTGGAATTGTGCTCCTGCTGTAGGTTCTCTGTGTGGATGGGAGGGGACAGTCTGTTGAGTGACTGGGTGAGACAGGAAGTGCGCAGGTTGCACCCATGGGGTGACCTACCCTCTGCAGCACCCTGTTGTGCGCTGTGTAGTAGGGAAGGGCCCCAGGTTCGTCTGCCAGCAACTCACGACGAAGGTGCTCGAAGGGCTCCTGCTTGTCATTCTCCTTTGAGATAACAGTCGTGTTAGACAAAGCACCATGTACCTTTATTGCGCTGTACCATTAATGGACGCTGAAGGACGCTTGGCACTCCGACTAACCAGACTTAAGGCCTTTTCTACTGGGATCAGTCCTGGTCGAATTGATCCTCCTGCCCTTAGCACAGCCTGGACCTCTTCAGTAAACAGGAAGGACTCGTTGTACCAGCTTTCAAACTCTATACCAAATCACAGAGATGTCAGTCTTCTTGGTCTATACCCTACCAGTGCATCTAAACACACATCTCATTTTAGATTAGATAAACTTGATTGATCCCAGGGGGAAATTCTTGTGCATACAGCAGCAAGGTACACAGACCACAGACAAGGTGCAAAGATATTACACACACGGCACGTTTCCAAGACACCAGGCCCTGTATTTTTGGTATTTTGAGAAAAGTAGCAAAAGTATGGTATTTGATGGTGTGGTTGTCAACAGGCATAAAACCAGGTACTGGCGCTAAATGGCATCGCAAGGTGATGTGGGATACTTGAGTAGTGTCTGGCTGCATGGGGCGCTCTCAGACCCCTTCTGGCCAATGCATGCAGCGCAGAACCATTTGCCACTCTCAAGCCTAGCCACCGGTAGGACCCCGCATGCGCAAAAGAGAATGAAAGGCCGATCATGTAACAATATAAACAGTAAAATATATATATATATATATATATGTTCAAATTTAGAATAGACTTATGAAACTTAGATTATAATATTGGAGATCATACTGCCATGTATAAGTATAATTTCCTCATGAGACAGACCTAAAGAACCCTTTGGAATAGTGTTATAGGAGATAGCCCAGAGCCTGTTTTCTGGCCCCTCGAGGTGAAGAATGAAGCTCACCCATGAGTAGACGGATCCTGCACTGGTGCACCAGGTGCTGGCAGTAGTTGACCTCGGCCCTGGTGCCGCCCAGTTCTTCGTGTTGCCGTCGGTACTGCACCTTCAGCTCCTGCAGCCTCAGTACCAGGGTCAGCTCCTCCTCTTCCATTACTGGCTGACCCTCCACAGTCACAAATTTTCCTGCATGGAGAGTTAGGGGGGTCACGGCCCCAGCTACAGATGTGCAGGGGGAAGCTTATTAATATTCATGAAGGAGGTGCTACACACTGGCCAATCAGGGAGTGCACTTTATAATATTAATCAACCCCCTTCTACTGAACTCATTAGCCAGTCAGGAACCACTTTCTGTACGAACATTAATTATCCTTCCCCTAGCATCCTACTCACCAACCAATGAGGGGAAAAAGAAAGTCTACTACAAAAAGCCAGCACACTTTGGTTGTTGGCAGTAGGGTGTCCAAGGAAGGAGGAACTTCCTGTGCACAAAAGGAAATTGGCAGCAGAAAGGATTGTGGGTAAACAAACCGTGACTCTGTTGCTGGAGCTGCAGGGTGCTACTGGTGAGGTCAATCTCCCGTTTTGTCTCGTTGATGCCATCTGTCAACTCCCTGAGTCGTCGCTGGCGATCCCGGAGCACCGCCTTGTTCTCCTTCAGGATGCGAGTGATCTCACTGCCATGCTCCGCTTTGAAGTCCTCGAAGGCCTCTGCTTTTGGGGGAGGCGGACTGGGAGAAGGGGAGTTGTGTCACTGAGTGAGGACCAAGTCATGATCACTTCTGGATACCAGTATTCAAAGCTATAATGCAGTTTCTAGATTTATGTTAGGTATCCTGCCACGCACGCTGAGCAGAAGGGGGTAGGGCTTAAATAGTGGCTTTTGTGGGCTATTTACAGCCATCAGTAACAAAGCTCCTCTCACTGAAGTTATAATGTTAGTAGGTACTGGCAGGTAAGAACATTGACTGGAGAAAAGTGTAAAAATTGGCCCAAAATGCTTCAAATTCAACGTACTTTTCTGCCCAGAATTTTTTTTTTCAGATAAAGGATATTTTTTTACTTGTTTTGTTAACCTGTGCCTATTATATCTTTCAAAAAACATACTGAAATTATCCATTGAGATGTTATGAATCCAAAATGAATGGTAGAAACCCACCTTGGAAATGAAAGTGAGGTCCCCACTCATCGAATCAGGAGGTACCCCATTAGGCAGGAAATCCTAATCCGGAGCCAATCCTAAACCGGAGCCAATCCCGGAAGCCACAGGCACAACATAGGGTGTAACCCAGGACAGGGCACCAACCAATTGCAGGGTGTGCAAACACCATTCCCACACCTGTTTGTCTTTATTTGGTTAAAAAATAAAACATTCTGACATTAAATGTGACCTGGGCCAATTTTCAATCTTTACCTGCCAGTCGCTAGTGTTACCCTAAAACAGACAGTGGGGAGCACACGAGTAGCCATGTCCTTAATGATGAGACTTATTGGTGAGCACAACCTGGCAACCCTAAAGCACTGATAAAGGTTCAGCCATTTGCTCCACTGAGCTGGCAGGACCAGGTTGTCCTGAACAGGACAGGAAGTGACGTGTTGGTTGCTGGTTCCCTGTACTCTGTTCTGAGGTTCCCCTGGGATCCCTGGTTCTGTTCGTCTGAGTTGAGAACCCTCTGGGACTCCAGGAGGGGGTTGCTTCTGACCAGCACTGCGGTGTCTTCCTCTTGGTTGTAGGCGGGGCTAACTGCTCCTTCCTTCCTCCCGACACTGAGGAGGACAGTGTCAAGGCTTTCAGCATAACAGATGAGGAAGATTCCTCTTTTCAGGGACCTAAGCAAAATTTTACTAACTCAATTGTCTCCCATTCTGACACAAAGAAGCCACCTAGTTCGCTTATGCCTTGCGCCGGCCCTGTGTCACATTATTATGCTAGATACTTGGCACACAGCAAACACATCCTATCATTTTTCTCTAGTTTAGTGCTTCTCCATCTTTTCCTCATCACTTGCACACCAGGGCTTAAGAAAGAGCAAAGTAGCTAGATTATATGGCTTGATTGATTTTCAGCTCCATAAATTAAAAAAGCTACACTAATGTGAAATAGCTGTGGTTAAATATATGCACGCCTGGAATAACAGTAGCAGTTCTGATACTTATTTGAACCCCAAATGTCACACATTTGATTGTTCTTGGTAGATCACAGGCTCATTAAAACACCCCAGTAAGTGTTGTCCGCTCTTTTCACAGGAAGTCATGCACCCCTACTCTTATACCACAGGAAGTTGCTCACCCCAACTCTTACACCACAGGAAGTCACGCACCCCTACTCTTACACCACAGGAAGTCGCTCACCCCTACTCTTACACCACAGGAAGTCGCTCACCCCTACTCTTACATCACAGGAAGTCATGCACCCCTACTCTTACACCATAGGAAGTTGCTCACACCTACTCTTACACCACAGGAAGTCACTCACCCCTATTCTTACACCACAGGAAGTTGCTCACACCTACAATTACACCATAGGAAGTCGCACACCCCTACTCTTACACCACAGGAAGTTGCTCACACCTACTCTTACACCACAGGAAGTTGCTCACCCCTACTCTTACACCACAAGAAGTCGCTCACACCTACTCTTACATCACAGGAAGTCGCGCACCCCTACTCTTACACCATAGGAAGTTGCTAACACCTACTCTTACACCACAAGAAGTCACTCACCCCTTCTCTTACACCACAGGAAGTCACTCACCCCTATTCTTACACCACAGGAAGTTGCTCACACCTACTCTTACACCA
>JAODUD010000001.1:25649502-25667045 GCA_026784285.1 Stomatorhinus walkeri | reverse complement strand
CAGGAAGTTGCTCACACCTACTCTTACACCACAGGAAGTTGCTCACCCCTACTCTTACACCACAGGAAGTTGCTCACCCCTACTCTTACACCACAGGAAGTTGCTCACACCTACTCTTACCTCGTATCCTTTGCTTTTTTAGGTTTGGTCTTGTGCCTCTCTGCCCCCCCAAAGCCACCTGCTTCCGCCTCTCCTACAGGGCCCTTCTCTCCTCGACGCTGTAGCATGAAACAACACATGTCAGTTCTCTCAGAAAAGGTACCCGTCTCTGAGTCGTGGCCTGTCCAGCAACAGGCCAGGCTACTACAGTAAAAATAAAACGCATGGTGGGTTATATTTTGCCTTATATTTTGTATGTTAATACTTTATATTATCTGTATATGTTATCTTCGTAGTTTATTTAAATTTACTTTAATGTAACCAAAAATTCCTTGTACCTGGGCTGTACACGGTAAACAAATTTGATTTTGATAACTGGCATTTAGCAAAATTGTCCCCAAATACACACTGAAGAACCTTCACTAGTTAGACCCAGAAACAACCAAGGCTAAATTTCCATGGTTACAGTGAATTTTTTTAATTTTCTTGCTTATAATATAAAGTTTATGCAGTTGAAATCATGAATGAATAGTTGTTAAATGGTGGCGTTCCAGAGGCTCAGTAGCTGGTATAGAAACAAATGCAGGATGATGCCATGCTTCCTTGGTCACTCTAACCTGGGACCTGGGGCTGCTTTCAGCAGCTGGGGCCTGAGGTTTCTCTACCAGGCTATGCTTCTCCGTCAGCTGGGATCTCAACCTCTGCTCCTGCTGCCTGGAAATGAAAGCCACCACCTATTGGCTCTGTACTGACGCTATGAGCACTGTCGTAATATGCTCGTGTATTAATAAAGACCTTGTACGTGGTACAAAGCATCAACTTCAAATGCCAGCTGAGTAATAACTTACTGCAGAGCGAGTCTGAACTGTGCGAACACCTCTTGGATCTGTCTAATGTTTATGATCTGAAATGGAAAACAGGGATCAAGGTTCGGACACATGAATCCAGCAACTGGGTGACCTCAGCTGTGACTGAAGGCAACAAGAAATTGGCAGCCATCTTACATCAATCTCATTGCTGGTCCCATCCAGATATCGCCGGACTTGACGATGAATTTCTGCCACCTGCCTGTCCGTCAGTATGTCATAAGACACCCCCATCCGATTGGCCTGCAGGAATGGGGGGTCGTCACGGGCATTTACAAATACACACTCCTCGTACTAGCCAGTTCTTGGGGACAGTCTACATTTTTGCTCCCTCCCAGCTCCCTGTAGGGAGCAAAAATGTGGGCTATCTGACTGGGAGGGAACAAAAACGTGGACTGTCAGGGGTTCTTCAAGGACTGGGTTGGAAAATACTGAACTAGCCCACCCTAGTCTAGCCTAGGTATTTGTTGCAAACTCAAGTATAAAAAAAACACAATTAATAGAATTGTCTAGCAAATGTTATATTACATATTGTAATGATACATATGCCTAGTCAATGAAATTAATTCATTCCATTTGTACAAAGCACTACACTAATTGTACTTTACCACTGGCATGTTGGCATATTGGATGCCTACGAAGCAAGACTAGTTACAGTACAGTTCCAGCTCGCTTTGGTTTCCCTCTGCAGAGTCAGTGCTTTTACTGGCTCAGCTGCCTGGTGTGGGGGGTGACAGTGATGTAAAAGCAAGGAAGTGTTTATTTATTGTTCACACAATATAAATGATGATTTACTATGTGCAATTATTATTTTGTTTTGGTGTGCTAATTTCCGCTACCACATCTGTGAGAACCGCTGTGTTATGCATGCATCAAACACTAGCAGAACTAGCATTCACTTGCATAAATTTGCATTATGAATCTATTCTGTTCAGCTATTCTATAGTACTTTTTTAAGTAAGAGGTTGGAAATTTTCAGGAATGCATCAATACATTGTGATGTGCGACACAACTAATTTTGAATAAGATATAGAACATGTGCTTTTTCCTTCAGATAATCCATACACAGAACACAGGTATCTTCATGCATTTAGACCAGTCAGATGACGTTAACACAACCAGCACAGTTTGGTCACGCTTTCGACCCTTCTAGTAAACAGGTCCATGTCAGAGTAGGTACCGCTCAGGTCTGGCTTTGGTGTGTTGTCTTTATTTTACGGTGGATAACTGCCAGGTCGCTGAATGGCTCAGTTTTTGGTAGCAGTGGAAAAGTGCCATAATTAGAATAGGTGCATTCACAACTACCAAGACACTGTTGCCTGCATTGTCGGGCTATGCCAGCTTGCACATGTACTTCAGATGCTTTGCCTAAGTGTTATTCATAAATAATGCGTATGTTGGGAATTTCTTATGTAATTCTGCATTTACACAAGTCAAATTTACTTAAGAAGAGGTTTATCTGTATTGCAATACTCCCTGTCTTAAAAAAACTTCATTAACCTTCGTTATGTTCATTAAGATGAACATAATTAGATTATGGGACTGTGAGATATGTTTCTCCTGTCTAATTCATAAATCACACTTTGTTGATTTAGATTAGTATTTCTCCACCTGGTCCTCAGGGGACCCCCAGTCAGTCGACATTTTTGCTTCCTCTCAGCTCCCTGCACATCTGAACTAAACAACCAAGAACAAATCATCAACCAAGGTCACTGAATACCTGTCACAGGTGTGCTGGGAGCTGCGAGGGAGAGCAAAGATGTGGATTGTGTGAGTGTCCTCTGGGACTAGGTTGAAACACTGCTTTTGGAGAAGCTGGATGTGGGCACGTGGTGTCATTATGACGTCTTCGTCCACGTGTGGACACTCACCAGGGAGTCATGGATGAAAAGCTCCTGCTTCAGCAGCTCGACCTCCTTCTGCAGCTTCCTCACCTGGATCTGCACACAATGGGCCAGACCAGAAGGTTCACTGATCATGTGACCTGCACACAGCCGGCAGTGGCCATCTTGATGTGCCTGAGATCCATTGTTATTACATCATTCCATTCATTGTTTTTCCAGATGTCATTTTAAAAATCCCTTGAATCACCATCCAGCCAAGCCTACACACCGTAACCAATATCAGTGCATTCATGCTGTTCTCACCGCAGGATCAACATTCTCGTTGATGGCCGGCTCCGTCTGCACACGTTTCATCCTACCTGCGAAACGCAGTGTGGACAGCTGGGGAGCAGAGCAGGCAGTAAGAACTCCAGACCATGCGAGAGTATCTAGATCTATAAACACAATGGTTGTGGTCCCAGAGGGGACTGGCACAGAGACACTCTTTCTGGCTGCACATGGCCACTCTCACCGTCTCCTCTATCTGGGCAGCCTCCCCGTAGATGTTCGCCACCAGCACCGTGTTGCAGTTTCCCCCTGCGGTGAGGAGGAGGACGGTCACGAGCATATTCCAGTAGAACAGTCTAAATAAACCAGTGTTTCTCAACCTAGTCCATGGGGACTCCCAGACAGACCATGTTTTTGTTTCCTTCAAGATCCCAACACAGCTGAGTTAAACAATCAAGCACATTGAATACATGGAACCGGTGTGTGTGCTGGGATCTTGTAGGAAGCAAAAATGTTGATTGCTTCTGGGTCCCCGAGGACTGGGTGGAGAAACATTGGTGTAGACACTATAAATCTGTATATAACTAGGTTCCAATATGACCTACTTCTCTAGCATCACTTCTGCTGACCTGTTAGGATAGCTGCATAGGTGATTCAAGGATATTTTAAGGTGGGGGGGCATAAAAGGGATCATATTTAAAACAGAGTAGTCAACCTTATCATTAGCCAAAGATATTTTCAGAATCGGTGAGAGATAGGGTATGGGGCACTCCAGGGGCCAGTTGGCTTTCATCTGGGGCCAGTGCCCTTGTGGCCCCATCCCTGGGGAGCTGTTATAGTGAATGATATCCAGCATCAGATATCTAAACTGCCTCTTGGAGATATTGCATTAAATTGCAGGTCAAGAGTTGGCTGCTGCACAAGGCAAAGCAATAGCCTGAGTGATCCTCACATTCCTGCCCAAGCCGTAAGGTTACTGTCCCATAAAAGGTGGTGAATCTTGTGTTGCAAGCCTCTGTGCCCCCTCACACTGCCCACTGCCCACTGCCATGCTCACCCAGGCAGTCCTTGAGGGCATGTGTTAGCTTGCTCTGCCTGAAAGGCACATGTTCGCGGCGCCGGTCTGCTAGAGCCAGGATGGCCTGCTCCAGGAAGGACAGAGACTTGTTGATATAAGTAGCCTCTTTGAGCAACTGGCCCTCTGACTGGCCGGGGGAAGAGGAGAGAGAGGTGGACATCATGAGACCATTATCACAGTACAGCTCTTAGAAATCATTGTCTACAAAACCTTAAAACTCATATTGAAATCAATAATAAGGAGGTCACTAGTTGAAATCCTAGAGTTGGTAGAGTGATGTCACCACTGGGTCCCTGAGCAAGGCCTCTAACTCCCAAGTGCTCCAGGAACTGGCTAACCCTGACTTCTGAATTGAATGTTTCTTTGGAAACTAAACTATAACTAAAAGAATTCACAGAAAATGGCATATTTCACGTTTCTCTAGAGCGAGACAGCAGCATTGAGAGGGGGGAAAGGCCATTACTCACGCCAGTTTTGCCTAATCTCTCTGAGCCAGCCAAGTCCACCAGGCTCAGCTTGGAGGTGAGAAACTTGGCTTCTGATAGTGTTCGTGAGCGAGACTGAAACACAGAGTCCATTATGCTAAATTATGGTGCACATCTGAACTTACGACAAACAGCTTTGATCAGATGTGTCAGATGTACAAATATTGCAGCATAGAGGAATAATATTCAACATGCAAGCATAACATAGACTGCAAGCAGGGAGATACTCAGTGACTCTTTAACCACTTGTGGCAGTGCTGTTTGAGGTCTTTCTCAGCTCCCTGTACCTCGACGTGGATCGAAAGGATGCAGTGAGATCTAGACGAGTTCCTGTTCAGGGTGTGAGCTCCTATGATCCGGTTCATATCCCCCTGAAGATACCAGAACATCTTTTACTTAATATTAACATTAAGCAGAAGCCTTGTCCAGCAGTACTGTCTATAGGACAAAATAAACAACTAATTCAATGAGTTCTGAACGAATTCCAAAAATAACCAAGAGTAATTAAAGGTGGAACAACAACATTTAAACAAAAATGCATCAAATTAGCAACTGAAACATATGCAACAGGCAATTTCACATTATGCCAGCATTATTAATAATTAATTAATTTATTTTAAAATGCCTATTTTTTGTATTCAGTTTATTAAAAATGTATTTTAGACATGTAATAAAAAGGCATTTTATGCATTTGGAAATTTTCAATTTAAGCTTAACAGTGTTTGAGAGTTTAATAAATTTACTTTATATATAAATGTACTATATTCATTATGCATACTATTTTAGTACAAAACGTTTACTCATGAAATAACACCAGACAACTCAGACAGCAACTGACCGCTGAGGACCATCTTTCCTACCTCAAAGAGTAAGTTCAGGGCCTCCTCCTCGCTGTGAACCTGGTGAAGAGACAGTCCTCGCACAGACACGCCACCCCCAGCCTCTTCCACAATGGACATGCCTCCAAGCACTGCACTCTCCTCAAGTGGGATAGAGGAGAGCAGGTCCACCAGTGTCTCATTGTAGATCTCCAGGAAGGACAGGTACACAGAGATGGTGTGGTTTGTGCGCTTCTCCACCTCCCTGAACACCTGCATTCTCCACAGATGCACAGCGAATGGGTCACGTGATAGGACATCTGTGTAGACTCCACTCTAGAGTCCTTCTTAATGGTAGCCAGCAATGGGCGTTTCACAACCCAATCGTCAAGGACCCCCAGAAAGTCCACATTATAGCTCCCTCCCAGCTCCCAGCCATTCAAGAACACCAAATACTCACTACAGGTGAGTTGGAAACAGGGAGGGAACAAAAATGTGGACTGTCTGGGGGGGACCCCAAGGACTGAATCGAGAAACACTAGGTTAAGCAACATGGGTGTCTTTGAAACAATGGCGTTATCAAGGGCAGAGGGGGGCAAAAGTACCCACGGCCAGCCTAATACAACCATTGACCCCTGCAATACCCCCCCCCCCTTAAGTAACTTGAAAACTACACGGAAAATAAATTAACTGTAAAATAAGAAACCAAAGTATATCCTTAACTTGACTGTTTTCAACCAGTCTATGTACTGCAACAGCATAATAGAGTTTCTGAAATTCAGTTATTGATTTTGGTTTTGGTGTACCACTCAAAGATTTTCAGTGGCCCCATCTGGCCACCCCTAAGAAACATTTTTGAGGGAGCCATTGCTCTGAGAGATACATGGTTCTACAAACTGCATTCCAAGGGCCTGGTGGATCAGTCCTCTACCAAACTAAGTGCAATTTGGAAAACCACCATGAGAAATAAAACAAAGGACCATGTTACCCCACTCAGATTGGGGAGACCGGGGCCTTGCCCTGGGGCGGGAGCTCGGGCTCGACCAGGCATAGCCCGAAGAAGTAACATGGGTCCCCCTTCCTTTGGGTCCACCACCTCCAATGGGAGCCTTGGGGGTTGGGTGCAATGAAGATTGGGTGGCAGTCAAAGGCAGGGGCCTTGGCAAACCGATCGCTGGCTACCAAAATTAGCTCTAAGCACATGGAATGTAACCTCTCTTACATTAAAGGAGCCTGAGCTGGTGCAGGAGGTAGAGAGATACCGACTAGACATAGTTGGGCTCACCTCGACGCACAGCTCGGACTCTGGAACCAAACTCCATTATTCTGCTAGGGGACTTCAATGGTCACATAGGTAATGACAGTGAAACCTAGAAGGGTGTGACTGAGAGGAAGGGCCTGCCAGATTGTAATCTGAGCAGTGATCTGTTATTGGATTTCTGTGCTAATCACAGTTTGTCTTTACTGAACACCATGTTTGAGCATAACGGTGTTCATAAGTGTACCTGGCACCAGAGCATCCAAGACCACAGTTTGATGATCGATTTTGCAATTGTACCATCAGATCTGCGTCTATATGTATTGGACACTCGGGTGAAGTAATGAGCTTAGCTGTCAACTGATCACCACCTGGTGGTGAGTTGGATCCAATGGTAGGCGAAGATGCCAGATAGACCTGGTAGACCCAAATGCATATTGAGGGTGCGCTGGGAGCATCTGACAGCATAACTTCTCTTCTATCCCAAGGGAGTCAGGAGACATGGAGTCTGAATGGGCCATGCTCCGAGACTCCATTGCTGAGGCGGCAGTGCGGAGCTGTGGCGGTATGGTTTTTGGTGGAAGTCGTGGCGGCAATCCCTGAATCCAGTGGTGGACGCCAGCGGTAAAAGGAGCTGTCAGGCTGAAGAAGGAGTTATTCAGGGCTTAGTTAGCTTGTGGGACTCTGGAAGCAGTGGACAGGTACCAGCAGGCCAAGCGGAAATGGCTCCGGTGGTTGCTAAAGCAAAAACTCGAGTGTGGGAGGAGTTTGGTGAAGCTATGGAGAAGGACTTTGAGTCAGTCTCAAAAAGGTTCTGGAAAACCGTCGGGCAATTCAGGAAGAGGAACCAGGTCTTCACTAATGTAGTTATAGCAGGAGTGGAGAGCTGTTGACCTCAACTGGGGAAATAGTCAGGTAATGGAGGGAATACTTCAAGGATCTCCTAAATCCCACTGATCCTCAGAGGAAGTAGGGCTGGAAGACTCAGAGGGGAACTTGCCCATGTCTGGGGCTGAGGTCACTGAAGTGGTAGGGATCTGGGGGTGGATGAGATTCATCCTGGGTTTTTTCTTGATGTTTCTGGACTGCCTTGGCTGACACACCTCTGCATCATTGCATGGATGGTGGGGACGTTGCCTTTGGATTGGCAGACTGGGGTAGTGGTCCCAATCTTTAAGATGGGGGACCAGAGGATGTGTTCCAACTATATGGGGATCACACTCCTGAGCCTCCCTGGGAGGGTCTATGCCAGGGTACTAGAGAGGAGAGTCTGTTCGTTGGTCAAACCTCGGATCCAGGAGGAACAAGAAGGATTCTGTCCTGGTCACAGAACACTGGACCATCTCTTCACCCTCAGAAGGATACTGGAGGGTTCGTGGGAGATGTAAAATGGATAGATGAATGCATGCATGCATTTTTAACAAATAGAAGGAAAAAAATAGTCTCCAGGCACCTGTTGTACCCCTGTTATTAAGATCAGAATCAGCTTTATTCACAAAGCGCTACACAGGTACATGGAATGTCTATGGTCCGTTTAATACCGCATTCAAGGAACATATAGTATGTACATAAGAACAGATACAACAGAGAACATTGAGTGGACTCAACAGCTACATGAGTGGGATGATGGGAGATGTAGGCTGTCCATGACAGATTGGGGAGGTTGGCAGTGAGATGTTCATCTGTATAAATAACACTAATAACTTGAAAAAACAAAGCATGTGCTGCAATAAATCTCAAGTAAGACTAGTTTAAATTTACAATCAACTACAGGTGTGATTTTCAGAGTTTTTTGACAATTTGAGAGGGCAGATGAGTTTGTGGAGTATGTGGAGACTAGGTAACCATGTTGAGGAGCAGGTAAAGATACCGTACCTCCTGTAAGGCCCTGGGAATGATCCCTCTTTCCTTGTAGTTCTTGGTGGCTCCAGTCATGGTGTAGGTCTTGCCTGCCCCGGTTTGGCCAAAACACATGACCGTGCCTGATGTTGAGAGACAATTAAAACAGCTCACCTTGTGGATTAAACGCAATAGACTAATCTTCGCTCAACTCACTGCAGTTGGAGATTTCACAATGGTACATAAAATGAAAATGAAATTAAATGTTTCATTTGTCATTTGCACAATTAAAGGTACATTGGAATGCTTATTTTCACATATACCAGCATGGTCTCCTTTGAGACACACACACACACACTGATCAGCTTTAAAATTAAAACCCCTTGCCTAATATTGTGTAGGTCCCCCTTGTGCCACCAAAACAGCTCTGACCCTTCAAGACATGAACTTCACAAGACCTCTGAAGATGTTATGTGTTATCTGACACAAGTTAGCAGCAGATCCTTTAAGTCCTTTAAGTTGCGAAGTGGAGCCTCCTTGAATTGGACTTGTTTGTCCAGCACATCCCACAGATGCCTAATCAGTCTGAGATCAGTCAACACTTTGAACTGTTTTTCATATTCCTCAAACCATAACTGAACAAGTTTTGCAATGTGGCAGGATGCATTATCTCACAGAATGAGGCCACTGCCATTGGGGGGACTGTCACCATAAAGGGGTATACGTCAGCCTTCTTTGGACCATTTCTGGTAGGTCCTGACCATTGTGTACTGGGAACAACCCGCAAGATCTGTCATTTTGGAGCACCTGTGACCATATCATCTAACCATCACAATTTTTGCTCGGATCCTTACACTTGCCCATTTTCCCCGCTCCCGACACATCATCATCAAGAACTGACTGTTCACTTGCCTAACTGGCAGGGTCAGCACCCGTCTGTCCGAATCTTTTGTGTTCTCCTCCCCGTTTGGCCAGCAGATGTCACCGGCCATCCTGTCCTCCCCATTGTGTCTTTAGTGTGTTTCCTTTGGTCACCCGATGGCCACACGGCTCAATGAACTGAGCATACAGTTACCTGTGAACTCCTCAGTTGTGTGTTCAAATCCCACCTCCTCTGCCTTTGTATTTTGTTTCATTTGTATCAGATTTTCTAGTTCCTGTCTTTTGTGATTTGTATTCGGATTTGGTTTTTTGCGTTGTGCACGTGGTTATGTTTTACCTGTGTTTGTTATTCCCCCTGTGATAGATTCTGGTTCCTAGTTTGAGTTTCATGATTTAGTTTATTAGATTCACCTGTTGCCTACTTTACCAGCCCTTGTTAATTGTTCTCACCTGTCCAGCATTATTCTTGTTATCCCTCTGTATTTAAATTCCTGCCTTAGTTCAGGTCCCCAGTGGGTCATTGTATTTCTTGTGGAGAATATTAGAAAGTACCCTGTCTGGTTATATATTTGTTCTTTGTTCCCAGACCTTGTTCCTTTGACTTTTTGTAGTTAGTCCTTGTGTTTTCCTACTTGCTTTTTGACCCCTCATGGTTCATTTTGTCGTGTTCCCAGTGTTTTCCGTTTCTGATAATAAATCCCTGTTTTCCTGTGAGCCATAAGTGGATTGGTCACCTTCCTTTTCCCTGCCTGTACGATGCCCCACCCTCCTGATGGAGATTCCAGAATCCCTGAAACCTAAAATACAATGGCACCCTAGATAGGTGCCATTATAACAAGAAGGTCAATGTTATTCACTTCACCTGTCAGTGGTTTTCATAGTTGAAAACAAGCTTGTGGTTCTAAGCACAAAATCAGGCATTTATCCAGCACCCCTAGAGTATTTCAGGGGGGTTAAGGGCCCTACTCAAGGGTCTAAATGAGATATGACTACTGTGCCGAAGACAGGATTCAAACCGGTTGCCTTCCAATCACAGGTACTGTGGCCTAACTCACTGAGTTATACACCACCATAATAACAACAACACCATGCAACGACAACAAAAATTCCCCCCCACTCACAAATAAAATTTGAGGGAGAGGGAAAAGATGGAGAGATAAAGAGTTAGAATGGGAAACTTGCCATTGTAACCATCCAATGCCCCCAACACTACGCTGCGGGCTACACTGGCATACATCTGCTCCTGGGACACATCGTGGAAGACCCGGTCCATCCGGAATGACCAGGAGCACAGCTGGTTATTCACAACCCGCTTCCGAGAGCCTTTCCTGAGATGGATGTTTACTGTCTAGCAGACAGAATTCAAATGGTGATTATGGATAAAAAGGTCGAGATGCATGAAAACAAACTATTAGAATAAAAGATCTGGTATGCTGCTTGTGTCTATTATAAAAGCTGCCAAATAAGCTTGTTTTTTTATACCAGAGACATTATAGAAACATAAAATTGTGTAGAATGAAACAATACAAAACAGAATTTAAAAAAATGCATACTCTATGTGCTTATATTTGATATTGATAAGAGATAATACCTGCCCATCTGGTAAATACTGAATAAGGTCTTTTGCAAAATTGGCAGTGGGTCTGGTCCGAATGAATACCTTCACATCACTGACATGGGTACTCATTGCCCCTTTATGAAAGCAAAAGAAAAATACAGAGTGAGAACTGATGGAGTACTAAAATAATTAGGGCAGCTCAGACACAAACGGAAAATCTGGGTCATGGGGACATTTAAAACTATGTTCTTAATTTAAGAATCTTAAAGTCCTGACCAGTGTTTAGGCTGTTCAATGTTATATTTGAACAAACAAGCATGAATAATTGTGAATTAGACTATTAACAACGTCTTGTGAGATCACTTCAGACCAAATACATTTTATTTACTTCATTGTCACGCGTAGAATGGTTAAATTGCAAAAAATGCATTTTTATCTAAACTTGTATCTGCTTTTCATTCATCAGATTATCTAATGAACGTAACCAAGTAGGAGAGAACGCAATACTACTGTCAAATTTAGCTGCTTGTCTTAATTGCGAGATTCAAGACTAAACGACAAATCATTTTCGTATGAATTAAAAGCGGCATGTTCTTCTGAAATGTTTCTGCAAGTTGTATCAGTAAATTAATTACAAAAACAACGTCGCGATACATGTTATATTGCAGCACTTTCCCGTAGTATAGACATACAGCAATCCACATTGTCACAAGTGGGTTAACGTAGCAAGATTTTTGATATTTTAAGTTTGTTGTACGTAGTTGCTTAGCAACCCACAGCAACTATTGCAGCCTACCGGTAATAAATTGTACTCACTGTTCGTTCAGGAATAACTTAATTTCGATAGCTACGAAGTACGATGTTTTCTGGTAATCGAGGTGTCTGCCTAATATAATTGTATAGTACCTACTCAACAGCTTGAATGTTTATAACGCTCCCGGGAAACCATAAACTGCACAGTAACACTTAAAGCGACAGTGCTTTGGTGGATGACGTCACGTCCGATCGAAAACTACTTTGCAAAATGTATTTAATTGAAGTAAATCATTGTTCAGCTAAGCAATTCAGCATAACTATAACCATAACTCATCTTTGACCAACCCAACCAGTGCTAAGTTATACTAGGAAAGGACTAAACTTAGACCATTATCTAAATTCACCAGAACCATGTGTATATTTTGGTCTAAATACGCCGTAATTCCTCAAAACTACAGTGAGCGTTATACTGCACTTTACATTTATTGTTCCAAAACACAGATCGAGTTCGAGTTTGCTCAGTCTGTCTGGGTGAAGAGTTTTTTTTAATTTTAAGTTGACGGCTGTAGTATATTCAAATACTGACAGAAATACTCAGGAAATGGTGTGCTGTACAAGCTGCAATCTCAGACAAAATTTCGAATATAAAATTTATCGAATTGCATGCAGGAATTCATCCGGTCACATATGCATGACAAACAGAACCTCAGGCTAGAGCTATTCAGTGAAAGTGTTGTAACAGCCTGTTTGTGAAAGTCTGTTTATGCACCAGAGCTTGGCGTGGTTATAAGGCGCAGCCCTAAACGCTCTCCAGGCAGTACAACGGATCTCACTCCCATACAAAGATGGAGAGACCATCGCTGCTGCTCCTGGCCACCCTTCTCGCCTTAGCAGCTGCTGCCCCTCGTCCGGACAGAACCAAGAGGCAGGTGAGTCATTGATTTTAGGAAATGCCAGTGGATGTGAACACCAGGCAATCATATTCCAAGCCGTACAGACTTAGAATCGGATCGGAAACTTATCAAAACTTTTTACGGTGCAATGAAAATGAGAAAATTAGAATGACCTGCAGTATACATTGATTTTTAAATTACATATATTGAAAAAAAAATTTTTTCATTATGAAGAACATATTTGGAACGGTGTATTACACACAGCTAAGCAAATGGCCGACGTCTTACAAACTTTTCAAACTTATTTGGGATGCTGTTTTAATATGTCCCGTCAGGCAAAAAAATGAAGCGGTTTCATTTAGAATATCAAACGCTGCAGAATCTGATCAAATATTTCTCTACATTACAGTATGAATGAGGAAAATGTGTATTGAATCAAAAGCAAACCTGGTCAAACCGAAATGAAAAACAAATACTCATTTTATATAATCAATAGCTTTTTTAACAAACAAATAAAAAAATTTAATAAACACAAAATGCTGCTGTGGTTTTGTATAGCGAAACCCACCAGACTTAAATTATGTCTTAAATTATCCCCATTTGACGAGCTTCAGGGGCCTGCTCAGCAACGTGGGCAGTGAAGTTTGTTTGCAGTTTTTGTTTGAATATAGATCACTGATCCTGCAAGTTCAAAGTCCAGGTTTGTGGAACAGGGCAGCTCCGTGCTTCAGACCTGCTCATGTCTGAGACATACAGTAAGGCTTTTTAAAGCATGGAGGAGACAGGCCACGTTGTGAGGGAGCATTTGCCTTCAGGACAACTTGTGAAGAAGTGAATTACAGGTGATTTAACTCATGTCATGAAGGCAGTCTCACTTCCCATCTAGACAGGAGCCCTGGATCATTTAATGATGTCAATAGATTGTATCGGCACAGAGTCTGCCTGGGAAATAAAAACCTGTATTTTGTGAATGATTTTCCCTTTAAAGGTTCATCATCGTGACAATGCTATGTATCATTAAAAACAAAGCTACTTTCTAATATGTCAATGAATAATAAGACCTTAATTAATCAGAAAATGAGTTTTTAATTGTAATAATTGACAGGACTTTACAACCATGCAATCCCATCTCACCAACTTGAAGAATATACTGTAAACAGATGCAAGTATTATCAGGGTTATTGAGACTGTGCAGATGTGAGCCTTTTGGTCATTCAGTCTCATGAAAAACTGTGTCCACCATTACTCACTTGAAACTAGCCTCAAGCATTACCCAGCACAGGCCACGTGATGTGTGTTTCCTTTTTTGGCTCCTGATAATGCAGTTCACATGTAAAGAAGATAAGTTTGCAATTCGTTCTTGAATATTGAAACGACATCTGTCTTGCATATCGTTTTAACACTGACAAGGCTGAAGGCCTTGAAGTGTGTGTGTATTTGAAGTGCTCAAGGAAGAGGGACATGATATTAATTACAATTGTAAAACTGCAGTTATTCAATTTAGAATACTAAAAATAGCTTATTTCAGAACCCAAAACACTGCATAAAGTAACTGCCAGTTGCAAAAAATGCTTAAGTAAATATTTTTCTTGGTCACTTGGCTTCTGTTTGGGAGGTTAAGGCTCCATAATATGCGATCTGAGATATCCTTCTTGTAGCAGTAGAGAACGTCCTGAGTGAACAGAGTGAAAATGAGAGAAAGCCATGTATATCTGGTACTTTCAAATGTACAACAGCAAATCCCCTCTCAGGGCTGGAACTAGCAACCTTCTCTTCATGAGCTCATTTCACATTTCTTAGTTTGCTTCTCGGTAAGCCGAACTAATGAAATTTACGTACGGTGAAATGCCAGAAATTTTTATAGAAGTTTTTATAACCTGAGCTGCTAGAATGCTCACATTAAACACTGACCTGTGTGGTCTAGAGGCAATTCTAGAATTTTTTTTAAGGTGGGACATAAGAAGGGTCATAATTCATAGAGGAACCAAATTTATTATTTGCCAATGATATATTTTGAATGGGGATGGGTGAGAACTCTGGGGACCAATCAGCTATCAGGCCTGCCCCTCTATACACCCCTGTTGGAGCCACATGGAGGAGCAGTAATCACTGAAGATGAAGGGCTTCATTTTTTATGCTCTGGGTTTGATGCGAGTGGATGTTCAAAGACATCTGTCCCCTGGTGATTAAACATGGGCAGCAGATCTCGTTTGCGATGAGCAGGTGAATACTGTTGTTTAGCAGTCCTGCTTCCTTCTGCTGTGAATAGGCATGTGACAGAATTATGTTCACGCAATCTGGGTCTCCCCTTCTGCCGCTAGGCCCATTTCCTTGGAGATCCATGGAACTGCAGGATGTGCATATCCAGCCTGAATGTAGAAGATCCAGCCCCAGAGGCTAAAGTACAAAAGGTCAGTACAGAGTCACAGCTGTTTTCCCAATTAAAATGAAATTTGCAGACTATTCACAAAATTCACGAATCCCAGTCTTTCCTTTAATTCATCCATCTTTGCACCAGTCATTCTGGTCGGGGTAGAAGGGGGCCTGGAGTCTATCTCAGGCAGTACAAGGAAAGGGTTCACCCTGGACAGGATGCTGTTCTATGACAGGGCGTATACATGCACTCACTCCCACACTATGGGCAATTTTCAGATGCCAATTCACTTAATACATTTTTGGATTAAGTAACAAAACAACACCGAAAACACGCAAACTCCACAGGGGTGGAATTCAAACTCAATCCTAGAGGTGTGTGGCCGCAGTGGCACCCTCCAAATAGTCCTCGGGGATCCCCAGACAATCCACATTTTGCTCCCTCCCAGCTTGCAGTACACTTGTACCAAACAAGAACACCAAATACCTCGTACAGGTGTACTGGGAGCTGGCAGGGAGCAAGAAATGTGGACTGCCTGGGGGTTCATGGGGACTTTAAAATCAACCAAATGTGATTCATCACCTAGGACACATCACATCCAGAACACCAGAAAACAGTGATCTCACAGTCCCAGGAATAATATTCTTTAGTAGGGAATTACACACCTAATCATTCTTTGAGTACTGGGTTGAGAAATACTGCCCTAAATTAACCTGAAGTTGAACCATTCGCAGACAGCTTCCCTGCCAGGCGTCTCATCTTGATCACACTGAATAAGAAAACATTCAGTTCATTTCAGGGTCAATTTTTGGCTCTCAAACAGTTGTCCTCCACAGGTTATAAAGAACCAACCTACAGATGGTCAGAACTGGGTTGCAGAGATCTTGTTTCCCATGGGACAAAAGTCCTCTCCTAATCGTGGATGACTTTGCCGAGACGAGCCATAATCAGCCAGTACACATGGCTGGGTGATTCAATTGAGAACAGAAAAGATGCAACTGGGTGAATGTACATCACTGGAAAAAAATGCAATACAGATGGTGATACTTCCTTGCTGCATTTGTATTTTCATAGTCTGTGATCCATTTCTTCTGAATATAACCTTGTAGAGATGTGAGATTTGAACAGAGAGGAGCAGGATGTGACCACATCTCTGAAACACATATTACCAGGTGATGAAACCACTTTTGGGAACCATCATCTGGACTAAGACTGATACCTCTACAAGAAGCTGTCGACGAGACCACCTACCTCATTATTGCTTTAGTCATCAACACACGTTCAATTTAAGGACGTTTCCCAGCACTACCGCCGACATTCTCAGTAGTGTTTACATACTGCAGATCATTGCCTATATTTGTTCCCACTGACATGCTATTTTCTTTACTTGGATTTGTCACAGAAATAATGCACTGCTGTCTGACGAAGTTTAAAAGGACTCAGATCCACACAACCACCGTAAGGCACAGAAAATGCCAATTCCAAACCAGAGCACATCCCATCTTCAGAACCGTGCTATCCAGAGCCAGCATGCTACCCAAAAAAGTAGTTCCTCTTGCCAATCCTAATTAAGTTAAACATCCTCAAAAAGCTGCCCCCCCTCCAACCCCAGCCCCACACAATGTCATTGGAAGCAGTCAAAATGTAAGGACATCCACACTTCTTTACAACTTTATTATATATATATATATATATTTTAATTTCTCAACTGACAGCCTGAATATGTCCCTAATAGACTGTACAGAACAAACTTGCACCACTTGCATAAAATTCAGTGATTAAACATTTTTAAAATAGAATACGTCTCATAGGCACTTGAGAACATTTGCTTCAGGGGATGACTGGGTAGGTTTCTTTGTAGAATTATCACAAACCCGGAAAATGCCAGTTTTTCCCCAACGATCAACTCTCTTTGCATCTTTGTTGACCCAAACAGGGTTCTAATATCAGCGGTATTGAGGAGGTCCCCCTTCTCGGTTTATCCACCAAATCATTACCAGCCTACGGAGACCCCCCAGTGTGCAGATACAGCCAGTCCATGAACAAAGGAGGACAACCTCCATCGCACCATTAGAGCTTTCCTTCTTCAAATATCAACAGGAATTGGGCACCAGACCACGACAGACAGGCACAGATTCCAGAACGAGACATTTTAGTAGCGAGTTTGGTTAGAAAAGGCAAGTTTAATGTTAACCAAGGAATCATCAAATAAAGTCGTGAAATAAAGGGGGAGGGGGATCAGACACACACCATTTTCCCGCTACTAAAACTTAATATGCTATGCAAAGAAAGTTTAAGGGAAACGCTGTCCAATGCAGATATTATCAAACAACCGAATACCCCGCAAAACACAGGACGACAAAAAGTACAACTTCCTCTGACTAATTTCCAAAGTTTCCTGTATTAAGGGTACTTTTAAAAAGTCTCAGGTGAAGCAGAGCCTTAACCCCTTCACTGTGACAGCTGGAAGATTCCCTCTGTGGGCCTGGCGTTGTTCGGGGGGGGGGGGGGGAATGTGACAGAACC
>JAODUD010000001.1:25544503-25595116 GCA_026784285.1 Stomatorhinus walkeri | reverse complement strand
GGGGGACAATAACAGAGCCTCTTACTACGTGACACCCAAGTTTGACAGAACATTCAACAAGCCATATAAATGCCAGAAATGACAAGAGTGCTTCAGTGGTATTTCAGTGGTGGGGCTCTACCATTTTGCTCTTGCGGTAAGGAAAGCAAATCCATCCAACTATCCATACTGCTCTCATATCTGATGAAGGGAAATCGTGTGATGAACCCAGAGATGAGCGGAGGAAGTTGCCCTGGGGCTCGATATCGGGGGGTGACTTTGTGGCCAGGTAGGGGATCGTCCTCGACTGCACTCCATACCGGTGCAAGACACACTGACTGTATCTGGAGATTGCATTGCAGGACAGATGGGCGTGCTGAGTGGCAGGTTGAGAATCCGACACGCTGTTTGTTTGAGGAAGGATCAGGCTGGCAGGCTGACTTGTGAATGATGACGGGCGTAAACAATTGGGTAATGTCCTTTAAGGTGGTCTGATAAAGACCAAGTGCCGCAATACCAATATAGTACACGTAAACATATATTTGGTGAAGGTGGCAAGTATGGACTTATTAGCGAACTGCGAAAAAGACTGACACACCAAGCATGACTGGCTGGCTGTCTTAATGATGGACTGTGTCTGATTTAAAATAACTAGCCAAAAGCAAAGTTGATTGACTGACACGGCTGTCTGTCTTGGGAAAGGTGGGGTGTCTGTTACTGCATCCAATCAGAATAGCAGCAGCTTTCTGCCACTGGAGCCCTATTGGGTGTCTCCTCTCTGTACCTAACAAATAGAAAGGGGTCTTGATTCTGGTCTGGCATAGGGATCCTCATAGTACCAACGGTGCCCGGATAGCTGATTGTTCTCTTACACTAGGCCCTGGGACCAGAGCTGAAGCTGCCTTCAGTAACTGACTGACTGGGTGGGAGACAAGGTTAGACTTTTGTCCTAATGAAAAATCATTACTAGCACATAAGCCATTTGGACAAGCTAAGCTTTTGCAAGACTGACCTTCTCATTTGGCATCTGTCACCAGTCTTTTATAACTCATCCTGGCATGACTTTTACGGAGATTTGTGGTGCAGGACCTTTTGTCAGGTCATGACACCAAGGGTGGCCTTTTCAGCTTCATATCCTGCAATGTCCTATGTCCGTGGCCCTCTTGGGAAGGGCACAGGAAGTCTGATCTCTGTCTTTCCTCATCTAAACACACATCCCGCTGTTCACATCTGCTAAGTCCCCAGATGACTGGGTGATTAGTTCCTGTCACTGAATATGGTGCCACTTACAGATTTGACTCCATCAGGGCGATGACGAAAAGAGGCCTGACAACTAAGCAATTAACTGTGAAATATCAGAACACTTCTGAATAAGGGAGGGTTTGTGAAGATCACGACGTTATCTTCAACCTTAAATAAAGACTCAAAACACCCATCTGACCTTCCTGACTTTGTGTGATGACCTCCTGATAGTTTCCCTGCAGTGCTTCATACTTTCTTGAATGGGTCACCATCAACAACCATATTAATTAAGTATGTTACTCATTACTCATGGAGCAGCACAGCACAGAAGTTGCTTAACCCAGTCCTTGGGAACCCCCCTACAAAGTTGACATATTTGCTCCCTCTCGACTTCTATCACATTTGTACTAAGTACTGTGTTTTGGATTGTTTGCGTCTTTCAAGATTGATTGGTTCAGGTGTACAGGGAGCTGGTAGGGAGCAAAATTGTCTGTTTGGGGGTCCCCAAGGACTGGGTTCAGTAACGCTGCCACAAACCAATAAAACCACATCCCCAAGAGATAGAATATAAGTAGACAGAATCCTCTTCAGACCGAAGAAGGATGGACAGCGGAATTTAGCCCACATCAGAATGAAAAGATGAAAATGCAGATCCACCAGAAAGCAACGATTATAGATCAATCCAGCATCCTATTTGGCCGACCGCTGTCTCTCTCCAGGTCCCCCCGCCCTCATCTCCACTGTGGGTCTGATATTAATCTCCAGTCACATGTTGCAGCGGCTGTCCCAGCAAACTCCCGTAGGAGGTACTGGATACATTAAAAATAAATGGCAACGATAAAAAATGAATAATCCGCTTACATGGAGACTAAACGGTGACGGATGCAAACAGGCACCCCGCTGTTCTGGCAGTGCGTTGGGGTGCCCGTGCCATGTCCGAGGGCTCTGACGCACGTCTCCGCCTAGCCAGAGAAGGACAGGTGTGCGGTAATCAGAAGGCAGTAGCACCACTGAAAGAGGGAGGGTGATGAAAGGAGGTAAAGACTGACTGGTAATATGAGGGAAGAGACCCAAGGCATCATGAAAATCCTCAAGTTCTCTACTACGGATCTTTGAATGATCATCACTACCTGGAAACAAACATTTTCCGTACTCAATGGTCCTATGCAGGGTCGCGAGGGTCTGGAGCCTGAGAAACTGCAGAAGTCATGGAATTACCCATGATGGTGTGACAACCCATTGCGGGGCACACAGAACATTCACACCTATGGACAATTCTGGAACTCCGATTCACTTTAAGGTGTTTCTGGGGGGGGGAAACCTGAAAACCTGGAGGAAACCTCACAATGCGAAGAACATGCAAACTCACATGGACATTCACGCCCTGGTGTGTGGTAATAGTGCTAGCCACTGCCCCACAAACAGCTATGGATGACTCCCCATTGTTAGTAGATAGATAGAGGAACATTCCACCGCCCTATTTAGAGTTAGTAGCCTCTAAATATTGACTTTTTAATACTTAAGGTACCCTATCCGGAGCTGGTCCACATAGCAGATAGCCTCGCTGCCTATGTCAGTAATAGTCTCAAATGCCATCCTGACAACTCACATCTACCCACCGCATCGCAACCGTTATGATGAAGTGTATTTAGGAAGGGGGGGGGGCGGATGGCAGTCACTGTTAAAGATTCATAAGATGTGCTGTTGCCTGCAAGCTGCTGGGAGGCAGATCACATACAAGAAACAGCGTGTGATGCAGAAACCCGGGGTTTTAGCTGCAGTGGATCTGTGCTTGGCCTGACTGTGACTCATTCATCTCTCCTCTGAAAGGGCATCTGACAAAACCTTTCAAATGTGGGAACTAAACTTTAACTAGGGAGCCTCCTTTCATTTTCCTCTTGCAGTAGGAGCTTCAAAACCACTACAGTAACTCTTTCTTGCTGGAGGTTTTCTTCAACAGATCAATATTCTTGAAGGGTCTGGACTGTGTAACTGAGATGACTTGTCTCGCCGCTCGTCACATCTTAGGCTCAAGGGGAACAATGTAAAATGTCATGGCACCTCTGTGAGGCATCGTTATCTGCTTGTGCCCTAACGATGAAATGAATGATGCCGTGGAGCCCGGCTCTGTCAACTTGTGGTCATGTTGACATGATTACCAGGCCACGTGAAAAGGGAGCATCTGCACTAAGGTCCAGATTCAGACAATCGTTCTGGCTTCTTACCGACCTGAAGTTTAAATTGTGTAGGAATGTGTCTAGGTTAGTATGTGGACAGTGGAGGTGCTACAGACCTGGACAAATTTGTTGGTACCCTTACAGTACCTGAAATGCTCCTGAAAAGTGATTCGATTAAAAGCAATTGTCTAATGTACCTGCATGCCTATAGTATGTGATAGATTAAACCAATAAAATTGTGAAAAGAAATGATTTTTTTGTTTATTTTACAAAGATATGCTAAAATACCATGGACAGATTTGTTGCTACCCCTGAAGAGACTATTTTCCTTGCATTATAGTCATGTTTCAAACAAAGTGTTTAACTTTAATTGCTATCACAGGTGCCTTCAAGCTTTTCATCAGCCATTCAGCATATTTAAAGGGAAAGAACATGCTTCTGTGTTGTTTGGTATCATTGTGTGCACCACACTGAACATGGACCAGAGAAAGCAAAGGAGAGAGCTGTCTGAGGAGCTCAGAAAGAAGATTAGAGCTAACCATGTTAAAGGTAAATGCTGTAAGACCATATCCAAGCAGCTTCATGTTCCTGTGACCACAGCTGCCAATGTTATTTAAAAGTATAAGGTTCATGGGACTGTAGCCAACCTCCCTGGATGTGGACGCAAGAGGATGTGCAACCCCAGGTTGATCTGAAGGATACCACGGATGGTAGTCCCAGTGGCAGGTCATAGGTCCTCCAACAAGATAATGACCCAAAACATACAGTTAAAATTACTCAAGAATGGCTGAGAAAAAAACATTGGACTATTCTTAAATGCCCCTCCATGAGTCCAGATCATAATCCTATTGAACATCTATGGAAAGATCTGAAAATTGCAGTGTGGAGACACCAAACCTTCAAACCTGAGACAGCTTGAACAGTTTGCTCAGGAAGAGTGGGCCAGACTACCTGTCGGCAAATGCAGACGTCTCATTGTGAAGTACAGAGATGGCTTGTTGGCAGTCATTGCTGCAAAAGGTGGTGCCACGAAATATTAAATTAAGGCTCTTTTGTCAATTTTCATTTGTTTAATCATATAAAATATTTAGCAGAATCAATAATCAAAAGCAAAATGTTAAATGAACAACAAGGGATGCCATTAAACCTTTGTGAGTTCCAAGTTATTTCAGATATTTTTGTGGAAGGGTATCAACTAATTTGTCCACGTCTGTAAATGTTCACTTTGTGATGGCTATAGCCCCCCCCATTGGTTTGGACATTCACCGTGCACCCGCTGGGCCTGATCCAGCTCTGGATCAAGCCCCTGGTCTGGTTGGGGAGTTTGATCTAATGATGGATAGCAGCCCCCCCCCACCCAGTTGCTTGGCGTCACACGGTGGAACAGAAGTGGGCAACGGCAAAGGGTATTTTTAGCGCTGGGTGGGGGGGGCTGTCTGGAACATTTTGAAGAAACGACGATAAATCCTTCTGTTTTGGGGGGGGGGGGGGGTGGAGACAAGCCCGGAAGGGGCGGAGGCATGACACAGCAGAAGCGTGACATCAGGGGTGCCCATCAGAGGACGTCGATTTCCCGGCTCCGTCGCCATGGGCAACAATCTCCAAATGCAACTCCTGCCACCTATTACACAACCCATCGCTCAAAATGTCATCTGTTTGGCTTCTCAATTTGAATAAAATGCGATTTTTCTTTTAACTCCTGTTGTACTTGTCTCCACATACAAAACTTGCAGAGAATATTTGGGGCTTGAAAAGACGGACAACCCATGGAAATAATGCCTACCCTAAACTTACATTACTTTTACCTTTGCATCTCAGTTCAATTTCAAATTATGGCTGAAATGTTTTTAGCTGTATTTTGGGAAATATCCGGCTGAGAAATTAATTGGATATGGAAAGCTTTTATGCAGTGCCATTTGGTAATTCTGTCTATGCTGAAATTGAAGAGCAATTGAAGGACTCATTTTCCAGGAAATGAATAGGAAATGTATTTTTAGTTTTGTAGTTTTGGAACTATCGTGGAAGTTTTTCGGTGGATTAAATTGAGGACTGAGTGAGTTTTGGTTTCCAATACTGTGACACATTGTGAGAGGAAGACTTACTTTAGGTCTTTCGTGGTAAGAGGGTGCACAATGGAGGCCAATCAGCTTGCAGCCTGTGGCCCTGCCCCTAAATACATGACCCTATGCTTGACCCCTTTTAAACATGGAACTCTACCATACAGAGGCCCTGCTGAGCATTGGGCAAGTGCCGTATCTATCACTTATCAGTGGTCACTGGAGTGAAAGCAAAACAGTACAAACAGCTGTAATCTACACAGGAATACACATCTAAAAAAGGCCAGATCTACCCTCTTTGTGCCAAATATACCTTTAACACAGTCAATCTTCCAGCATGTCATTGAAACAAGTGAATTAGCAAAGAGGTAAAAAATAAAACTTTACAGGTCCTGAAATTCCACTGGTACGCAGGAATTAACACCATGATGCTGCAAATTAAAGATCGCTTGTTCAAAGAGTCATTCTGTTGTACCTTTGAACATGATTCTGATATAGCGCTAAGCATTCATTATAAACGACAGCATTTCACAAGAAGGGATACTGAAAAACATAGGTTTGTTGTTTTGGCCATATCGCTCTCAAGTGTCCACTTTTGCCCTTTTGCCATTAACAGAATGATAAAACAAAAGATGCACATGCTGCCGATTTGCAGTCTGCAGAGGCGTGAATGGGATTCCGCTCACAGTACCAGTCACTGGTGCTCAGCATGGGCTCTCGATTCCCATTTGATGCTGCCGGTATAATCTTCAGATCTAATGATCAACTATTCAGACCAATTGTGGGAACCTTCATAAAACTCCTCAACTAAACTCACTGCTTCTCATCCCAGTCCCATATAGTCCACATAGCGTTCAAGAACAGCAGATACCTGGTATCAAGACAAATGCTAATGTGAGAAACCTCGTGCCTCCAGATGGCAAACCGATCCCCAGGACACGGGGATTTCAGGGTGGAACAGGATGATTTTATTAGCACCCCAGAGCAGGTGAACTAACCAACAAAACAACCGCATGGCTTTCTGACTTAGAGCCAAACTCTAAACCCCCAAGATCTGGACCATCACTCTTGGGTCTTTCCTAATTCTCTGGAAGAGGGGCTTATCCCCTGACCTATCCCCATATTTCAAAGTTACTTTTCGTTCCTGATTGTTGATTACAGAGGAGAAGCCCTCTGGTGCTTAAAGCTAATTCCCAAGCCACAAATGCCAATACTAAAATCTCAGAGACCCAGACTTAGTTACTGAATGGTAATATTGAAGGTGTTTCTTTGCACGGAATGTTTTATATGCTCTTCATTGACATTCAGTCCAGAAACACCACTGCCCACCGCAATGGAGATGCTTTGAACCGCAGGACCCAGGGCTGGACTCCGGCTGTGGTTTCTAAGGAGATAATGACACTTAGCTGAGTAATCCCACTCTGTGCTCATCCAATAGCAGAAGTGCCCGCGGTTAAGATTATTCAATAACAAGAGTAGAGTGAATGTCAACAACGTTTACGGTTGAGTATTTTCTTGTTTACTGCCAAAAGCTATATTGCTTTGTGACATCCTATAGCCTCAAAATGCTGCCTTTGTAAACTGGGCTGTAGCACTGAAACAGACTAATGCCAGGTCTGTTGGCATGTTTTGGGGAATGCGGATGACAAAAGACAGTCAATAGTGTCTTAGCCATGCGTTAAAATGGGTCCAAACGTGTCTTAGCTATATGTCAAAACACGGTCCAAACATGTCTTAATCGTGTCAAAACACGGACCAAACATGTCTTAATCGTGTCAAAACATGGTCCAAGCACGCCTCAGCCAAATCTTTAAACAGGTCCATGTCTTAAAGATGTCCAAACATGTGAAAATGCATTATTAGGATGAAGTGTCTTACACTTAAAATGCATCAGCATACAACACACTCAAAGCTGTGAGGAATGGCGTGTGATCTGAGATACATGTTCCTTCGGTTTCTACGGGAAGCCTGTCTGGTTTGCAGCTACATTTCTGCCAGCCTTCCCAACTGACTGATAGTCAGATCCTTCTGGTCTAATCAGGTTCATAAATCATGTACGAGATCCACATTTCCTAAAAGAAAATTGTCAGACATCCACTGCCTCGATCCACCAGAAGGGGCCAATGACAGTTCTGCTGATTCTCTCATTTATACTGGAGAAGTTCATGTGTGCATTTATTAACAGCTAAAGCATCCGACTGAGACCCCATTAATCTTCAGTGAAGTTTGTGAGGGATCATTATGTAAAGAGAAGCTCCTTCCTGGGTTTAAAAGCCACCAAAAAACTTATTAAAGGTGACAATTTCAGCAATTTGCACCCTAGCTTTCAGTCTGAAATATTTAATATTATCCGACATGGAGCTTGATATAAACTTTGTTCAAGAAGGATAGGCCAGCGTAAGGCAAATTTTCAAAGTATTAAAATCACTGTCAGGCCAGCAGTAGAAAAGTATTCACAAGCCTATGGGCCACCCCATATATGTATGGGTGGATTTAAACGTGCAGGCCTGAAAATGGATATTTTCCTGGAAATGATATTCTAATAGTAGATACAGATGATTGTTCTTTATTCCAGCAGGCGCTAACAGCGGGTTCAACTTATTAGATGGTTTCCTTGTCTGAGTAAAATGGCAATATAGATATTCTATTCTATTCTATTCTATTCTATAACATAAAATATCCCAAAATGAAGAAAATATCACAAAAATACCAACATATCCTCACCATATTATCCATTAAAAATGAATCTGTGTATATTAATGAGCTGAGGACATTAATCTGACAGCATACGAGCCTGTGTTTATTAAACAGTGTATTTGATTCAGAGATGTGGGGGCATTTTTGTGATTATTCATATGGAATGACGTTCAGGAAAATGACACAGCAGTTTGTTTCGACTTCCTGCTCTATCGGCCTTGGACTCTGGTCCCATGGAGACGAGCGTCAGAGACACCAACAAACCCAGGAAGCTCGACGCTCGCCAAACACGCGCAGGCCAGGCTGGCCTCGGACAATGGCAGGAACGGGTGCTTGGGGAAGGAGCGTCTTCTGGGGGAGTGCCATGCTTTGGGGGCTTCCTGCTGCGGCATGGGCCTCTAGGGGTCACATGGGGTCACAGAGGTGCCGGCTCATTGGCTGTAATGTAGAGGCGGTGGGGGGGGGAGGTGGTAGGGGGGCTGTTTTTGTTCCCCCTTGCCTCTATCCCCAACTGTCAGAGAGACAGATTACCCCCCTAGAAACAGACTGCCCCCCCCCAAGCCAGCCCATGTCCACCAGCATGCTTTGTTAACTTGTTTGATTAATTGTAAACTGTAAAATGATTAAGACTGAAAGTTGAGGTGTGTGTGTGTGTGTGTTGGGTGGGGATTATTATTATTATTATTATTATTATCATTATTATTATTATTCCATCTTTCTCTTAGTGCTATGTTATCATTGCTGTTAGCACCTATGATAGCACTACTGCTTTAATATTATTATACGCACCATCCTCATGCTCGCACTGTCTTGCTTTGATAATATTGCTATTCACTGTCCCCTGGTAGCACTATTGCACTTCAGCAAACCCCCCAGAACTCCAGACAGATCCTTGGCTACTCTCAGACTTGCACAATTCCCCCACCAGCCCTTTCACCGGCAGGTGGGATTTAGACCAGCTCAGAGGAGAAACATTGACAGGTTGCTAACACAAACGGTACAGTTGGATCCTTTCACTCGAGGAGACGCGGCTGCTCTGGAACCAGAGGAAACCCGAAGGGCTGGTACTTCTGCGGGAGTCAAACTTTATTGAATCCTGCCCTGAGTCACACAGGCCTTAATCCTTGAGGCACCAGGGTTATGTTGTCTCAGCACTCAAAACAAATATGAGGATGTATCATGGATGACTGGTTCTAATTGGGAATGAGGGAGTTTGTTTTATAAAAACCCACAGAGTGCTGCTGGGGGGGCAGATTGCTGAGGAACCCGGTCGGACCTTTTACTGACCTCCAGAAGGCCTGAATCCCACACCTCACTGGAGGGAAGAGCGATGCCAGCAAACTGCTGGTGAGCCCCGCACGGGGGGGTGAGCACTGCCACTGGGATACCGGGAAGGGGCTCCATCTAATCAGGAACCTATCAAAAAGCTCAGCTTCAGGCATCGAAACAGGCATTAGGACACTGCGCCCATGTTTGGTATCTTGCTGTTGAGCCCCGTAGCAAGGCCTTTAACACCCTGCTCCAGAGGTGCTGCAGATATCTCTCTACTCTATCTGCAAGGTTTGGAATGAGCAAAGAAAGCGAATGGTGAGACACTCTGGTCTTGGAGTGACATTCTGTTTTGTGGTGATGCTCTGGGTTTTTAAAGGTGAAAATGACCTAGAACTGTAACTTCTCAATGTAAACTGCTTCTGGTTCCTGTATCTGGGCCATCTAAACCCTTCTGGAGCCTTGAAGATTTGCAAGTATATTAATCATTTTTCTAGCAAAAGCCATTTTTTTGATCTCTTGATCACTATTGATCTCGGTGGCTGGAAATTGCTCAGTCCAGTATCACAGAAAAGAGATACATAGATAATATCTACAATTTATGTAGAAAGAAACAACAAAGAATAAGTAAATTCTAACAGTAAATATTTTTAAAAACTGTAATAAAAATAAGCTTTACTAGAAAATGATACAAGTGCAAACCGCTCATGGTAAATACGGTGGAAAATGGCTGTTGAGCAAATGGCATATACACATTCAATGTCCATTTGTAGTACAAGTGCCTTTAGAAGAGGCAGCATTGTGCAGTTGTTTGGTGCTGAGTGAGAAACAGCATCAGTAGTACTCAGTTTTGTGTTTGGGGAAGATTTGCTCATAGAGATTTGACTCTGAGCAGGATATGAAGTTAGATGAATGGATGAATGGATGGATGTTATTTACTGAGTCACTGTAATAACTAATTAGCCATCAGACTGCAATGCCAAGGCATCCTGTCCACACACACACAGCAAGTGTGGCATTCAAACCCACAACCCTACCGGCAACTGTGCTGCCCTCTGAGTCAACATTCCCTGCTTTAGTCACCACTCAATTAAACATAGAACTTTATGATATGTGACCTTTAAAGGAAATCAGTGCTAAATAACTTAAAGCAATTAATAAAATACGTGTTAACCAGAAGATATATAGGTTTCTTTAACTTAAAATACAGCCCCTTACATGGGCTGCGGCAGTTCTCATAAACGTAGCAGGCCTGTGCACTTCCTAAACCTGACGCACATCATCCTGTCTCTGGGTGCATCTTAGTATAATAAAAGTCATGATAATTATTGCTGTGATAATGGTCTTCAGGGAGCTGCTTAGTGGGAATGCTTTCCTCACCCCTGATGTGTGCAAACACGGAGAATACAGAGTCTGTCTCTGCCTTCCTTCTGCTAAACCTCCCAAAGCGTGACTTCACTTCTGACTCTCCAGAAGGTGCTGAGTGACAGCTGTGGTGTTTACCACTGCTAAAACCATGCATTTGGCCAGGGCCCACAAACAACTATCCTGCCCCTGGTACTTACAGCTGAAAGACTGACCTGCCAGTGTTAACTATCGGGATTGGACAAAAGTATCAAGGCAAAACAAAAGAAACCAATAAAATTTACTTTTCAAAGCAACGCAGGAAAATGTTCTTGACTCAGACCTCAAATTTATGGCCACGCTAAATGCGTAACACCACAAAATCACTAAATTGAAATCAATATGCAAGCTGGTAGCGTTTCATTCTTTACATTATTTTATTTAGGAGACATTTTTATCCAAAGTGATTCACAACTGACAGAGAAGGTGACTGTGGTTAGGGGCCTTGCTTAAGGGGCCCGCAGTGACATCACTACTCCTCAGGGGCCCCAGGATTTTAACCACCCCTTTAAACTCAAACTGATGGAAGTTACTCAAGACTAAGTTATCTTTTAACTGCATTATCAACTTATCTTTTGAAATAACAATAAAATGTCCATATTTCAAAGAAATGTAAATGTTGCTTCTGGTAGATCTTATGTATGTTTAATACAAATATATCAGTGGTTTGATTGGCAGTGAAAATGTGATTCTGAAGTCATAGCCTTTCTAAATGACTGTCCCCATGATTTAATTCTGTTGATGTTTTAATGAACTGAAGTTCATCTTGTTGCACACTGTTCATGTTCTTAAACTTCTCCAGCAAAAGGCAGTTTGGAGGCTCTCACTGATGGACGACTCAATGACCTTTTTTATTTAAATCAGTGTGTTGAAAGCAAGATCAGTTTCTCCAATGAGCTCAGCTCCCTCTAACCCAGTTTTTCTCAACCCGGTCCTTGGGAAGCCGCAGACAGTCCACATTTTTGCTCCCTTCCAGCTCCCAGCTCTGAACCAAACACCCAAGAACAAATCATCAACCAGGATCACTGAATACCTGCTACTGGAGAGCTGCTACCTAGGAGGGAGCAAAAATGTGGACTGTCTGGGGATCCCAGAGGACTGGGTAGCGAAACAATACTGTAAGCATATAATGCCCATAATTATGCAGTTCTCTCTCATATATGATGATGTCCCAGTGGTCGTTAGGATACTGGTTATTATCATGTGGATAGAACTGGACAACAGACGAGGGACAACAGGGAACCACAAGGTAAATGTTTCACCGAGATGAGAGAGAGAGTGAGGCTTTGGGGAGGGGGGGGGGGGAGTCCCACTCACCTGCCCCCTACCTCATATGTACCCCCCAGCCAGGAGTACAAGACCACGTGACACAGGAATGAGAGGATGCAATGGAGGGTCCATACGGGTACAGATGGACAGATGAGAGGGAAGGACGAAAAGACGAAAAGACGTTACAGGTATTTCTGTGGTCGGGATGAGGAAAACACAGGAGCTGTCAGGCTGCAGAAAGGGCAACGAGGGGGCGGGGCCCAGGATATACAGAGGGGTGGGGCACGGGGGCACTAGCCCCAGCTAGAAGCTGATTCGCCAATGAAGTGCCCCCTCTCATGTTAATCACCAGTACAAAACATATCATTGGCTAATGGTAAGGTTTGCCCCTTTATATGAAAAATGGCACCTTCTATGCCCGCCATCTTAAAAATCGCAGAATCTCTCCTAGGTGTGGGGTCAGGGATCAGGCTCTGGGGGCATTTCCTGGGAACCAAGTCAAAAATGGGACCTAATATGTTCAGAAATATGTCACAGGAAAAATGAATAGATCTTCCTGACTGCCCCCGCCCCCATCTCGGTCAGATCTAAATGTCACTGAAGTGCAGTTACATTAATATGACACTTTATTTAATGGACTAGTGCAAATGCTAAATGGGAATAAATATTAACGTACCTGGCAGCACACAGACATCTTTTAATAGCCACCCAACACGGGGAGAATACAGATGAAACCATGACATTTTAGCCATTCCCTTTAAGCTTGGCTGTCAAAAATAAAATAGCCCTTTAAGTGTATAATATCAGGTAAGCTAAAGGGAGAGCCAATGACAGCAAGGCCAGCGTCCACAGCCCCGGGGAGCCAGGGGAGTCCGGCCAGACAATCTGACAGATCTGTAGCACAAGCAGGAATGACGCTCACTGCTTCCTGCTTCCACTTCATCCTCGACTCCCTGTTGCGTTACTGGCCAGGAAAGCAAAAAAAGGTGCTATTATTAGAGTACGAGAAGTAATGGCCTCCATGCCCAGGAGATGGAACTGGAGGAAGGCCAGGGAATCCAGGAGGAGCTGCCACGTGTTTGAGAGAATTCTGTGGTACGAGCCAAGCTGGATTTGGCCAGTGGGAAACCAGAAGTCTTAGAGGTGGTAAAGAACCCAACACTGTGGTAATTGATCATAAGACTCTCCTAGGCAACACCAAGAAGAGTCTCGCCCATCTACACACCCAGCGAGCTGACAGCAGGGGTGATCCGACAGCAGACGAGATCCAATAGCTCCTTCGGGCCTGACAGCTAAGCAGAGCTTTCTCGTAGCAGCCAGCCAAATCACCTTGAAGTGGAAGTCTTACTTGTCAGTACTGCAGTGCCGCAGGCAACCTGATGCCTTCCTACTTCAGATAACTTCAGGGGGGGCGGTGCGTGGCTCAGCAAGTTAGGATGCTCTGCCTCTGATCAGAAGGTTGCTGGCTCAAAACCCAGAGCTGGCAGAAAGACCCTTGAGGAAGGCCCTCGTTCCTCCACGGACTGTCTGACCCTGCGGGTACGTTGCCTCAGATGAAAGTGTCTGCTAAAGAAATTGCTAAAAACGGCTAAAGGCCATTTTTCCCCACAACGCTTTACATAATTACAATGACTGACTTTCTATACATTTCTGCATATCTGCTTTATATAGAAATATAAATTAATTACTTTAATTACTACAGTCCCTGTTTAACCGGCAGCCTGGTCCCCTCTCAGGTAATTGCTTCAGTCCAGTCACTTAGTCTCATTAAGTACAAATGATGGCATCCCTGGAGCTGCAGAAGTGGACCCTCATGGTGCTGATTACACCTTTTATAACCACGGCTGTCACATTTTCTGAGAGAGTGTTGTGATTGGCTGAGGTGGAAGCAAGGAGGAGCGCAGGGAGTGTCCAGGCCTCCCTGTGCTGTTTCAGACGATTTCTGCATGTTCCTCATTCTTCATACCCCCATCCTACCCACCCGCTCTCCAGAGGCAAATGCCACTTGTTTCCATGGTGATGCTGCTGGAATGGACGCTGCCCCAGTCAGACCCCTGCCCCCCAGAAGCAGCGTTAAACTGTCATTTCGCAATGTCTAGCTCTTTACACTACTGGTGCTTTAGTCATTATCGCTCAGAAAATTAATTTGCAACCTTGACACGCCTCTCCATCTTATTTTATATTAATACCATCTCAAATTACTAGACAGCTCGCCCCCGCCCCCCCATCCCCCGAGGACCTGGAGGCCCGCATGGAGAGACACTGAATCAGAACCACAAAACACCTTCTAATAGGCACAGACAAACTACACAACCTTTGCATGGAACGTCCCAAGTTAATATGCAGGGGAATCCAGCAACAGCAAAATAATGGCAACACTGAATCACCAACAGAAGTAAATACAAAATTTACATTATCCTGCTGTTTCAGGTAAACAGAAGAGCAAAGCATAAATGTGGAATAACATGATTTCAGTCTGCTGATCTCCTAATTATCCCCCCTCCTGGCCTCTTCATACCTCCCAAGCTCCCAAGTTCATGAAACAACTTAAAAACACCTTTGACCTGTGCAAATTCAACAATAGGCACCACAGATCGCATAATCCTATAGAGCAGTGTTTCTCATCTCAGTTCTTGGGGACCCCCAGCAGTCCACATTTTTGCTCCCGTCCACAATTTTGCTCCCTCACAGCTCCTAGCCAATGACGAGCACCTCATACAGACATGGACAAATTTGCTACCCAATCAATGCCTGATGATGACTGACTCTGAAGCAACCACCTATCCCGCCTCTCACCTAGTCACATGGTACTAGGGACACAAAGCATGAGTGGTACACTATGTGACTTCTCCACTTACAGCCTGGAAAGAAAAGGAATGTTTCTGCAAGGGGAAAGCGGTGACTCTGGATCCAGAGGGACTTCCTGATCTGTCAGTGGCTCAGACGCCAGACAGTGATAACCATCTGTCTTTAAGCGTCTGGCCTTCGGCGAACAGGACAGCAATTTTTCATTTCCCGCCTTCATTGCTCCATTCGGACAGTCGTAGCACGTATGCCCCACCTTGGAGATGCCCAGTCTTCTGAGACTGGCCTGCAGGCTTGGAAGTAGGCTTGGTCATCCATCATAATCTTCTATTTCTGTCAAATTGCTCAGCTCAGGATCAGCCCCCACTATGAGCTGCGTAACCAATGACTGTGGCCTATCAGATCTAGGGCTCCTCCCCAGAGCAGGACCAATCAGCTTCTGGCCTCTTCTGCAAATGCCATAGAGGCAACTGACCCATTCATAAACTTCTCTGGTCACTTCATTTATACACGTCTGAAGGGAACCGCTGGACGAATGTGAAGGGGAGACTTGGTGACACCCTGTCTTAATTTATGAAGACTACATCACAACCACTACACCTCTAGAGGGCGCCACCTGCCATTCCATTTAAGGCATTTCCGGTCAGCAGCATTAATCAAAATGATAGCTCCTTGAGCCTCTCGGCTCTACTAAAATACAACTTCGGCTAAAGAATTTCATTCCAAAAACGAGTAATAATTAGAGATTCAAACAGAAGTCAAGCCATGTACAGGTCAGACACCGACCAGCCATTTAAAATGAAATCCACAAAGCTAAAGTGAAATGTGTTAAGACTGCACATTATACAGGTTAAGACCTTACAGAGAAAAGCAGACATAAAATCCTGCCCATCAACCTACAGCTGGAATTGAAAACAAAAGAGGAACTCAGTGCAACCCATGCAAAGCAATGGCAGCCCTGTCAGAGCACGGCTAACCTGCATCTATGGGGTTTCTCTATTCTTACTGTGAGGAAGTCAGACTATATTAAATCCAACTCTCATGAACTGCTGAGGGTCTTCAGCTCTTTATATGAATTAGTACCATGCTAAAACACCCATAAGATGATGGGTGGGGTGATAAATAAATATATTTTCTTATGGATCTTGCTTGATTATGGGTGGTTTTTCTCGATCACAGTCATGTCTCTGATTTGACTGCAGCTTAGCATTTGCATGACATAATAACCAATTAATCCTAATTACAATACCCTCTGATCCCGAACTCTGCATCTTGCTGCAGAAGCATTTTTTCCCCACACTGACTCAATCAAAAACCGAGCTTTCCAATCTGTGCATTTCTGGACTCATTAATAAATGCTTGAGGGATTTTTCCTTTTCCCAATTCAGATCTAAGTGACTAAAATTTGTTTTTACATAAGAAAAAAGCATGTAAAAAATGTCATTTGAATGTGGAATCAAGATTTCAAAGATTTAAACCGAGAGGATATTCTAGGATTTTTTAAGGTGTGGTGCATACGAGTGTCATAATTCATAAAGAGGGGCCAGCCTTACAACTAGCCAATGATATTTTTTGACTCAGTGAGTGACAGGGAAGGGACATTCCAGGGGCCAATCAGTTTTCCGCTGGGGCCAGTACCACTGTGGCCCCTGTATACTTAAATGCAATCAGAAAGCAGACACTGGAGGCCATAAAAAGGTGTTTTATCCCACAGCAGGTGAAGAAACTGGCACTCATGCAGACCGTTTGTGTACAAGTCACTGGACATTGCCAAGGAAACAGACGAGTTTAGTCCAGGTGAAAGAGAGGTCTAGGAAACTGATGATTGTGAAAAGCCAGAAACCAGACTAGCAGAAAATCGTCCTTTAGGTTGGCATGCAATTTATGTAACTTTCTTGTTGACAAGTAGACTATGGGGACGAGCAACGGTCCAATAGCTGAAAGTAAAGGTGCATTGATGTCTTAACATAGGGGAACGTCCTGTGTGCTTCAGTATTGACTACTATGGAGTATTCCAGGGTGCTTTTTTGGGGAAAGTATATTAGACTAACGTAAATGAACCTGCAGGGTCGACTCTTATCAACCCCATGAACCAAAGTTTTGATATAGTGTGAATTTGGCACATTCAGAGAGGCGTGTGCATTCCAGGGGTGTCGGAAATTGGGGGAACCCCCCACTTCCTTCAGAAATAATAAATAAATACACGATCAGCACCGTGTTCCTTATCTTTCATTATGAATCTGCACACTACTGAGGCCAATTCACTACGCATTCATGGTGCAAAGACAAAAACAAGACCGCACTCATGTATTAAACAAAAGCATTTTATCATATGGATCAGTTATTTTTTAGTCAAGTGATGTTTGGCATTTAAAACTGTGCCTTTAATGATGTTAGTCTTATTTTAAATGAGCAGCACGACCCAACAATAGAGATAAGATACAGCTAAGAGAGGCTCAGACCAACCTTACGAAAGAATATCCATCAGAAGATATACTTAACTAAGAATGTTTCGGGAAACAAGTTGGAGTGTTAAGGTACAAATTAAGGTAGACCTTATGAACGAGCTAGCATTAAGAAGGGAAAGCGGGCCCTGGTCATTTACAGCTTTTTTGCCAAAATATCTGATCTCTTAAGTGCCCAAACAGAAAAACGGGAATCATTCCGGCTTTAAGTGAGCAAATAGGCATGAAAATCCAATAGAAAACTTTTTGCAACTATTAAAATATCTAAATGAATATGTGCAGACTTTCCTGCAGACAAATTGCAGTTCTTGGGGAAAATATATATATAATTTCACCATCTGAGTGTCTCCAGTCATGAAAACCTGGTAGAGCTTTAACCATGTTTCATAGACATCTTGATGAGTGTGATGAGTGTTACTTTTGTATGAGTCAAGAATCCCACTGAAAATGTTCTTCCTTGACTCTTTGAACATCCTAAAATCCATCTACAGCCGTCGAGCTGCGAGTGACTGTAGCTTTTCTACATGGGCGATGCTGTGACTTGTACCGCTGGCACCTATGCTTGCTTACAGAGATTTGGGCAGTTAAATCCACCACAATTTTCACTTGCCACAACAATTAGGCTAACACTTTGTGCCAAGACATGCTTATAAAGTAAAACATAAAGGAACGACCTTCAGTGCCTTTAAGCAGTTAATAAACCTACTCTCTTTACTGGAAACAGTCTCCTGACTTTGCCTTTGAAGTGGTTCTTTAATGGTCACAAGTTGTAATCTTCAGTGGACAGCCTGTTCTCAAGTTCCAGGTGACACTCTACATAATTACAGAATTTCTTAGACACCCTTCCAAAATAATGTACAGGAGACAAACTTGTTTTGAGTTTAAAGAGTCAAATCAAATGACCAAAATGCTTACAGAGAATAATTTGCCTTTTCAGGACAACACAGGGAACACTCTAGACTCTCTGTTTGTGGCATTCATTTAATGAGGCAATCACAAGTGGTCACCATGAGACCTGCTTCCAAGGAGAAGCTTAGAGGTTCCAAAAAATGGGCCCCAAGCACTAAGCCTGCTCCTGCCACTTCCAGAAGCTGCGTTTTCTTGGCATTGAGCCATTCATTGAAACTGAGGCCAAGGTTAATAATTCCTGGCATTTTGATTAGAAGCACAGAAAAAGGGGCGGTGCTTTCTGGACAGTCCTGTCATGTTAGCCCGGTGTTTCATGAGATCTATCTCCCAGAGAAGGCGCAAATTCAAAGAACCACTTTAATTAACATAGCTACGCCTTCAGGGTAGACTTCAGGGTGAAGACCACGGTAGACTTCACGTTTCTGACTCTTAACATGCCTTTCAATAACACTTTACACAAACCCACACTGGAACATACCTGTCTTCATTCCAGCCTAAAATCAACGTATCTGTCCTTTATATGAGCACGAATCCATCACTGAATGTCTTAAATAGACCGAGCTGAACTATAGCAGTGTATATAGGGGTGGGTCACAGGGGCGCTGGCCACAGCTGAAAGCTGACTGGACCCCATTGATTCAAAACATATCATTGGCTAACGATAAGGTTCACCCCTCTTATGCACCCTACCTTAAAGGAAAAAAAACCCAAACTATTGGGTGACGTTGCTCTTTAATGGAGTATTGTATGGGAGCAAAGATGTTTTGTCAATCCATACATTTCATCAGATCTCGCACCATTTCAACGAAAGTTCCTCTTTTAAAATGTTAGCTTCTCACTCTCACGTCCTACACAGATATTGTGTGTTAAAGTTCTCTGCCTTAAAACACATATTACATGACTGATATTAAATGCCTGGAATTCTTTATACAATTTCCTGCTCAGATCATTACTAAAATACACATAGTCTAAAATTCATTTGATTTATGTACAGGAATATTGTTAGAAACCAAGATTTTCAACCAGACAGTCTATAATTTCAGTCCCATGAATTCTCATGAAATTGCACCTTCAAACAGCACACTGAAATTAAAAGTTCTTCAGTGAAGTAAACAATCATATTATATGTTGTTTTCCCTTTATGCCTTCCTTTAAAACATTTTCCAAGAACATCCCTGTTACTGTATCAATTCAAACTGGCAAACGAAGAAATAAAATGCTGTGTGCTAGCATTAAGTTATCTGCTGAAGGTTTCTACCTTTATTTTCCTTGACAAAATTGATACAGTGATCCAAAAATAAAACACTAGACATGAACCATTCGAATTCCTTAAGTTTATATTAAACGTTAAATGCTATTCCTAAATACTTACATCAGTATATCACCATCTCCAGCCTAAGTCGCTGAATACAGAATGCAAGTGAATATAAAGTACAACGGGTCCTACCTTGATATTAAGATGGAGAAAAAGATGTTACTGTCTCCAACATTATTCGAGCACAGGAATTCTGCAGTATTTGTTCGATTTGGGTCGAAAACGATTAGGTCAAACTGGAAAATGAAATAGGAGTGTATGTTAGCGTCATGCATGAGTGCAGAAAATGAGAACCTCGTACATCCTAACGCACCCGCCGGAAGAGAACATGCTATTGAAGATAAAAGATATGCATAAAATGAAAATAACCAACAATTTAAGCAGCGCAGAGAGGTAAATCTGCATGACACAAAATGTGAACATTTTTGGATCTGGCGTATTAAAGGATACGAATCAAGCACTTTGTTTTAAACAGCAAAGAGTTTCTACGTTTTATTCTAGCCTGGTAAAAAATCTATGCAAATTGTCACCTTTCCATTTAAAAAGGATGATTAACGGAGAATGACTAGAACCGCAGGATACCGGTGAGGAAACACGAAGCTAATGATAGGAATGATTTAAATCACGATTCACACAGGTGTCATAAATGCTCACGCGTAAGCCGAGTGATTCAACTGCGGATAAAATCTCGATATGATATGAACAGCTGACAAATGCAGTGAACGGCAGTGTGATGCATGTTATTGCGAATCTCCCGTGTCCGAACACCCAAGGAAACGCATATTTGTGTATATGAATGACACTTATGCATTACATTTTTTAACTAAACGATAAACTATATATAAGCGATGGAAGGAAATCGTCCGGTTAAATAAACGCATGCAGGGTTTTAACAAATACGAAAAACTCGCTCGTCGCTGGTATATTCCTCTAAATAATAGAAAAGCCCCAATTTACCTTTCAGGCCGAAGCTATGACGGGTCCTTCGCAATCCGGAACGAAGTGAGCCGAAAGCCGCTATGTAACAACTCCGCTGTCACCCGGGGCCTTAAAGCACATGTCGCCAGCGAGCTGTCACATGAGCTCGGCGTCCAATCCACTACTGTGCCCAGCAGCACCAACTCTACCTTTCGGCAGCATGTGAAAGAAGTGGGTCCCCCGCGCCATCCCACCCCACCCAGCACAACTCAAACCCAGCCCCCCCGATCCGCAGTCTGTAACACTGGCACTCCTGGGGATCCTGCTCCGGCTCTGGCGGCTCTCATAGTGCCACCCCGGCGCAAAGGGGTTCCTGGATCCTGCCAGCGGCGCACGGCCGCAGAATAATAATGAGGACATTTTGCTGCACATGCAGCGACAGATTTATTTTTATAGCCTATTTATTTATTTATTGTTTGTTTGTTTGCTTTAATCTATACTCAGGTTATAGGGAAGGTTTTCGGAAGTCCCGGCCGGTTCACATTAATTGTCAAAAAGAAAGGCAGCCTTTCTGTAACTCCAGTACAGCTAGCACACATAATCAGAAAATGATTAACGTTCAGGTTTAACGCCATATGTATTATATCCAAGTGGATAAGTGAACAGGCTGTTGTCACCATCCGAAATAATATCGCAAATGAAAATTATGTTAAAACACGTTGTATACCTTTATAACGTGTTCTAAATAAATCTGGCATTGAAATGAACCTTAATCTTCTTAGTGCGGCCGCGGCGCAACTAATTCACAGTTAGGGCCTACGTGACCGTCCTCGTTAAATTAAAGGAACAAACTAATTTAATGCAAAAATAATTGGTACTTTTCACTAAGTGTTGTTGTTGTAGACAACAGAAAAGCAGTGTATATACCCAGGGCATTGCCTAATTCCGTTAAATCTCGACTAGCATGTAAATATCAAAAGAGTTTTTTTTATTTTATGTTTCGCCAAATTTTGTACAAAAATCTTGGTTTATAATGCAGATGTTACTATGGAAATACTTGAAACACTCATTCATAGGCTTTTCCCTGCCAAAATACAAGCAATCTAAGTCCTGTTATATGGAACTACACACAAAATAATTTCTTAGGCCTAAATTCGAATAAAAAGTCCACACCGTTTCTATTTTTAAAAGCATCATACCAAACATTATTTCGAAATAAGGTCAGTATACCGTAAACTTTACAGTTCAGTAAACTTCATGAGTAATGTAGGATAAGTGATCGCAGAAAGGTTTAGGACTCCGAAGTTATACCTTTGAGAAAAAGTCACTGAACTGTTGCAGTAAAACGGACAATGGGTAAATGGGTAAAACTGGTTAATCCGGTTAATCCCCACGAAAATAACTGCAAATGAAGAAGTGACATAAAAAACATTTCAGCTCTAGAAATAATACAGTGGACAAGTAGAAACTGGTTGAGATTTTTGGAAATTTGACAGAATACTTTTTGGGTAACTTGATGAAGTAGGAGAAAGCGGGTTGGTTGTCTCACGGGTAGGTCGTCACAGTCATCATATCTCAGCCACTAAAGGGCGCTGATCAAAACCGTCGACAAAGAAATGTTTATAATTAGTGTCAGAGGTGATCTACGTTGACAGCGGAGGTGAAAACAGCATAACCTTGGGGTGAGACAACTTTATTTGTTTTTCATATGCAAAAGTAAATATTGATTGATCTCATGTTTCAACTCATTACACAATGGGTTGACAGTAGAATAATTATTAACATTTTAGAGTATAGAGAGCTACAATTTAGTATATTTATATTTTAACATATAAAACACACTTGTAAATACAAAAAATGCCATTTATTGCATTTGTTCGTCGACTAATAATGTTGTGTTTCTTTAGATTTCGTAGTGGTAGTAGTTTTCATAGCCTGTGGTGTTTTACATTTATGCATTTTACATTTACATTTTTTAAATCTATAGAGTCAAATAAGGAACCAATGAAACATATTTGATGTTTTTATACACATGAGATGTGTTTGGTTTGATATTTCATTGAAAATAAATTTTTTGAAACTTTTTTCAAAAACTTTTTTCATTTTTTTTCGTATTAGAATAATACAGGGACAACCATCCCCATAGGGTGTGACAACCTACCCCGCTATGCGCTTGGTCGTCACATCTGCGCAAGGTGCCTTTGACAGCCCATATCTTTTGAAGAGAATGGATTCTACCAGTGCAAGCACTATCCATTTGTACCTGACACATTCAGTATTAATTGTGTACAGAAAGGGCATTCTTACCATACACTGTTTTGGAAGAAATAAAATTGTAGTAAAAAGTGTGACAACCTTCCCCGATCTCCCCTACAATCTGATGGCTGCTGCTTGTAAGAGGAACATTTCAGTACCTCTGTGGTTCTCTGCGGAATCACAGCGACTCCCTGTTAAAGGTACCGGGAAGTTGCACTGTCATAAAAAAATAGGGTACAGCTCTGGTACAGTTTTGTACCCCAAGTTACAAACAATAATAAAGTACCCGCCAATGATACAAAAATGTTCCTAATTTTTGTCAATTTATTTACCTTAAAGGGTAGGGTACATTTATCTACAGCTAGGGTACAATTGGCAGACCCTTGACGGTACACCCCCAGTGACAAGTAATTGTACCCTCAACGGTACAAACCGGTACCCTATTCTGACAGTGTGGGTGTCGCCTATGTACACTTCCAATGTGTGTGTCCGCTTGGGGCTTATTTCACCCACCAGTAACCACAAACAGAGATTTAGCCACAACAAGCAGGAACGACTGGCACAGAGATGCTGTTGCAAACCACTTACCTCTCCTTCATTGTTTAACGGAGTCCATATGCTTTGCACGACTATTCCACATGCCGCATAGCTTATGAAAGAGTGTACATTGTATCCAGAAAAGAAATAAATCGTATATTTTTTCCCAAGAAAGTACTGTTGATATAGGTTTAATGATATCAAATATTGCGACCCCAGGGTTGATTACTTTGCAAGACGGTCATCACCGCAAATGGCTCATTTGTGCGCATTTGGCAGAATGAGAGCAGATGACGGAGACGGTGACCTCCAGGGCACCTGATTACACGACCGATCAGCCCGTTTCGGTTCTGCAGGGGGCAATACTGTCTGAAATTCCTGCCTACACTGAGCCCCAGGGGGAACGCGGGTGAATTCTCTCGCTCGATCGCAGCAGTGACTGGAGTTTCCAACCACTTTTTGATTTAGGCAACATATTCGGTATTTTCCTATAAGTGCTGTACGACAACATGACCTTAAGACATGCTGGGTCCCAGTTAGGAACTACCAAAAAACGAACCTATAGATCTATGGCGTCAGGCGACGGAGGCGAATGTCATCCTGAATAGGGGATGATGATCATGATAAAAATCGTCGTCTTTCACCTCGGGTTTAAGTGAAAGTGACATTGTGGGTTTCACATCAGACAGCTGCCAGCCCAGCCTGCCGTTGCCATGGGTAACAAGGCCAGCACGAGATGAGACAGGGGTTGTAATTAAATTGACAACTGATAAGCAACGCCGATCTTGTAAACTAACGACGAGCAGGGTGATTACTGCTTGCAGTTGCATAAAACGACACTAATGAAAGACACTGTAGCCTACAAGTCAATCCATGTTGTTTTTGCCATCGCACGTTAATAGCAAAGTCGATATTCCACTCAAAATATTTTATTTCTATTGCCTCACACGTAGGCACATTAAGAGTACCTTACTCATCAGTTGCACTTATCTTTAGATTGTGGGAGAATCATTTGGAGAAAGTGTACATTCAGCACAAATTACTTTAATTTGACTCTATATAATTATTATATGGAGTCCTTATCTTTGGTTACAGACTCAATCAGATGTAAACGCATTAAAGCATGCTGCTCAATCGTCTACACACATGAATCTTTAGAAGTAGTTTCACCACAGTCAGAAACTACTAGAGACCACCAACAGATCAAACTCATGATACATGGGAGCATACCAATGAGCGTTTGGTTACTGGTTTGAATTACGTCCTAGGAAGAACTGTCACAGGTTGTTGGGGTAAGGCCCCTAACGTCACAAAATGCTCCAGGGGTGTTGGATAAATGGTTGTATGTATGAAACATTCCAATGTACCTGTATTCATGCAAATGACAAGTGAATCTCCCCAACTGTACAAACGTGTACAAAGCAAATTAGTGGGCACCACAGCACTTCTGCATAAAATTTAATTAATTTCGCTAGACTTACACTGATGGTTCATACAGAACGAGCACTCTTCCTCACACTATTGGCTTGAGAACCAATCATTAGGCCCTTCACCAGGGCAGAAGTGTTTTTCTGGGGTTTCCCCAGATTTGTAGAACAATTTTCAGGTTGAATGTGTGACTTCACACCAGCATCATAGAGCTGGAAATGACTAGAATAGCTGTATTAGTAGCAACAAGGAAATCTGAGGTGATGTGAGACATTGCTGTTGGCCAGATGATGTCTGAACCACTGAATCGCCAATATCTTAGTCAGAACAGGGTTAAGTATGGACAATGACTCAGACATCCTCCATTATGCAGTAAAGACAGGTGGAAGTTGGGGAGAAATTATCCTCTGCATTATACTAACTACAAGCAAATCACTCAAAAACTTAAGTTTCAAAATCCAGTCCTGGAGCATGTTAATATAACTAGGTGCAAAATTGCTTACACACAGATCAAGTCATTTTGTGTAATTAAGGATTACTAGGTACCAGTCAGGGGGGGGGGGGGCATCAGTTCCAGGAGCTTAAAATTTACGACTATTTGTTTCAAATGATCTCCAAATTACAGAAATATAAAACAGATTTTCCTTTGCATGTGCGATAATCCATCAAGCTGCATTAAGTGGCTAATGCTGGCAGCCACTGTAATGCACCAAGGCCACCATTAATCATAACTAAGTAGGGAAATTCATTGGAGCCTAATCAATATAAGGGGCTTCAAGTAAAAGACCAAGAGCTCACTGTGAAAGTCCCCCATGCTCATTTAGCTTAAGCATAGCATGAGTTACACGTTGACTGTGGTTACCGGTGAGCCCACACTAACCATTAAGACACCCCTGCTGCGTATGCAAGCATAGCCGAGCCCTTGAATCGGTGTGGACATCCTTAGCATTGCTTGGAGTAGCACAGGTGAATGCCATTAGAATATAATCATGCAGATGTACATCTCCCTCTTGTGGATGGTGTGCAGAAATGCAGCTTTGAAGGGTATCAGGTTAGCTACTGCAGTGTGATACATTGTTACACCATTTATCCCCCGCTCTTGTAACTTTATGTAATTCAACAAATAAAACTGAGCTTTAACGCCACTTACTCAATACAATATTAATACCCAAATGTGGGTACAAATTGACTGATAAGTCTCTGCTCTAAATTCTCATAAGAATTCAATGACAAAATTACATAAATTAATTATAGAATGATCCCTAACACGAGATAGCGAATACTCCGGCCACATCAACACAAGGAATCACGCATCATACAGCAATATTATTCAAAACAATGTTGCTTTCATTTTATTTTTCATACAACAAATTTTAAAATATATTATTTACATTTACATTCACTTTTTAAATCTTAGTAAAGCTAGGGAAAGTGCCACAGCTAAATGCTCCATGCTAAGGTGTGTCAAGTTAGTCTGGATTTCTTCAGCACGGAGGAGTCTCCGGAGGCTTTGCGTTTACGTGACAGGATGGATGTGCTGCCCCCCACTGAACTCTGCAGGTACTGCACAGCTTGAGGCAGGTAGTACGCCTCTGTCGGTGGCGAAGGCTCCTAAAGTCACAGTAACATAAGAGAAAGACTACTGTAAAAAAGACAGCAGCACATAGGCTGGGGGTTAAGGAAAATGTACCCTGAGGTGGTGATGGCATTCAGTGCTCTGAATTCATTCAAAATTGTAGAAAGACTAGGGCTGTAATGATACACATTCTTCATTGTGTACCGTTTGGTTTGCACAATGAAACATACATTACTTGACATGGACACCCTAAATTCAGAAGCGGATGACCATACTTCGTAGTAGAAAACACAGAATTTCGATGGGATTTAATTAATTGATTGCCAGATGTTAGTTGAGTTTTTATTTTTTGTATTTTTATTTTTACATTGTGCAAATTAGTCTTAGCCACATAGTCACCATGACTTTTGTTTGGTTTACAACTGTTTCTAATCATATTTGCAGTTTTAATAATTATTTAAAACCAAATTCTGTTTTCCCTGCTGCACTGAACTTGCACTGACCCTGTAAACATCAAAACCAAGGTTTGTACCAAACTGTGAATGTTGCACACAAGATAACATTTTACAGTCTAAATCAGGGGTGGCGAACCTGATCCATGGAGAGCCACTGTGGGTGCGGGTTTTTGGGATGGCCTCTCAATCAGCCAATAAGAGTGGCTCCCCAGGACTGGAGCTAAGAATCACTGCTTTACTATTGGCTGATTGAGAGGCCATCCCAAAGACCCGTACCCACAGCGGCTCTCCATGGATCAGGTTCGCCACCCCTGCTCTAAATGAAGACTGAAGGGCAGAGAGAACAATGCCTTTTCAAGTGAATACCAGTAAAACAACAGCAGAAATATGCCCCAAAGAAAGATACAAGCCCATAACTGGCATGTCCTGCACTGACCTGCATAAGGTAGTCAGCGATGTACTCCGGCCTTAGGCACCTCGTCCCCTGTGCTGTGGCTTCTACCACATCCACGTGGAAATTGCCTGGCTTGAGCCTGCTGAAGTCCGCAAAGAGGTGTGTGGTCTCCTTATACAGGGCTGGTGAGGGGCTCGGCAGGACCTTCAGACAGGCGAGAGGGGCATTTAGTCTGAGCAGGATGAGGCGATCAGCACATCCGATGGGACACTACCGTCTGACATTCACCTTTGCGCCGCCTGACTGCAAGAGACGCCGGAAGCCAGCTTCCCTGGCCTGGTCAATGTTCAGCATTACGGTCCAGCCATTGAACGCTCCCTGTGGGGAAGAGGGGGGGGGGGGGCTATTGGGTCAACTGTTTTGTATTTGAATTGTCAGGCTGACTCAGAAATTTCCATGATTTTATTTCTACAGATATTTTATATTTTAGATGTACAGAGTAAATTTATATATGCGACAAACCTTAACAGATATCGCAGTTGCACTGCATGTTATTTTTGTAAATGTTATGCCAGTCAGGGTGTAACCCAGCCCTGTGCCCCATGCCGTCTGGGATAGGCCACCGCCCCCCCCCCCACCCACCCACCGCCCGCCCTGACCAGGATAAGCAGTTAGAAGATGGATAGACAGCGTTATGTCATGAGATGCAGAACACAATCCTAAACATTGATTTGAGTCCAGACTGCCGCAGTATAGATCACTCGCAAGCTTCTACGCTGTACCTGTTGGTCCTGCCGACCTTGTAGGGTCTTCCTCCACCTCATGGCAGCCAAAGCCAGCCGACGCTGCTGGGAGTTGATGGTGGGCAGGGCATCCAAAATGGAGCTGCTGCCCCACTCGTACTGCTCCTCCTGGGACATTATGTGGGCAGCGTTAGTGGAGGGGGGAGGGGTTGGGGCTCTGGCATCAGACAGCGTCACGGCGACAGGAAGGAACTCCGACTGCACCGCGGGGATGCCCCACCTCGATGAAGTGGCCGACGGCGCGGCACGCCTCCAGGTACGAGCGGTGCAGGATCCATTTGCCGGCTGCCATGGCAGCCAGGTACTTCTCATTGCGCAATGGCTGGCCCACGACGATGTGGGAGCAACTGGGGTCGAAACACTGCTTGTCTAAGACGACGCCCCCTGCAGGCAGCCACAATGTGTCAAGACTGATCCCAGGGCCTCTGCATTACTACAGACAAGACTGGTGAGGTGTGGACTAACCTAACTCCTCTATCAAGTGACTGTAGTCGATGCGCTCTTGAGGGTTCAGGGATGACAGCTGGAAGCGTGGGGGCTCCACCTCTGCCTCACTTTCATCCTCGACCTGCGAAACAAGGTGTCAGCTAGCAGGAATGACTGGGATATGGTGCCGGTCGCAGTGCTGGAAGGGAGTGAGTGTGAGGCTACCTGAGTCTCCTGTTTAGTCTGGGGCGGGACAGAGGGTTTGGCGATGGGAAAGGCGATGCTAGGAGCCTCGGGAGTGAGGACCTGGGGCTCCATGTCTTCTCTGGGGGGTGTCAGAGGTCTCCTTCCCATGTGCTCATTGATGACGTCGCAGGCCACTGGGCAGAAGCAGTGACAAGAAACAGGCAATTGATCAAAATCAATTTCAACTATGACATCACTCACATATCTGAATTGTTAGTGGCACCCTTGTAATATGACTAGAATCAAATTAAAGCTTAGAGATAATGTAAAAATATTTTCATATTTCATACGGCTCCATATTTGGCCGGTTAAGTTTTCACAGGAAGTACTGATGGCTGAACTTCATGTTTGAATTTTTGAAAATTTGTGCAGGCTACTATTAGTCAAAAGTTTCCTGATTTTTGTTTTGGCTTGTGTCGCTTCACGCCATTAGGGGTAGACATCTGAATTTATTCACTGGTGAAACTAGCAAGCAAGAAGAGTGAATCACAAGAAAAATGCAACAATATATCGTGGGGGACCCTCCCACTTGGCGAATTTCATCACTAAAATTTCAGAATACCGGAACAGCATTGCTTTTGAAAATCCTGGCAAAATATCATATTGTAGTATAATGTCTAGATCAGGGGTCACCAACTTATTTGATACTCAGCTACTTCACGGGTACTGAGCCATACGAAAGGCTACCAGTTAGAAATGCCCTCCTAAACTTATCTAAACTTCATGTATAATAAACATGTTTTAAATGCTTTTTTAAAGACATTATCACTTTCAAATGTATATAAATGCAAATGTGATTAAAGAAGAATAGCAACAGGATAAAATTCTCACTGGTGAGTTGTGCTATTTTTTAGAAGAGGCCCACAGGTGGACTCATGTGGTCCTTGGGGGCGTCCTGGTGCCCATGTGCCTATGTTGGTGACCACTGATCTAGAAGGTGTGAAAAATTAGCTGCTACCCAAGCCTTGATAGATGTAGCTGAAACCAATAGCGGCATTTTATATGAATATTTTATAAGGTATTTTATACACGTATGCCTAAGCTGGCTGCGTAATGGTGGATATTTTAATTTCATGTTACAAGTTCGATGCCTTTTTTGTTGTCACTATTGACATTTCTGCCCAGTGGGTAGCTAAATAAAAATGTGTATTTTTTTTGTCTCCTACTTTTCCTCACTCAAGACAGTAACAGCCTAAAGCTGCAGGTTTTACCTTTCACAGTCGGTGGCACGCAATTGTCTATCGTGTAATGTTGTGCTGGGTGTGTAGTACAATTGAGAAATTCATATTCTAGTTTCTTTGGATGAATAACCTGTTAAAATCTGAATGCCTTTCTGACAGGAGTTTCTGAGCCCTCCTCCTCCTCAAATAAAGCCACTGCTGGCTCACATACCCATTTCCACCAACTCGGAGTCAGTAATTGACTCCTTTTCACGGTGAGAAAACACTGCACAGCCATTGAGTGCCCCCTCGTGGTGAGGAAGAGGCTCTGAGTGCTGGGAGGGGCTGCCAGGCCACTGCAGGTTGTCCGCCAGTTTAGCTCGCTCCTCTCGTGCCGTGGGGTCATCCCAGACAATCTGTTCACTTTGTGAGGGTTCTGTGTTGATTTCCATAGGCAGCTGCCGGGAATGCCTGCTTGAATAGGTCAAAGGAAGGTTATTTGTTTAGGGCTGATGAGGACCTCAGGAACTGTACGAAATGTGTCTTAAGTTATGACCCCATGTTGTTTCTTAAAAATACAGTCTCACATCTATACTGGAGGAGAGCTAACTTGGATCATACTTATTTCTGTAATTCGAAATGAGAAAGATCACATTGATGTTGCTCATTGATGCTCAGTCTGTGTGAGGATACGACTCAGACCTCAGGGCCTCAAAGCTGCGGCTCCTGTTGGCTCTTCCGGCTGAAGCCAGACTGTCAGGGGTGTTGGGGTGAGAATCTACGCCACTAGATGCGACCCTCATCAGCCGAGAAGAGCGCCTCCCAATGGTCATCTTAGTGGCTGACATGATCTCCTGCAGCTGCCTCTGCAGGTTCTCCCTCATCTCCAAGGCCTCTTCCAAGTCTGAAACAGAAGTAGCAGAGGTTCATCACAGGACATACACAGACTCAACTCTTTTTATGCCAGCACCAAAGGTAACCTCTTGGTCCACAAAGCAGCCTGAATCTTTTGTCAGGCAAATATAATACACATTTTAGCAAACAAAACTGAACAAACTTACAACACACCCACATAAAAAGCTTTCGGGTGACTGTTGCGATAGGTGGTATATAAAAATGATTTTTATTTTTTAATTAATACACATATTTCTAAAATATAAAACAATGGCAGTGAAACCACTGCGTTGAATAGAAATTTGGCCAATGAAAAGAACTCTGTTGGACTAAAAGTCACTACAATAATCCAAGCTTCTAATAAAGAACAAATGTAACACACTATCTTTTTTTACCATAACATTTGTAATCTTTTTTCTTTCCACTGCCCCAGAGACATCTAGTGGCTTCTCTGCTTCCAGGATGGCATCACCATCTCAGTGATGCTCCTGGAACACCCAAACTGCAAATAAGTCTTTCTTGGTTGTTTTTACTACACTTAAAATTGAATGGGCACAAGTTAACTTCTTTTTCTTTAATTCACTTTATGCCATTTAGCAGTGGTTCATGGGAGCAGGGTTAGGTCGTATTGGAACGGGAGCAACTCATGGGTCGACATTACAGCGCCTTTCCTATTCCTACATGAAACTAGAATGGTGAAATTAGCTCGATTTAGATCGATTTGCTCAGTATATTGCCTGTTTTGTCTTGAACAGGCAGCCTACTTTTATGATAACTACCAAGACAATTTGCCAAACCATCATTAACTGAAAGCCTAATACAAAATATCAATCATTTGTAAACATTTAGTAGTTTTTTTTTTTTTTTTTTTTTACAACCAGTTAAGCCTCAGCACTTTTTTGTGCTAGTAATTTTATTTTTTTTTTACCCCCTGAACACCAGTGCTATTTAAAATAAGCATACAGCCTGGAACCACAATGCCTGGGTGGTACACTAGATTACTGCAAAAGTGTATCTGCACTACCCTTATTCAGAAAGCTCAGTATACCATATGCATTTGCAAGTTGTATACCCCTAAAGTTATGTAGAATTTTTATGAAACTTTGTTCTGCAGTGCGTATTGTACTGTTCTTTTTATTTTAATGAATTTGATACCATTGGTACAAAAAAAAAGTATATTTCTGGAACCAGTACTTAAGGTACTGGTGCTCTTATAAAAAAATTAATTCTGAACAATATCCAGCCCTAGATTAGGCTGGCAGTAAAAGTAGCGCCCTGCACAACCCAGACCCCATAACAAGGCACACCTCTCTTCTGCAGATGGTCCTGGTCTGGCTCCCCACGATCATCACACTGGATTTCAAGGGCATTATCCTCTGTGCTGGAGTGGGACTGCAAGATGGTATCAGCAAAGGTTTAAGACTAAATTATCATGAATTGATTACTAGGCTTCTGTAAACACAACTGGCAGGCTGTGGACTGCATGTACAATCATATAGAAGTCCAGCAAGGGAGATCTTCCCCGTTATGTGACAGTAGGCTGAATTTCTCCAGCTAACAAGGACCACTTCCACTCACAAACCTCACTCATGCTTGTTCGTACATCTAAATATTTCCTTGTCACACCCAGAAATCCAGTTTAACACAAATAAGAGGATATTAAGCGAAAACTTATTTTTGCAGATGTTTTCCCATAACAAAAGTAATAAAATTTTATATGCCCTTGAATAGGGAGAGCTGCAGTTGCACAGCCTGGGTGGGAGGGTGTCCTACCTTGTCTGCCAACACCTCTGTAAGGTCTCGTGGCTGGAGGTGTGGGGCAGGCGGTGACCTCAGGCTGCTCTCTGGCATCTGGCTCAGGTTCAGACTCATCTTGGGGTTGTATGTGAAGGGGTACAGGGACTCTGGGACAAGCTTCTGCTCATTCGCACACTGCAGAAGAGAAGCACAGGGCAACAGCCAGCCATATCGTTCAGCGATTACTCTGAAGGGCTGACTCCATCAAGCAATTAAAGGGACATAGCAAAAATAAAAACCCCTGAACGGACACGCACCGCATGGAGCCAGTGCTCGGATACAACGTGCACGCCCCTGTCCTTGAGCGCGCGGTATTCCCGGCTGCTGTCACCGGCACGACCCTGGTAGATGTAGTGCGTCACTGTGTCGTCACAGGACCACCTAGGGAGTAGACAAACCATAACGGAATCTAAGCACATCGTTACTTGGGCATGTTCAAGCTTTAAAACTACAAAAAATAATTTACAACCTGTAACAAATATGTATTATGTAAGGGTGAATGCACTCCAAATGCTGCATTATATGTTTATAAATGGCTGTGGATGCAAAGAACAGAATAACACAAATTGGAGACCATTTCAAAACACATAATACGCGGTCAGCTTGAAGTGCATTAATGCTTATACCACGGTTACCAAGCATTTGTTGGTACATTATTTTCAGATTTACAAGATGAAAAAAACATTTAAATACAACTGCTGTCGTCTGCCAATGATCAAACATTTTTCATTAATTTCAAATAGTGTTCCATATCTTAAAGTAACAAGTTTGTTGGAATTAAAGATAATGGCACATCGATTTACAGGCAGATCTCAGACATTCACGAGGTTAGGTTCCAGAACCCGTCGCGATTGAGGATTTGCGGATGTTTGAGTCACTAAAAATGGTAATATGTGCTTATGTCTGTAGTTTAAAGCAGCGGTGACCACATTTTGACATCATAAATTTCTGGTGACCCCATACACATTTTTTTCCTAGAATTAGTTTTTGATCATGTTTGTTATACAGTCTTGCAAATACAGAGTAGCCAGATTAGTGCACAAAGTCTTAATTTATTTTCCCTGATCACATGTACAGTTAGGCAAGCTTGTCTTTACAAGCCTGAAGGTGATTGCGATCATTTTATTTGAAATCCTTTATATGTACTGATATATATGAATGAAAGAATACAGTTGTTTAAGATTGTATGTAGAGCTGGGTGATATGGCTTAAAAATAAAATCAGATTTTTTCACAATAAACCCGATTTTCGATTTTAATCGATTTTCCCCTCCCCTACTCAAAATCAAACTACAGGTGACAAATGGTTCAAAACAAGTTTTAACTATATTTTGTTTTTTTTTTGTTTTTTTACTCTAGGGTTAAAGTGCAATCTGACAAGCCAAAAAAGATGCTTGCGAGATGGCAGGCCACGCCATTGTAAACTCTTTTAGAAACTTGTAAAAACTTTTAATCCCGGCTTCTCCACAGTATGTATGGGCACCATGTCTTTTGCAACATACATCGTGTCAGGGATGGTTGCTTGCTTAACTTTGGATGTTGTGCTGGTGCTGCGTGTATTTTCTTTTCACTGGGAGCTGCACTTCTCCCACTCCACTACGTGCCTCTGCTTTAGGTGCTGGAATAAATTTGTCCTGCTGCTTCCTTTGATTGCAACAGTTTTTAAACTGACCTTGCAACTTGTTTGGTTTGTGTCCGACAGCACAAAACTGAACCAATTCCATATTACAGATGTAGCAACACCTTTCTTGGGCACAAGCTCCAGTTTTATCCTTTCGTTGCCAAGTTGTTTGTGAATTGTATGTGGTGTTTCAATCAATTTTTAAAAGAATAATAATTATTTGAAAAAAAATTTTTCAGTATTTTATCAATTACTAAACATTTCAGGGGACACCATTTAAATTCCAGGTGACCCCAAGGTTAAGAAACAACAAAAAATGTTTGATGTAAAAATGGAGTACAGTATCACCTAATGGATATTTGTCACAGTAGCACATTTACAATACAGCATACTAATGCTACCCCTACTAAATCATAGAACACAGCAGACTGCTGTTTTCTTTTGCATTCACAATAAGCTAAAATGAGTAAATGAATGGGATTGGAACTTGACAGAAGACGTATAAGTAACCAAGGTACAATTAAAAATTGTACAATAAAATACGTAAAGGAAACATGTACTGTATGTACAAGGTACAGATATCCAATCAATTAAAAATTATATAGACATACAGAAATAAGTTGTAAAAATATGTGTGCGCTAGAGAGAACAAAAATACATTAAAAATGTCTAATAAAACGGTAGAATGAATTTTTCGCGAATCATGAAGCGCGGATGCACCAGGGCTGACTGTACTACTGTGATTTGTGGCTGGCACTTCTTCTGGGTTATAAAAAGTTAAATCAATACCCTTCTGACGAAACAAGACTAAATGTTAGACTGAAGTGAAAAGCATGCCAAACAGAATTCCTCATCTCCCAGAAGAAGGGAGATGAGGCCACTGGGGTGGGCCAAACCTGAAGTCAGCGCCCAGCGAGGCAGCGATGGCGTTCAGCTCACTCTGCTTCTTGCTCAACTTCTTGGTTACGCAGATGACCACACCCACCAGAGGGCCAGGATCCTTGTCCTGGACCTACACGAGGAGACAGAGCTCCTAAAACACGCTGATGAAAGAAAGACTACCCAGAAATTGTTACCAAACTTATATGCAAAACAACTTCTGGAAAAACTAGCTGAAATGGAATGCAAACTGGGTTTCTATATAAATTGAGACATAGTAGTGAGCATGTGTGTGTATTTAAGACGGATGCCACAACTATAGATACAAATGTACAAATGTTGAGACGGCCCACCTTGACTGTGTCCTTGCTCAGCTGAGGGCTGGCAGTCAGGGCAGCTAAAGCAGACACACTGTTGCGAGTGCTGTTTGCCAGCGCCACTTGCAGGTTCCTTCCGATGACCTCCGACAATGGGGTGACGGCGGACCGGCCCTGCTGGGATCCTCCCCCAGGGGTCTCCAGGGCAGCCAATGCATCCTGGGCATGGAGCAGAGTGTAAGAGGTGCAGACTGAGATAAGGCGTGTACATAGCTAAATTATTCGGCTCACAATCGGCAGCCTCTTACAACTTGTGCTGCAAAAGCTTGATTAGACAGGACTATGCAATAAGGCTATAAAGCAATAAATTAACAATTTGCTAATTTCCTTCTATCTATTCTGCCTTCTAGATCAACATTTCTCAACCCAGTCCTTGGGAACCCCTCAGACAGTCCACATTTTTGCTCCCTCCCAGGACACCTGTTCCTGTTCCAGGTATTTGGTGTTCTTGATTCATTGGTTTGTTGCTGTTTGCTTGCTTCAGGTCATGCTGATTGAGACCAGACAGCAGATGGGAAAGTCAGTGTCCTTTTACACACAGTGTGGTCTGGATCTAGGTGCTGTGAGAGCGGGTCCTCCTGGGGGCCCATGGGGGGCCTACGGTGTGGGGCAAACCCAGGAAAATGTGGACTGTAGGGGGATCTCCCAAGGACTGGGCTGGGAAAAGCTGGTCTAGATCATCAACTGGACCCAGACACCTGGCTCATAAACAAGGTCTTTGAAACAGATCATGACTTAAAAATTCAGAATAGCAGAGATGGACAACCAGAAGCAGCACCTCACAGATTGCATAGGTGTTGCCCTCACCTTGACATTAAAAGATGGTCTGAACAGATGGTCCCTACGCAGGAAATGTGACGGTGTGTCCAGCTGCAGGGGCGAATCTTTGGGGAATTCTCGCAGGGCCTCCTGCCCCGGGGTGCTGTCGTCCTTCTCCTCCTGCTGTCTTTTCTGCTCCAGCGCAGAGCGGAAGGCCTTACTCTGGAAGCGACCCAAGTCCAGGGGGGTGACTGCTGCCCCCACCTGCGGCCCCATGATGGGGATCTCGGGTGAGATTACAGCAGGCATGGCTGGCTTCTGGGAGCCACCCACAAAGCTCTCCTGCTCCATCTCTGAGGCGACACAGGAAAGAAGGCATGATAAAGAAGGCATGATCACTAAGATCCATTTTTGGCAACTATCCACAGCCTATGCAGCTAAATGACTGCTCCAAGACTACAAGGGAAGCTCTGCTTCCTCTAAAATTTCACGAAAAGTTTTGTCGAATATGTACTGTTGTACTTACATTGCTATTACAAAGAGTGCGCTAGAACGGGTTTAACTTCATGGCTATTTTGTTCAGAATTATTAATTATTCGCAAGTCACTTAATGTTTTTTTTTCCATACATTTCCATGACTGTATCATCCAAAGTACCCATTACAGTGCAGCTTCTCTGGACCTCAGGTAAAATGACGACGGGTAAAATGAGCGTTTCACTGTCCCTCCTGCCGCTGACCTGGAGAGGGTGGCCGGTCAACAAGGAACCTGCTCTCATCTGCGCGACGCCCCGTCTTCCCTGAAGCCAGCACCCATGCCATGGTCACGGCTGGAAGGCCCCACTTCTGGGCTGCCTGGTACTTGGTGCCCTCTGGGGTGCTCAGCACCAGGTGGGTACTGGCCAGCATGCCTTTCTTTTGATTTGCCGCCCGCACAAAATAGTCCTGGACACTGTGGACAGAACAGCAGTTATGTGGCTGGAGGGTGTCAGTGGTATGTTTAGCCAGTGAACACCTTGTCCTCCAATGGTAAGGACTGAATGAACCAAAAGTATAAAAACTATACAGCGCAGTTTTGATAAATGTATGACTAAAGATGTAGAGGGGGGCATGGTTTGAGCACTTGCCTGGCTCCCAGGTGTCTAGCCAGTTCTATGAGCGACTCACGCTCTGCCCCTGTGAACTGGCTGACGGAGAGCACACAGCCCCTGAGCGGGGTGCGATTTTCCATCATAGCCAGCGGCACGAACATCGGATGGGAGCTCAAGTCCAGAAGGCACTGCTGCTCGACGCACATGGCCTGCACACAACAAAGACACTGTAAGGACATTGCTGCGGCAGATGACACAGCTATACGATTCAGTGTGATTTACACAGTGTAAAATTATTAAGGCTGTCACCATCAATATCAATAACCGAGTAATCTACCGATTAACCTGACAATTCATCAAGTAATGTTTATACCAAATATATACACTAAGTGGCACCAACTAAGTCAGGAACCAAGCAACCATTGCAGGGTGCACACACAGTTACAAGTGATCAACTCATGCATTCCAGTTCATTTAAGGTACACGCTTATGGATAGGGGAAGGAAACCAGAGGATCCAGCAAAAAGCCAGGCACACACGGGATGAACATGCAAACTCCACACACAAAGCAGCAGTGTGTGGCAAACAGTGCCACACCGCCGCTAGACTTGGATGATGGGCGATGTTAAAATAAACATGGCACTCGTGTACATGCCATTGTTACATTACAAGGATGCATGTCTGCTGGGTTCAAACCATCAATAAGTTGCGCCAAAACATTTTTTACTCAGTCATTGGAAACAAAATTTAGCAAGCTTTGCCATTTTAATAATTCTTTTTCAAGCTTAGATGAAAAAGAAGATCTGGTCACAGAGACATTCATCTTCCACTGTAGGGAAATATTTTCTATTCCAGAGAAACAATATAGCAAAAGCAAGTGATTTGGCGACTCTGCTTTTTGTCTGTGACATTACCAATTTAATAGACAAATATTGCAATGTGAACTTTTCCCAATATGGTTCAGCCCTACTCAAAACACTGCTTTGCAATACTGACAGATGACTGCGTTCTCATTCACTTTTAACGTGAAGTGCTTCCAAACAACTGATGATTTTACTTTTTATTTGAACCTTCATTCACTATGTGCAATCATCCTTCTGCCACACTGGTGAGTACCCGAGAAGGAAAATTGAGTTTAATTTAATTATTGAAAAGCAACAATTAATAATTGTGACAGCTCTACACATTTAGGCAAACAATCAAAAAAACTAAAACAGCCCTGAATAGACAAAGTTAACAAGCAGCACTGCTGCCATGCAACAAACTACATTTTTCCTGCCCAGTTTCCATAGCATCAGGCAATGTTCTAGTTAATTGCCCCAAGCTGACAGTATTTCTACACATCTCACCAGCCAGGTATCTGTGGCAACGTCCCCCACGGTGGCCTCCACCTCACAGCCCAGTAGCGGCACAATGGCATAGTCTGCCACGGCACGCGTGTAGCCCGCTAGGACCCGGCCCGCATTCTCTGTCACCAACAGCGAGAGATGGGCCTCTGCCTCAGAGCCAAAGCCGACGAGCAGGAAGCGCTTCCCCGAGAACAAGCCACCCTCTGGGTCCCGAAGGGTAGAGTCTTGCCCTGGTACCAACTCTGGGTTCAAAGGTTCCGAATCCAGTGGATCTGGGACTAAAGTACTCCGTCTTCTGCTAGTTTGAGCTACTTGAGGAATTTCAACTAGAAAGTGGACAAAAGCGAAAACAGATTTATTAAGGCTACAACAGCAAATCAGACATGACATAGCTATGTATTTACAATCCATCTCATCGTGACATGACATCCTGAAGGTAGGGTGCCTTCCTAGTATAACCCTAACTGACAGCTGGACTCCTGACAGCAGTTCCCCGACTGGCTGTTAGGTGGCACTCATGCCCGAATCAGTCCCTCTCAGCATCATACAAAACACATCCTGTTCTGCTAGTGTAATGGGCAGGAAATGTGGCCTGAACCAGAAAAAGCTTTAATTATGATAAATCTTTAAGATGCAGCTATTGTATAAGGGCTACAATCTGCCTTCAAGAAGATACATGGTCTGATCAAGACCAGAGAGCAGACAGGAAAGTCAAAGGGTCCTCTTACCCACAGTGTGGTCCGGATTCAGGTACTGGGAGAGCAGGTCCTCCTCAGCCCTGTGTCTGGCAGGGCTGGGGGCCGTGGGGTCCGCGGGGGGCTTACGGTGTGAGGCAGACCTGGCTGGGGCCGGCATGGGCACTGACGCAGGGGCAGGTGGCAGGCAGGCGGCGTGCAAGTAGCTCTCTTCAGGGAGCAGACAGCCTTTAGAGAAACTGTCCAGCAGCCACTGCACCGTCACCACATGGGGGCTGTTAGGGGACAGGTGAAGCTGCTGGGATCATAGCAACAGTGACAGCAGGAACATGGTACCAGCGAATACGAAGGCCAGCACTCATGCTGAATCAGCACCAAGACTTATGATTAATAACCAAACATTCAAAAACAATATTCAGCAGCATTAAAAGTAGAGGGACTATGACTGCTTCTCAGTTAATCTGTAAAACGTATGACTTAGAAAAGAGCATGATGGGATATGAGACATCAAGCATTCTAATGTACTTGAGTAAATGGTAAAAAGAGGACCACTTTGAAATTTTACTTTAAATTCTGTTTCAGTTACACTGTCAGTACACTACAGTGACTGAGGACCACAAAAACGGAAATGGGTCTTTTCCACTCACCGGTGGACGGACTTCGATACATAGCTGATGAGGTCCGGGTCAGGCTCCCCCATGATAACGTGGCTGAGATCCTCACTGGGCTGGTTGAAGCGTAGCCCCCCGGCACTGTTGACCAGACGCCGCAACTTTTCCATCTTCTTACCCGATACTCCACACAGGAACAGCTACGAAATCACGGAGACTCTAAATACTAACAGCACATCTATAACAGGCCAGGCACTATTAAACATCATTAAACACAGGAAGTGCAGGCAGGGCAGACAGATCATTTATGAATCACTAAATAAAGCACTTTGAGCAGAGCCCATCAAGAGACCCTAACTGACCTTGCAGCCATCCAGAAGGTCATCTGCAGGACAGACCGTGATGTCCAGTGCATCCAAGGGGTCTGGTGTCGCCAGGCGACTACCCAGTGCCGTGGTGAGTACAGAGTCATTCACAGACACGTGGCTGATGTTTGAGATTTGGCTCACACCCAACAAATCTGATGGTCCTGCGGGACAAAAGCACTTAGAGGCAAGCAAGACAATATGGAGAGATCACCTGCACCACCCTGCTGTCCCATATACAAAGATGACAGAGTTGGCCGGTTCGGGACTGACAGTCACCATGGCACATTACTTTCTTTAGTTTCCCTTCACTCAAAATTCTATTAGAAGTATTAAATAATCATAATCACACACACAGCTTACACAACCAGACATCGAAGTTGGTGTGACACACGCTCTAAGCCAGGGGTCAGCAAACCAGCTGAAGACCGAAGTCACTTTCGGAATTTCTTTTTAAATATTTGAGAATTCCTTACAAATTACAACATTCTACTCTGAAAGTTTGAAAATATTGACTTTATTTTCCTGGCATAGGTGTTGGCAGGTAGGCAGCAGCTCCTAAATCTATAATTATTGAACATTACTCCTTTTCTGCGATGCGCTTGTACCCCATCCAGAGGGTACCGCAGCCTTGGACTCTGTGCTGCCTGAGACTGGCTCCAACCCCAACCAGAATCAACATTCAGAAGATTGACCGATAAATGGATTTACTAATATTTTAATCCCTTAGGCAAGAAAAAGTGAGAACAGACACACCCTCATTATTTAGGCTGATATATATACTTGTGCAATTTTTTGGTCGCTACTTCTTCTGATTGTACAACCAACCATGACAGCCTTTTCCCATTTTAGTTGTGTTTTTTGTAGCATTCAATCTGAGTGACAATGCTGCCACTCAGTGTACTTGCCGCTGACAGGGTGAGTGCATTTACTTCCGCCTGCTGAGACATAAGCATACCCTTTGCAGGAGGACGAATTGCATGAATGAACGCACCTGAACGTTGGAAATTATAATTACATTTCACTAGTCGATGCTGATAGTGCCCAAGTAACCAGTCTTTTTGCACATAAGGGTGGAAACATAAGCAACCTGTTGAAACATCTAGTGAAAGCCCATCACATGCATACAGAAGAATGCAGTTTGACACTCTGGCTCGGAGTTTGTCTATCGCTGCCTCAGGTATGTTATGTATACTAGCGGCCTGGAGCCCACACACGGCGTTAACTAAATTATACGAATATGAATTAATTATTACGAGTAACCATTAGCTGGCTGATGGTTAATAATAATTCAGCATGTACTAATGTGTATGTATTTCTTGCATTGTCTTACAAAGTTAGGAAAACAGTATTAAAGTGAAGTATTTAAGCCTGATGTTTCCGTAAACAATCTGTCTCCTACACACAGCGAGACATACAACATATTAGTTAAACACCGGTATTGGATCGGTATTCGGGGACTGGCGATACCTAAAATTCAGGTATTGGGTTTTGAAAGTGAAGAAGTCGGATCGGTGCACCACTAGATGAAACGTTATACACAAAAGGGCAAGCAAGAGAGAACGAAGTCACTAATACTGCTATGATCAGGCAGGTGGTACTGCTGTATTATGTCCCAAACCAGCAGACTCCAGGGCAGTTCCTTCCATCAGACCATCAGAATGCTGAACTCCAGTCAATGAACCCATACTGTCTCCACATCCATATGGATAGTTTTTACTTTTTTACCATTATCACACAGCTGCATTTTTGCTATTTTTGCAAAGTTGTATTTTTGCCTGTTATATGCCAGAGTTGGTGCTCTTACCAAATAAATGCCTTTACATAATTTTGGAATGTATGGGGTATCCCTTTAAACTTGTTTAAGCGGAACCTCCCAAACAAATCGGCATCAATGTCAATTTTTGAAATAAATGGCTATCAGCCAGAAATTTCCCACTAAAAAGTAGGCCTCAGTACTCACTTTCTTTGCGCTTGTCCGAGGTGGGGGTTGAGGTCTGGAGCTTGCCGGGCCGCTTGGCTGTGGGCTCCACGCGATACCGGCTCTCGTCCTGGCAGAAGCCTTTCTCGATGCTTTCAAACAGCCAGTGTAGCGACACACAGTAGACATTCCACTTGAGCGCACATTCGTACTTCTGTCCTGGAAGCACATACATAACGTCCTCATGTTGCCCATCACAACAGTCCCAATCCACTTTTTTGGTACACTGATCTGATCCATTTCATATTTAAAAAGATTAAAAAGAATCGGGAGATATAAATCTGGTTAAATAAATAAATATTCAAACACACACAAAGTAGGCATCAGTGCATTCGTCATCTGCCAAAGCCTTGGGATTCTGCAATATTCTTATGATGTTTTTACAAGCACCTGAGTATATTTTTTGTATTAAACAACACTCCGCTGCTACTTCCTCTCCAAAGGATGGCTGTGCAAACATTGCAGGTAGCCGCTGGGTTTCATTGAATTTCCAATTTAAAGAATTTTCATGCATCTGATATCTTGTCAGTTTCTAGCTATAAGCCACGGGCCTCAGGCTTCCCGCAGAGTATGACAGAACCTTACAATCAGTGCAACCGATGTAAATTAGCTAGATATTGCAAATATAACAGCCTCCAGACTTCTGAGAAGGCTGTCCACAAGGGTTGTGTGTGTTTGTGGTAGGTTTTGGTGTTGGGCATGGTCTGGCACTTAATCTCCATTCTAGTTCATCTGAAAGATGTTTGACAGGATTGAGGTCAGGGCTCTGTGCGAGCCAGACCAGTCAAGTTCTTCCACACCAACTCACCCAACCATGTCTTTATGGATCTTGCTTTGGGCACAGTCATGCTGGAACAGAAAATGGTCTTCGGCAAACTGCTTCATCAAGTTGGAAACATAGAATTCTCCAAAATGTCTTGGTATGCTGAACCATTAAGTGTTCCCTTCACTGAAACTAGGGGCTCAGCCCAACTCCTGAAAAACATCCCCATACCAATATCTCTCCTCCACCAGACATTACAGCTGGCACAATACAGTCAGGCAGGTAATGTTCTCCTGGCATCCAGGAGACTGCCAGACAGAGTTGCGATTCATAATTCCACAGAACACATTTCCACTGCTCCAGAGCCCAGTGACGGTGTGCTTTACACCACTCCATCCGATGCTTGGTATTGTGCTTGGTGATGTGAGGTTTCATGTGATGCAGCTGCTCGGCAACGGAAGCCCATTCCATGAATCTTCCTGCACACAGTCTTTGTACTGGAGTTAATGCCAGAGGAAGTTTGGAACTCTGCTGTCATCGAGTCAGACAACTTTTGTGCAGTATGAGTCTCAGAACTCAACGACCCCGCTCTGTTACTTTACATGGTCATCCACTTCACACATAACCATAAATACTTCCACGTTGCAATAATACCACATACAGGTCATGGAATATCTAGCACGGAAGAAATTTCACAAACTGACTTAATGCAAATGTGCCATCCTGTGACAGTGCAATGCTTGAATTCACTGAGCTCTTCAAAATGACCCCTTATTTCACAAATGTTTGTAAATCTGGCTGCATGGCTGTGTGCTTAAATTAATAAATACAAAAAATAACCTGAGGCAATGGGACTGAATGAAACACCTGAATTGAATGACTGGGAGTTGTCCCCCAATAACTTAATCCATGTAGTGTAGTGTAGCTGACATTAGGATAGGCCGATTTACATCATTTCAGTTCAAGTCTGATTCCGATACACAACTGCTGAAATGGATAGGTTCCGATACAAGAGCTCTTTACTTCAATATTTTAATATGATGAATATATATGCTCTCATACTTCATATATAAATATTTTAAACTAGTAAATACAGATGAAAAATGTATGTACTGCTCCACCTCATTTTTACATCATGTTTTAAGCATTTGAGGCATTTGCAGTTCAGTTTGAATCTTCCAAGAGAGTATACTCAAATGGCGAATGCTTAAAATGCACCACAAATATTCTCCCATTGGCAACAGCATCACATTTCGTTACGACAGCAGCCCCTTGTGTATCACAAGCTGTAGAGAGTACGCAAAACAGCCCAAGAAATCGACTCCCGAATCATCCATTGCTTTTTTCATATTACTTGCACTGTCTGGGACACTATATTTAATGGAATTTTCTACTGAACGCTACTTCCGCCCTCCCAAAACTGTTTTGCAAATCGCTGTGCTGCTGATTGCTGTAAAAGCATAGATCATCACCCTCTTGCCTGATGCTCCCATGCTCCTGAGTAGCAAAAAAACTGAATGCAGTGTTAGCGCTCAGCTTGGATGCCAGAAAAAACACAACTAAAATGGGAAAGAGCGGTCGTGCTATTGAATGTACAAATAGATTTAACATAAAGCTATCTTTTTACAGAGTGTCAAAATCTAAATAATTAAGTATCGGATGTGGATCGGTCATGTGTGGCCAATACAAAATAGTCAAATAGATCTGGATCGGCGCCGATACTGATTCCATTTGGATCGCCACATCTCTAGCTGATACCAACCAAGTACAAAAAGAAATGCCTCCATCGACTCCGCTTCTAATCTTTCACCAGAACTCTTAATACAGTTCCAATTCAGTTTCAGCTGTCACTAAGCATTAACTAAAAAGCCACATTTCCATAACCATGCACACAAGGGCAACTGAGACACAGTAAATCATGTACTTGTGTTTTAGGACTGTGCAAGGTAGCTGGAACATGACAAACGCACATAAACATGGACGGAAACATGCAAACTCAGTCATCATCCTGCTGGCCCAGGGATTCAAACCAGCAACTTTCTGATCACGGCCACCTGAGCCAAAAACAAACCCCTCCAAAATAACTCATGTTCGGATAAAGCTGAGGGTCCTATCACAGCCTTTTAATCTGGAGTCTCATGAAATACTGTTGTGTCCCAAGATCCTTTAAATTCAAATTGTGCATTTGGTAATTTTTTTTTTTGCATTGCCCATTCTGATGAACCCGCAAGCAGTCTAAACCCTCTGCAGTAACGCAGGGTGAGGTGCAATGTGGCAACACGGCAGATGAGGAGGTACCTTTGGGCTCACTGACGATGAGGTGTGTGCACTCGTTCATCTTGAGCTGCCCACTGTACTGCGCCCCATGCTGATTGCAGAGGCGCTGCACCTCCTTGCGCTCCGCACTGGACAGCCCCGTCACGCACACGGTACAGCCGCGCAGCACCGGGCACATGTACTGCTCCAGAGGCAACTCTGATTGGTGGAACAAACTGCAGGAGACAACTGCTGTGAGCACACACTTCACCTTTCCATCATCACGGTCAATTTCCCAGTTTAATGTACTAATTAATCAATACAAGACCACGATGCAAAGCAGTGCAACCACCAGTACAAAAACAGAGTGTAGAACTGTGGAGAAATGAATAGAAGAGTGATAATTTATTCATCCCATGGGAAAATTCTCATTTACGTCATGTGGCATGCAGCACCCCAGGAGATGGGGGTTAAGGGCTTTGTTCAGGGGCCCAACAGCGGCACCAGTCGGCCATCTTCAGGATTTGTAACCCGCAAACTTTCAATCAAGAGCATAGAGTTCTAACCCGCCAAGCCAAAGAACACCCTCATGCACTCGTGTAACTCATTGCTGAAGAAACCTACACTTGCATAAGATGAATAGATTACCTGTCCTGAGACCTCTCCCAACACGTCTTCACCCAGGTAGGCAGTAGAATGGGTTTACCAAGGCTGGCAGCCACAAGGTACTTCTTGCTGCCCACCTCTCCGGCCACCAGGTGTGTCACGGACACATTGAGGTCGCGGTAAACTCGGCCACCCATCAGTTGCACCAGCTCCATCACTTCTGTCTGAGGAGAAAGAACACACCCATCTGTGCACTGAAAGTGGCATGTCACACCTAAAATCCAGGAAAGGAGCCACTATTAACTCATGCGATTCAGGTTCACACTGGTTCCTGGACAAGATAAGGTATTGTTGTTTGTGGTGCATTTTTACTTGTTTGCCAGATATTTTTATCCATTGCGACATCGGGGTGAAGCAGTCCCTGGAGCAATTGGGAGTTAAGGGCCTTGCTCTAGGAATAAATGATGACATCACTCAGCCAACGATGAGACCTGAACTGGCAACCTCTCTGTTACAGTGTCCTACCCCTCTGAGCCACACCACTCCTAACATCATCCATTAAATGTAAGCAAAAAAGACAAGCTCAGACCTAATAGTTTTGGTTTAAAAGGATTCTGAATAATCTGATCCATGGGATTGACAGTCTAGGAATTAAACAATATGTACAATCTATACAGAATAAGCTCTAGCATCTGAAAGGACTGGAATTTTTGGTTTAATCATTCTGTCACGGCATTGCCAATCATGACGATACAGAAGCTTACAGATGTAGCCAACTCAAAAGGTAAAAAACTCACTTTAAAACATTCCTCCATTCAAACTCTAAGATTTAAAAAAAATCAGTCTAAATAAAACAACTGGATTTAAATCAGTGAATGACAGGGAGCCATAATGACAAAGGATAACAATTACTGAATGTTTTTCACTGGCACAAAATGTAGATTTCAAAAGAGAAAACTGTCTAGTATGTGGAAAGCTAGAGCACACCAAACAGAAGGGGCAACAGAGCAGCAGAGCATGCCAGTGTGGGACAGAGTGGGTGCGACTGCTCACCCGTGCAGCCTTGTCCAGGCTGGTGCACGAGACAGTGACGTCGGCCATTGCCATGTTGTAGATGGGCTGCTCGGCCTTGGGTACACAGCGCTGCCGCTGGAGACAGAAGAGCACTACCAGGGGGCTCACCACGCGGCATCCCAGCTGTAGATGGAGGAGCCATGACAACCAGTCAGTAGGACTGCAAACCACATTTAAGTTCTCAAACTCCAAGACAGAGAGCAAATGTGGGCAGGGTATCATGATGCAAGTTTCACCCCAGTGACGACAAACAAAATGACCCGTTTCCTGGTTTTTGCTATGTTCTTGCAAGAAGACTTCTTACGTAAATGGAATGACTCTTTCCCTCTAACATATAGATATTATGCAGAATTTGAGGATATGCAATATGATATTAATGGGTCTGCTCTGAGATTAATTTACACTTCACAACTATATTTAATTTCTGTAAGAGATATAGAAACTGGGAAAACTGACTGAATATACATTATACTCCTCTTATATCGACATTGTGTGTGCTTACAAATGTATTTCTGGCTACTGTGGCTGTTATTTGTTCTTATGTCAAGGGGTGAAGTATAAGCAGGGACACTGACCTTTCTGCAGTGGTGGAAGGCCGGGCTGGAGAAGCTGCTGAACACATACAGAGACTTATCGTTGTGGCTCAGTTGCAGGGCTTCCTGTTCACCGATGGTCTGGAGGTATTTCTCGGACTGGAGCTCCAGGACAGCCTTGCATAAAAGTTACGGTTTGACAGAACATACACACCACACAATTCTGCTCGTATTTATCAACTAAATAAAAGCTCAAAAATAGAATGAGGGAATTCCAGGCAAAGCTCTGTTTGATGTAACAATCATAATGCTGATGAAATGTGCAATAAATATGTGAATTGATAATTCATCTATATTCAACACAAGAGGTTACATTAAAAGATATACAAATTGACTCAATGATACTAAGTCAAAGTAAACTTTGTCATCTCTTCCATATATTGTATAGATATACAGAGAGACGAGAAGAAGTGGCTCCAGTTTTAAACAGTGCAACAAGAAACAGACAACCAAGAACAGATAGGGCACATGGAATACAATATATAAATAAATAGATAGAGGCAGCGCAAAAATTGTGCGACATTATGGCAATGTTGTGGCTAAGCTTGTTCTCTCTCGTTTGCCATTGTAAACGTCACATCCATAATGCTGCTATTGCCCAATCAGCAATGGGAGCTTAAAGAGAGTATGGGCCGGCGTGTGTCTGTAAAGCCCAGCAAAGTGACAGCGGTTACCTCGTAGGCCTGGGACGCCAGCTCGGACCGCTGCTCCCCAGCCTCTACGAACTTCACGATGAACCCCACGCTGCCTCCGTTTGACATCTTCTAGTCTGAACCGATGACACGTTTTAACAAACAAAAGGCGAGCGTCGACATGGAAAGCGTTTGATAAATGACTAAGTACTGGCTAACTACGGCTTTCATCATTGCACTGTTGATTACTAATACACACGTATACAAGTACACGAGAGACAGATGTTGATATAGGCAGTTAACTTTAATCAGTTATAACTACCTATTCGTCTAGACTGACATCTAACCTAGAAATTGAAATTCGGGGGTTATTCTAATGACTCGCTATATGTATCAACTGACTTTTAATACAGAAAAACGCGAACAAGTCGTATTCCAACTATGTACGTTGAACAACTTACTAGTCAAAGGTGTCTATTTTACAGAATTTCACATTTTTGAAAACTTACCCCTTTTAAGGTCAGATTATCGAACGCCCCAGCCTTTGTCAGAGTCCGCGGGCTGCACAGCGAGCTAAATACTTAAACCACACACCCTACCGAATCCGCTGACCGTCTCTTCACATAAAACATCGGCGGCGCTGTACACCGAAGCCCACTTTTCTGAGGTGAAAATTCGACTCATACCAGCAACACTCACAGCAACAGAGTGTAGCGTAACTGCTACTGCCGGTTGGCGCCAAAGGCTCGCTAGTGATGGCGGAAGTAAGCTTGACACGCGCAGGAAGCGGACGTACAGAGCTCGCGTTTCGTGGCTCGCCATTGGGCTGCTCTGTCACGTGATCAGTATTGTACACTCCGAACCATACAACCTGTGGGCTTTTGAGATGCACGTTTTTCTGTTGCCATTCTTAACGAGAGTGTCCAGGTATTATTTTCCCAAATAATATTTAAAGGATACCGCCAATATATATATATATATATGGCAACACAGGCACAAATGCAGAAACAGCTGCAACCTAAGAAGAGCTTTCTGGTGTTTTACATTAGATTTAGATGGACTATAATTATCACGGGGGAAATTATTTTATGGCTAATATGCAAGTACTGGTACGATTTCACTCCATGGGGAGCAGTGTATCATTACATAAAAATGAAAATGGTTATAAAAACATGCAAATAAAACGTTTAGTTTATTAGGTTCCTTGATAGATTGAGATCATGGTGAATAGGATTAATGAATCAAAGTGCTCGTATGTACATTTTAAGTAGTTGATGAATTTTTAGTGGTTAAGCCTGAATGGTATAACTGTCAATACTTATTTAAGAGGGAGGTCTTTAAATACTCTGAACGCCATATCCATGTACACGATTTCTTTATAATTATCTAAATCGGCTACAGTTGCAGCTGATGAGCTACTCCGCTGAACTGGAATCTTACTTCTACTATCAGTAAATAATTGGAAATAAAGTACGTGAGTCTCTGGGAGCGCTGTTCAGTCAATGCGTTGTGAAAAGGATGCGATTGAATCGGCACATTGAGAGGTAGTTGGAGTACGAGACCAGGGCACATGAAATTATCATAGAAACTGGCCACAATGAAAGAAAGAAATCGAGCCCCGAAACGAATGGAAAATGAACTGATGTAATGTAGTAATATACAAAATAAAAGAATAGTAAAACATTTTTGGTAAATAAACCTATAATTTGGATTGGCAAATTAGCGTTTTCGCTAAACATTATAATAGCAATATACAGGTGCATATATACTTGCAGGAGTCATATTTATACACATATTAGCAAATAATGTTGATGGAATCTGATTATATCCCACAAATAGGGATACACGTTAAAGGTTAAGTATAAGTAATGTAATAATTCTAGCTGTCGAATTATACATAACCATAAAATTCTGTGCGTCAGTTCCGCCTAGTACGACTTCTGGCCTCTGCTCCCGCCGCGCAACATCCTAGTTTTTCATACTTGCTTATACCCTTAAAATGATGTTGAATGATGACTTACGAACATTTCAAGTTACGAATGGCCACGTATCTCACTCGTAAGTAGAGGAGCGTCTGTACTTGCATTAATTCATCATCATCTCGCTTGCAAAGCTACCGTAGTATAAAACAAATACAAAATGTCAGTTTACTAAAAAGTATTTTGTAGCGAAGTAACCCTGGCCGAAATTTGAACCGGCTGCTCTGCATAAGGTTCTGGGGGGTATTCCATGAAAGTAGCTAACTAAAGCCAGACTTACGCGAAAAAGTGAGATTCAAATTAGCGGCATCTCCAAATTAAGCCTCATGTCATTCCACGAACGTAGCTCAGTTTTAATTAATCGAGGCTTATTCAAGGCAGAGTTGCATAGTCTCACTTTGCGCGCGCGCCCTCGATATTTAAAAAGCCCGAATGAATGGATGAACGAAACATAGATCCGAAATGAGCCAGACGGGGAAAACGCGTGTAGTTTTGTTCTCCGCTGCT
>JAODUD010000001.1:25529870-25543187 GCA_026784285.1 Stomatorhinus walkeri | reverse complement strand
GGAAGAGACGGTATAGCCTTTCTCTGGTCGCGTTCATACACAAAATGAGTAAAAAAAAAAAACAATTATATATTCATACAAAAGTAAACTATACTTGTCTTGCCTGGGAACAAATCGAGACAGGAACCAAGTGCATGACTTTGCCAGCACACAAAAAGATGTGTTATGGATTTGTTACTGATTTAAGGAGGGAAAAACACACACACACACACACACAAACACACATACACACACAAAAACCTTGGATCAAGGTGAGTGCTGTTTGGGATCTGGAGGACATTAGGGTGGAGAGGTACAAGGGTCCATGATCCATCCCTGTTACCCCCCCCCATCCTAACGCCTCACTCTCTACTGTTCAGTTTGGTAGAGCTGTAGACTGCAATTGCAGGGGGGGCCTTTCTGCCCGGGACGTAGGCACTGCCGTCGATCGGTCAGCACTGCTCTCCGACGTCGTTGTCTACTGGTGGGGGCATGCTTGGCATTACGGTGGAGGTCGCCCCAGAGGTCAGGTAGCCTGCCACTCCCGGACCTTTGTTAGTCGAACAGGAAGAAGAAACTGGTCAGATCTGGATGCTGCCGACAGGCGATTTCTGTAGGAATCAACATCACCCATCCATCCATCTTATATGCACATGCGCACACATTCAAACCTACAGACAATTTGGTAACTCAGATTCACTGTAGCATGTTTCTGGACTGTGGGGGAGAAACTGGTGAAGTCAGAGAAAACTCCACGATGACATGGGGAATATACAAACTCTACACACAGACACAGGGTCTCTGGTGCCAAAGATGTCAGGCAACAGTGTTAACCAATGTGCAACCACACTGCCAGGAATCAATACCAAATAATGAGAAAAAAAAAAATGATGGGCAGAATTTTTGTGCTTTATTTCCAGGCATGTGGATCACAGCCAATTGATATTGTGTCATGTAATCCCCAGTAAGCACTTTGTTGGTACCTACAGTACATTATGCTTTTTCCGGGCCACAGGTGTTTACGGGAAACAGGAAATGATCAGCAGACCCAGTGTCTTTATTTAATGAAATATTTTTCAGAAAACCAGCCATTTGTCAGGTCATAGTACACAAATCCATTATAATGGATAAGTATGTCAATCTTTTGTGTCAGTTTCGGTTTTCCTTTTATTGAAGCACTTCTGCATCCATATTTACTTGAACTTACATTTATTGAGCATATGTGAGAAATCCTTGGATCGATGGGCCAAATCACTGTCAACCCTGGGATTTGACTGAGCAACCTTCCTATCATGGGCAAAGAGACCTAACCCACAAAGTTACAGATTGGCCCATGAATAATGGCGGTTACCTTGCCTAAAGAGGAGCTAAATAGTCTGATGTCCTTCTACGAGAAAGTTGGTGGTTCAGACTTAACACTTACCTTAAGCTTAAAAGTAAAAACCAAAGCTGAAGGTCGGCAAAAGTAACAAAAGCATCAGGCGAAAACAGAAAAACCCAGAAGCGGGAAGAAAACGCAGTGCCAGAGCGACAGAGGAGAGCGCAGGGGAGCCAGAGAGGGAGACTGTCTACCTGCGTCAGAGTTAGAAAGAAGAGGGCAGAGAAGCCGCAGATGTGGAGTCTACAGCCCGCTCCGCAGGGGACTGCTGGCTGCCAGGAGGGAGGGGGTGGACACACCTGAGGAGGAGACAGAACGCGGTGGAGGGGCGGGGGGGTTGTGGTCAAGGAAGAGAGGGAGGCCAGGAGGGTAGGGGAACAGACGCTGAGCCACGGGGAAGGAGCCAGGTGACAGAAGCAGCACAGGGGAGCAGTTTTGTGTTGCAAAGATTTTTTTTCCCAGAAAGTATTTGTTCAGATGCTGCCAAATTCTGAAGAATTGTGCTCCCTAATTACATTTACTACTCTGGACTGGAGTGAACTATTAACTAATGTTTTAGCTGCTTTCAGTCCAGAAATCAATATCTGCCGCCTACATACTGTCCCAGGGAAGACATAAGAATAGTCTTCATTAGGGGTAACCAGATATGAAGGATTGGAAGGATACACATAGCTGTTATAGAAAGCTGGATTATACCATCAGTCAAGTTATATTTGCTGTAATACTGGAATGACACAACTCTGTAAATATCACAATAGTTCAGACTACCTATATCCCTTCTTAGTGTTCAATGAGGCCTACAGGGGGCAGTATTTGTGCTTGTGTGTGTAAAAGGAAAGTTACCTGGAGAGTGCAGAGTCAGCAGAGGTAAAGTTGGAGCAAAGGGCAACAGCAAGGTGAGAACTGAGCTGCATCACCCTCCCTTATGGGTCATACGCCAAATGGATGGTTTACAGCTGACTGAGGTGGACCAAAGGGAATGAGAGGGAGTGGCCTGAGCACATACCTGTCAGGTAACCCGCCGTCTGGGAGTCGGAGATGAACAGGTCGTGTTTCTGGTCCTTGAAGGCACTCCACACAGTGGAACGGGACAGGATTTCGCTAACCTGAAAGAGACACACGTGCATCAGTCAGGCGGCCGCCGCTCTAATTACTAGTGCCATGTGCTAACGGCTAAGCCCCGTGTTGCCAGAGACTCACTGCTACCTGATCTCCATACTGCAGGCTGCGCGACATGGACTTGAGTGCTTTGACTATCTGGGCCTTGGTGGCAGAGGGGTTCTCTAAGGTCTCCAGACCTATGCCCTCCAATAGCCTGAGCAGGTAGGGCACCAGGTCCACCTTCAGGGCCTGTGTGGACACAGGTGTAGGAGCGTCACACACAAAGAACGAAACAGAGACATAGCAACGAAAGTGGCCGTGAATCTACAGTAGGGGTGCATGCAGGGGTGGGGCCAGATTAAATGTTGATTGGTCCCCTCCTGTGTCACTTACTGATCTAAAACATCTAATTGGTTAATAAGGTTGGGCCCTCTCTATGAATACCAGAGTTAGGGCAATTTCTAAATATTAACATAAATTGGGGGGGGGGGGGGGGTACCTGGGCCACCAGGTCAGTCTGCTCTTTCTGGAACATTCTGTTCAGTGCCTCACACGCCAGGCCCACCATGTCAGCCCGGACCTTCATCCCGCTCACGAGCGGCCCGATGGTGTCCAGGGAAGCCATGGAGCGTACGCAGAGCTGTGAACAGGTACCAGTTAAGAGGTCAAGAGGGTGGTGGACCATGGACCATGGCTGCCACACATGATGCTGAGATGCCATGGCCTCACCTCATTTTCGGAAAGTACGTGAATAAGGCGGAGGGAGCTCTTGGTCACGGCGTTGTTCTTGTGATTCATGGCTGCCAGTATTCGGGGCAGGTGTCCCAGCGGTGGGACCTGGTCAGCTAGCTGGGTCTGAGTGCTGAAGAGGCAGACGGCTGCCGTGGTAACGGTTTCAAGGGTCTCACCCTGAAAAGGATGAACAGAAGATAATGATGCCTGTATCTTCGGCTTCACACAGCTACACGGGCAGCGATTGTGGCAGCAGGGACAAGGGAGGGTGAGGACCAGCGTGGCACTCACGTTGGGGTTATTCTTCTCCAGAAGCTCAGTGAGGGTTTCTAACAGGGATACCAAGAACTCCCTGGGTTTGCGCAGAACCCAGCCTGGCTGCGCGATGAAGATACGGAGGAAGACGCCACCCACTGCCAGTTCTCCCTGCCCGGCACCGTACATCACCGTGAAATCCTCTGGAAGCTGAAGAAACACGGACATGCAAATCTTCAGTTGGATGAGGAGTCGTTTGCTTCAGAGAGGGTGCCGGAGTCTGACAAACGTTATTCCGGGGGGAGTTTAAATGGGCCAGCCTAAATTCACCCAATACAGCACTAGTTAAAATCTGACTTTCAGACATATTAAATAACCATAATAAATATGAATGGGCTGCATTACTTTACCGTTGCAATGTTTGTGTTATGTTCTATGGCTCATGCTATTAAAATGTTCTAGCTGTGTCAGAGAGCAGCACTAAGGATCATGAAAACGTACAGTTTATTCATAAATCTGAACACGTCTTTGAAAAGTACCCCCACCACAATTGCCATGGCAACAGCCTAAAAACCATAACCACAAACTCACCTTCCAGTTGATATCAGGATTATCCTTCTGTTGTTTAAAGTGTCTGGATAGGGAAAGGAAGAACCAGCCATCAGAAGGTTTACAAAAACACACATAGGCCCACTTTCTTGTATACAACGCCATTACCCAAGGCATGGGATCTTGCAGTTTGCGGTAGGTACTGCGGGTGTAAACAATGAAGAACAGTGACGAGCAGTGTGAGGGGCAAGACACAGAGTGATAGGGCACAGCGTACTGGAGCATCATCTCGCGGACAGTGGTGGAGACCGTCTCCCGGGAGCTGTCGTTCCAGATGAGCTCGGGGTTCTCGTGTGTGCCTTCGAATATGTGCACGGCTGCCTCGGGGCTGTCCCTCATAGCTTCCATGAAGACGGAAGGCAGGAAACGCATAAGTGTCAACCGGACCTGAAGGAAAGGTAGGCAAATCTGTAACAGACCAACCTGGAAGGCTGATAAAACCAAATAGAAAGCTTGGTTTGGACACAAACACTGAGCAAGTGTACAACAGTTTGATGAGAGGAGCAAAGCAGGAGATAGGAGTGAGAGACGCCATCTGGACTTGGACATCAAGGTCTACAACATTCCCCACATCCTAATAGAACTATATGGATACTCAACTGGTACATGATTGGACAGAAAGGAAAAGTGATCTTTGCTTAATTTGAAGCTGCAATTGGTTAAATTAGCTAAAATCAGCCTTCATACAAGATCCAGGCCCAAATCCTCTATATACTTATCCAATTATTCTCAAAGCTCAATAGTAATAGAGCCATTGCTTCTCCAAAACAGTACATGGAGAGGGCATTACACTTGATGTGAATGAGCAGTGACAAACCTTTCCTGGAACAATATTCAAATTTAAGCTCCTCCGATTTGTCACTCACGTTACTTGGTGCAGACGGCATCATACACCCCGTCTTACCTTGGGTCCTACTAGCTTATCAGAGGTCATCTTAGCGAAGAGCTCAGCGGTCTGGGAGCGCACCTGGGGGTGCGTGGAGTTACAGAAGAGGTCCAGCAGGTAGATCAGTGCACCTGTAGATAAAAGGAACAAGGTTACTAATAGCATGGGTGTTAAGACAAAGTTAGCTTAGCCACACGGCTACCGCGCTTACCTTTAGCCATAGCTTCTTTAACTATCTTCGTATTGGATGTCAAGGCATACAGGGTTTCCAGTACTAGCTGCCTGCCTAAAACAGGACACAATCATGATGTGACTGAATGTGACCGAGATGGATCAGCAACATGACTGAACGGGAATCTGTATTTTACTGGCCGAGGAGGCAAACATCTGAACAAGGTCTTACTGGATGGTAGAGAATGGAGAAGCACCAGGAGGTTAGACAGCACAAGAGACTCTGCGATATTGCTCACACAGTCCTGGTTCTTGGTGACAGTGTTCACAACCTGAGGTTGGGAAAGTACAGATGATACAACTAGGCATACTTATAATGATTTAAAAGTTAGTATTTTAGAATGAGGAGTCACAGAGCAGTCAACAGTGTCTGGCATCACAGAGTAGGTGTTATACGTGGGTGAAGGTGACAGAAGTACCTCCAGAGCCAGCTGCTGGACCTTGCCTGCCCCATGGACTCGCAGCAGGGAGAAGAGGAGCTTGAAGTGTCCGATGCACTCTGACTCAGACCCTGTACATAGTGGGGTGTCAAGGGCACTCAACACAAATCATGAGGGAGAGGTATGTTCCACACCTACCCAAACCAACTCCACCTGTGCTACACTGAAGTGTTGACTGTGCCCTCATACGCGTCTACAGGTCATATCGTGCACGTCAACACAAGTGTCTGTACCTGGGTTGTTTTTTATGACGTTGCGGAGAGCCTCCAGGGCCATCTCGGCCCACTTCAGCCTCTGGGCATGCTGCTGGGACTCTACCTTGCTGGCTTGGGTCATAGCCAGTAGGGTGCAAAGGTACTGGGCTTGAGAGCCCACATAGTCCAGCAGACTAGCAGCAAACACCTTGGGGAACTATGGTAGATGGAGGGTGTAGGGACATAAAGAATGACGTTAATGTTCCGGATAAAACGATTGGTGGGTACTGTTCGAAGATGTCTGCGGCAATGCGCAAGCTGTGAGTGCGTCTACTGACCTCCAGAGGATAAGCTGGCTGCTCATTGTAGACCCTCACAAAGATCTCGCCGACAATCAGCTCCTTGCTGTGGTCGCTGAACACAAACTCAGAGCCGAAGCTCTTATCACACTCACTCTGCGTGGGAAGCAAAACCACCTCATGAATCTCAATTCAGGTAGATTTAGTTTCTGTGCAACAATGGCAGAAATAAGTCACCATTCTCTAACTCTTATGCAGACCTATGTCTGTCATCAAGGACGCACTCCTCCCCTTACCCTTTTGATGTGGCTTTCCTGCTGGCTTTCCAGAAATTCCACGAGTTCAGCCCGTGTCCCATTGTTCCAGATTAAGTACGGGTTTTCCGAATTACTGTTGAGCAGCTTTAATATCTAGGAGAACAGACCAAATATAATGGACAGTGAGACCAGACGATGATAAAGTCACCTAGATTCCTCTTCGGCCGGACCCAGTAGGGATCTGTTTTACAGCAAAGCCCAGGATCCCTTTACTGTGAGACCAGACAATAATGAAGCCCCTTTCACATTACTCTGTAGCTAGACCAACGTAGTGATCCCTCTACAGCCAGGCCTAGTACGGATCCCTCTATGGACCGGACAATATAGGTCTGGGCAGATTACCATTGGATGGTACCAGGAGCCGTATTTTTCACAAGGGTTACCATTATACCAATCTTAAATCTAACGTCTAAAGCTAAGTCCTAACTGCAGTTTAGCAGGATAGATGCAAGGTTGTCATCTGAACACGTCATAAAGTGCCTCTGATCCTAGCCGTACCTCAGCAGGAGTGCCAGAAGACAGCTTCCGGGAGATGTATGGGGTGAGCATGGCAGCTAGGCTCTTCCTGATGGTGGGGTTTTCTGGGGGGGTCTCCACCACGCTGTCCGTAGCTTCCCCCTCCAGGCCCATGCTGTAGCCCCCAAGCCGGCTGAGGGCTACCAGGCTGTACTTGGCCAGGCTGTTGGCCACCTCCTGCTGGTGGGTCTCCTGGCTCTTCTGGATGCCGCTCTCCTCCAGCGTGTAGTCGTAGTTGAAGAGGTTGACCAGCAGGTGCCAGAGCACACCAGCATGGTAGAGGTGCGTCTGCAGGAAGAAGTCCACGGCGAAGGAACTGACGCACTGCACCGCCAAGGCTGCCATTCGGGGGATGCCCTGTGTGGGGGTGAAAGTGATGTGAGACACCGTCCTTAGATTAAAATCCGGCCTCCATCTTCAAAGGGATACAGCTGTTCTCACCCTTCCATAGTAGAGCACGTGGCACACGTCCCGGATGATGTTGGGCAGCTCGATGATCTTCTCCCGGCACTCCTCGAACTGCGCTGCCACGCTGAAGCACCTGCAGATATGCCCACAGACCTGGGGGAGGCAGGAGTAAACGTCACTTTGCTCTGAGGTCCACAGAAGCCCACCAGGGAGGCTTATGACTGAAACCCACACGAAAAAATACATTACAATTTTGCACAGCTTTCAAAACTATAACATTCATACTCAGGTTTATATTATATATACGTTTTAAATTAGTTTAATTTGCAAGGTTTCTGAGATCAGCCTTAGAGTTGGACATCCAGTAAGGGCTCAAAGTTGAGCTACTGCTCCTACCCCAACTCCTACTCCAAGAAAAAAGCTGAGGTGCTTCAAGAACCTATCTAGGATGCTACTCTAGGATGATGCTTGAGGTATAACCATACAGGAATAGACCTTGGGGCAGACCCAGGAAACACTGGAGACACTTACTCTCCTCAATGGCCAGGGAGCGTCTGGGTATCCCAACCCCCTGAAAGGGCTGGTTGGGGTGAGGGAGGTCTGGGCATCTCTGCTTATATTAGTGCACCCACAACCTGGACCCAGATAAAACAATGGATGTCTATGTTTTTGCACTTTGTTACGCCCTTGCCTCGTATTTTTGTGTGGGTAGTTTCCCCCTCAAGAAGCCGTCACCGTTTGACCCGCCAATGGATCACAGTAGAACCAGTGAAAGAAGATGATTGGTGCCTGCCAAAGGTGATGCTTTTTAAGCAAAAGTTGGAAGCCTATCAGGAAGCAGGCAGCAGCTCTACTTTTGTAACTGGTTCAAGTGAGGTACTTCAAAATTTGCATACTTCTGAATATTTTGTCGATCACTGTGTATTTGTCCAGAAAACTCATTGTGCAGTCTTATTCACCTGCCTTGCAGGTTCCCCTACTTGTGTCATGTTGTTAAACAGTGTTTTTACCTTTTGGGCCTTTGTGTAAATCAGCATTATTATTGCCAATGGTTTGTAAATATTGTAAATACCTGTGTTCCAGCTGACTAATAACTAATCCCACAATAAATCTTTGAAATCACTTTTACAGTTTGTAAGTACTTTTGGGCCACTGTATACCTGTATATGGATGGTATGACAATAACTGGAGAAACTGAGATACACGATGAATCTGAAAGTAAGGAAGACTGGCTGACCCTCTGGAGCAGGACCAGGACCAGGCCACGGCATCATACCTGCACAGCCATGTCCTCCAGCTTGCTGGAAGCAGTGAGCACAGCTACACATCGGGTTAGAGCCTCCAACAGCATCTGCAGCACAGACAGAGAAGGAGAAGAATGATGGAGGTGACTGAAGGGGAGCTCGTAGCAGATGACGGGAACGACAGGAGAGGACTCATCCGAACGATGGCTCTGATCTCCTGACATTCATGGCGGAACAACAAAACGGACGTGAAAGTGAACGTCGACGCATCGCGACCCATACCTCAATGCCATTTTCCCGCCTCAGCTCTTCGGCATTGAGCGCCGAGCAGTTGACCGTGTGGAAGGCCAGCTCTGTGGCGGCGGGGAGCAGCGGGGAGGTCTTCGAGAAGAGCTGCTGATCACTAGTCTCCATGGTGATGGTCTTGATCAGCATGGGATAGCCGGCATACTTATAGGGCTCCAGCTCTGTGGGAGACACATGTGAGCCAGCAGATATCAAGAGAATGGCTGCCACACCAGGAAGCTGGCTAGTGATGCAGGAAAATGTACACACATGGGGTAATCCTATGTGGTATTCCTAGTCCCAGCATCTCATTAAGTATAACAAATTCAAAAACTGAATTCTTAATTGGTTGGTGATAAAACGGCCAGGGGGCCAACTCTTATTTAACGGGAAGGTCCTGGAGGAAGTCTGGTTTGGCTGGGACAGAAGCCAGAAAGTGGGCGGCCATGACAGGTGGAAAGGGAGGTAGGAAGTGCTGGGATAAGGATGACGGACCCTGTCGGTGTCTGTTGAAGAGAATGCTCTGGGCCTTGAGGATGAGGATGATGTTCTCTGGGTCGGGTCCGTGAGTGATTCGGGCTGACTTGGTGCACAGGAACTCGTAGGCTTTGTTCACCTTCTCAAACATGTCCTGGGGCGTGGAGGAAACATTACACCATGCTATCCATGCACACCAGAAATATGTAATCATAATCCACCCTTTGTAACACACACAGTAAAGTGTTTTTAATGATATTCCCATATAAAGAAGACAAAGGATGTTTGTTCCCAGCAATTGTACAGACCTGTGCAAATTCAGTAAGAGTCTAGACAGAAAATATTAAGATGAACAGGTCTGAGACATTGCTTTCCAATTCTGACAGCTAAGTACGAAGCCGCAGATGAACGTGGACATACCCTGCCCTCTGGGTTCTTGTCTGGGTGATACTTCTGGGCCAGTCTGAAGTAGGCCTTCCTGATCTTACTCTCATCATGCCTGTAGAGAAACACCAGAATTGACACTGCCACCTCACCACTGACTTAACAGATTTTTCTACAGCAGGTTCTTCAAACATATTCATTACTCAATGACATTAGATGACAAAGCACCCATTATACAGAAGATTGCCAAAAAGCAGGATGTCTATAAAGCATTTAATTAATAGTTTCTGCCTAGAACAAGAAGTCTAATTAAATTAGAGAGCTTCTGCCAAGACATAGACGTGACTCACTGTCCTTGTCCCTTGGGCAGGTTGAGGACCTCATAGGCGTCATCTATAGACATAGACGGCGGCTTCTTCTCCACTTCCCTCTTCCAGGCCTCCAGTGTGTCCTTCAGCAGCTTTACCTGCAGGGAAGCACCCCAAGTGTTCAAAAATAATAATTAAAAAATAATAATAAAAAGCAACTCCGATTCACCGTAGCATGTTTTTCAATTGTGGGGGGAAACCGGAGAAACCAGAGGAGACCCCACAACATAGGGAACACATGCGAACTGCAAGGCGGAGACTCAAACCCCAATCAGCTGAGGAATTCACGTTTATCAAGCCAGCTTAAAAACAGCGACAGGCATTTCATGAGTGAGGGATGGACGACGTACAGGATCTCGGATTGGCCAGTTGGGGAACCGGGTCTCGTCACATAGATGCCTGAGGTAGTAGATGTTGCAGAAGAGCTCGTAGTCCAGCTGGGGGAAGCTAATCACGGGGATGGGGCAGTACTGGTAGAGCGCCCGCGTGTTGCTCTGCAGCCTGGGAGTGAAGTCGGCCAAATGGGCAGCGATCTTCTCGATCATCAGTCGCCTGCGGACAACACACAGAACATTGCGACGACAGCTCCAAATACCGGGGCCGTAGATGTTTGCGCCTGTTCACATACGGTGGGCATTTTGCACACAATAGGTCTGTATCTGCCAGCGCTAAGCCCGAAGCACTGACAGTCAGTTAAACAGTATTCAGCACAGACATGCTAATGATCAGTGTGCTGTTATTTTAACACGCTGCAATGTTACTGCAGGATGAAGTCAGATATTCGATTCATTTGCAAACAATAGTGAAGTAAAAAAATTATGGAAAAAGCGGGAAGACAATTAAAGCGTCACATCGTAGGCATGCACAGGAACAGATATTCATATTGTGCAATGCTTTTCTTTGCTATTTTTAGTTTAGTGTAAATATTTAAGTGATATTACTTATTATTATGAATCTTAAGCTTTTATACTGATATCTTAGAATTAGAATGTTACTTAAATGCCAGAAACGAGTGCATGTACCCTAATAGGAGGTGGGGAGCAGATCTAAAAGTGCATCAGAAACTAATTTTTCACATTTTTTTCTTCTAATGGAACAACTGCAGTGCCCTTCTCTGCAAAGCTGTGTGGGCATGTCCCTAGTCAGACTAAAATAAGCAACCCTGAAACACAGAGGTCTCTTTGCACTCAGGCATGTGTGCGGACGTCGCCAGAGGGAGGGGTCTTGACAAGGACTCAGGCATCACCTCATCTCACTGCTCCAGATGGCCTCTGGGGTGTCATATTCGCCCAGGAAGATCTCTGCGAAACGCTCTGCCTCGTAGTTCTCCAGGTAGCACACCATTGCCTCGGGAAGCACAGGGCCCAGGACACTGCGCTGGACCATGTCCTGACCTTTGGCCTGATCCGGAGGTCAAAGGTCATGGAATTGAGGTGAGAGAGTTACAGCATTGTACCTTTGTGTGTAAAGAAACTGTACTGTAGGTCATTGTTCCCACAACAATCATGCTTTTTAATATAGACTCTGTTCACTGATGTGCAATACTGCTCCATGTTTCACTGAACTGCAAAACTGCTTCTATCAGTTTACGGATGTGCAGTATTGTTCCTCCTTAATCCGTGAGGTGCACTATGACGGTATATTGACTTAGGGCAATATTACCCATGTCACAGCCATATTTTCGATATACTATCTGGCACTTGTGCAATAATGTTATGTGGCATGAGAATGTGCATAAGGCATATTATGCATTTTAATATTGCTATAATATTTAGCGAAATATTTGTTTTATTATTCTACATTTATATTTCTTTATAATTAAGTTGTTTGTTGTTAGTGTGACTCATTGCTGTAACAAGGGAATGTCCCCTGAGGGGAATCAATAAAATCTCATCTTATCTATCCATCCATCCATCCATCCATCCATCCATATATCTGTTCCGCCTACTGATTAGGAGACCGATGAATTTATAGGTGAACTCACCTCCTCCGACTTGAAGGCTTGCTTCAGGTGAGTGTATTTCAGGAACCTGGAAGACATGGAAGGATGCATGATGAGCGCGTCACCACAATAAAGTGACAAGATGACAAAACGGGGCAGGATGAGAGCAGCAAGGCGACAGGATGCGGGGTATTCTGATGGGCATGTCACATAAGCTGACAATGAGTCAGCAGGGCAGCGTCACAGAACCACGGAGACCCGGGATCACGGTGGATTGGGTCTCTGCTTCTTAAGCGGTAATGACCAAGCTGGTTGGGGGAGCAATACCAATGACAAAGTCAGAACTGGGCTGGAGCTCAAGAACCAGAGCTGGCGATACATCAACGAGGTGTCCAGACCTTCTGAGCAGAGGTGGGTTCAGACTGGTGGCGGCCAACACATTCCTACACTATATTGAAACTCAACAAGTTCCCAAAGCACACATGTGGAGGGTGACCAGCCAGTCAAAAGGTCTACGAAGGAAAGGCTTTACGCTGCACTGGAAACCATGATAGTACTTTGCATGTCATATCTATGGGTTCTGCGGTCATCTATGGGAGCTTTTCCACTGCACCAGGTACCGTACTTTAGGTACTTCAATAAAGTACCAAAAGTATGGTACTTCTTTTGTGTCGGTTTTCCACTGGCGTAAAAACTGGTACAAGCGCCAAATGACATCATCGGTGACCGCCCCTGACTGAAATCATCACCAAGTTATTATGATCCTTCACTTTCCTGTAGTCCTGCTTAAGTTTTCTGATTTTTAAGTGCCATTGTTCGGTGTTTCACGTGTGCCACATTTCTTCCAAACGGCTTGCTATTACGGCAAATACTTTTAAGTCGTGCCATCCAGATCCCGCTGGATCTGTTCATCTGACCATATGGCGATTAAAGCCTGTGTTTCCTCATTTGTCCATCCTTCCATTTTACTTTTTAAATATTTCTGTTTCTACTGCTTTTTATTTCGCTTCTCGCTGTTTGCTGCATGTTTCAAAAGAAAGCGGTTGTGTTTAGTGTTTCAGCGGCAGACTATTTGCATAACCAATTGACAGCAAATAGTTTGCAGGTCCCATCCCAAAGTACCGAAGTACCAAAGTACCCCAGCTGGTTTGGCACTTTCGGTAATGGTACTCGACTGGAAGTCAATGGAAAAGCGAAAGTACTGTACCAAAAGTACAGTACTTTGTGCAGTGGAAAAGTGCCCTGTTATCTAATTATCACTTTTGACCTCCT
>JAODUD010000001.1:25495978-25506204 GCA_026784285.1 Stomatorhinus walkeri | reverse complement strand
CCAAATAATAATTTCTGTTCTCCAAAAAGTTACTAATATCCAGCTGGATGACTTGATGAACACTGCTCCTCAGGGGAAGCCCACCATCACCACAACTAACTAACTAACTAACTAACTTGATTTGCCAAAACAAGGTGTGCTAGTGGTATTCAAAAAAATACATAAATGTATTGGATGTTACTGCGAACGCTGGTGTGACTTTAGGAGAGGTTTTGAAATGGCTAAGCTGACATCACAGCTTTCTTTGACTGCCTAAGGCTGACTTCAGGACAGTACAAAGGCACACTGATGCCTATATGGAGAACATACCACTTTCTTAGGATCTGCCTGTCAGAGCAGCACCGCCAGCTTCATTCAAACAGCCTGCATCACAGATTCATTCACACGCAACCAGAAATCCATTCAAACCAAGAATCACAGCTTGGGCAGCTCTGTGCCAAAACCCTCTTTTCATCCCCAGGTTGGTCTGTCGTTATGAGGGATGGTGCTCTGTAGAAATGACATTACTGCAGAGGGAATTGGAATATTTCCAGAAAATGTGTCACAATTACAGGATAGTGTTTGCTTTTATTGCACAATTAAAAAAAAAAACCTTATTACAGGATAAGAATATATCTTACTCCACTCTTAAGCCCAATTTATGCAACAATTATTATACTGCTATCAGTCTGAAACAATTTAATATGAACAACACTTCCAAACAAGTTACGAAATATTTTCGTCATTATTATTATCTTTTACATCATGTGTCATGATTACCAGCAGAGAGCCCTTGATCCTTGCAATCTTCACCAGCTTCATCGGTCACAGCTAATAGCAGACATCAACTTTATCTGAAGGCAGACCCACGCATGCACGCACCCACTCAAGACTGCTCAAAGACAATGTGGTGCCCCCCCCTCTGCTTAAGGCTGGCTCAGTCAGCACCTCCTCAGCCCCAGGGTGGCAACCTGTGTCACCTAATGGGTTAACCCGCACTGCTCTTCCCCCCCCCCCCCCCCACTCTCACTCTGCATATACCCACCCTGCCAGTGATCTTCCCTTCAGAAAAGTCTGTCCGGAATCTCTGCAGGAAGAGACAGGGCATTAGACACGAAACGGCCAAACCTCACGTTACTTCGCGGCCATACTGACAACACGCTACTGCAGCAAGGTCTAATGCTCAACTAGTAACAGCGTGTATTATGAGTGTACCGTGTTAAACTGCTTATGCTATATCCAGGAAAGGTTACACTGGAAGCAGGTGAAGTAGGGGGATATACCAGCCCGCTATGACACAGGCTTTTATCCAAAGCCACGTACAACAGAGAGTAGGGTCAGCCAGCCCCCGGAGCAATTAGGGGTTAAGGGCCTTGCTCAAAGGCCCAACAGTGAAATCACTCTGCAGACCCTGGGATTTGAGCCAACAACCTTCTGGTCATAGGCGCAGTGTCCTAATGCACCGAGTTACACCTTTTCATTGCACTGCAATTTTGAGGAAGTTGGGGGGGATAATGGGGGGCAGGGCTGGTCTCACCAGGGCTTCGGTGAGCAGCTCAGTCCGGTGTTCCGTGGAGAACTTGAGTGTCTCGGACTTCTTGCCGCTGCCTTTGCGGAAGGTGAGGCTGAACTCGGCCCCCTGGCCCCTCCCCACGGGGCTGATCCCGCAGATGTCCCCGTAGAGCCACTGGTGCCGGGGAGGGCAGATATGTGGGATGAACACGAGTGTAGAAATGGAGCAATAAGAAAGGGGGAGAAGCACAGAATGAAAATGTCACAGGGTAAAACGCATTGCTACTAAATCTGATCAGAAAGGAAACGCATTCCCCTCTCACCTGATTGGTTACTTCTAACGTCGTGGGGTTATAAGTGGTGATGCCATGGGTGCCCACAGAAAATACCCTTTTATACCTGAAAAAGCAAAAACGGCAAAGGCATTGAAAGGACCTACACAAATGGTGAACTGTCAGTGAGGTCAGAGTGTGTCAAACCCTCTCCACTAGAGAGGCACCGATCCAAACCTTTTTGACGGATCAGATATCGGCCATACGCGACTGATCCATGTCCGATACTTCCTCATTTAGTTTTTGGCAGTCTCTAAAAAGATACCTCATTTTTCATGTTAAATCTATTTGTACAATTAACCGCATGACAGCCCTGTCCCATTTTTGATGTTTTCTAAGGCATTTAAGCTGAATGCAAACGTTGCCACTCTGTTTTTGCTACTTAGTGGGTGTGAGCAGTGACATCATGTGCATATCCTTTGCAGTAGGAGGAGTATAAAAAGATTAGATAAGAAGCTGAAGATCTTGGGGTAATTTACACTTTTAAGAGCAACTAGTAGCACAGCGATTTGTAATCTTTGCAATCTTTGTAATATCTTTGTAATCTTTGAGAGGTGGGAGTAGCATTTAGTGGAAAATCTCACTAAACAAAGTGCATACAATTGGGTGAGACAATGCAAGAGACATGAAAAAAAGCAGTGTAAGATTTTGCACACCCACTGTGGCTTGTGATACACAAGGGGCTGCTGCCGCAACAAAGTAAAAGTGACACTGTTACCATTGGGAGAAACACTGCGGGGCATTTTCAACAGTTCCATTTGCATATCCTCACTTGGAAGACATTGAGACTGAATTGCAGATCTATGCCTAAAAAGAAGATATGCGAACATGCTGGGACAGTATGTCATGTAAGTTTCTAGTAGCCTAATTAAAGATTTTTTGGCATACATTTTTTCATCTGAATTTACTAGTTTAAAAATAATATAAAAATACACCTTATATATTTATTATATTAAAGTATTAAAGTGAAAAGAGCACTTGTATTGGAATTGGTATCGGCAGTTGGTGGCGGAATCAGATTAGAACTGAAAAAATAGGGATCGGTCCGTCCCTACTCTCCAGCATCAAGGCCATGTCTCCCAGGAACACCTCGACTAGCCTACACCACTCCATGTTCGCTGGATGCTGCACTTCTTGGCTTCTTGTTTTGTTGTGGAAGATGCTGTACTCATATTCTCTGGAAGCCCTAGCTGCACATATGCCCAATCGACTGCTCCACAGCACGCATGTTTGCAACGTGCCGACTACCTCACTTGCAGCACACTGCTTTGGGCCACAGTGTCTCCTAAATAAAAATAAATGCAAATGTAAATGCAGTCAGTCTGGGTAGGATGGGGTGAGGCATTTGAAATTGGACACAGAATTGTGACTGACTTCAGGCCTGATTTAGTCCTCATGCCAGTGGACCCCCCCAATCCAGCTGGTGCAAGTGCTTGATTATCACTTTATATGAAGCTGGAGAACCGTAAGTGTTTGCACTACGCAACCTCCTTAGGTAAGTTTAGCTAACAACCTACCAACATTGACAGGTGCCCGGTAGATACATGTTATATGTATCCATTTGAAAGTTTTTCCTTTAATTATGACTATTTATTTAGCAGGTGCTTTTATCGTAAACAACATAGCTGAGAAAGCAGGGTCAGGTGGTCCCTAGTGCAACTTGGGGGGGTAGGGCCTTGCTCGAGAGTCCAATGGTGACACTACTCTGCTGACTATGGGATATGAACTGCCGACATTCCGGTTACAGACAGTGTCCCCCTGAGCCACACATAAGCCAGGATGGGAATGTTTTCCAGTGTCTGTAGCAGTTAATCTCCATTCAACTGCCCGGTCTGTACCTCGCCTGCATGAGAAGTTATTTCTACTTCTTCCAGGCTGCGACCTTGACAAAAAGGCACGATGGGAAACAACCCGCATAGAAAATGGGCCGGAGGGAGCCTGCGCCCCCGCTGCCTTCCAGAAATACCGTAGCTTCATCAGCGGTCCTGAATAATTGATGGTATGATTACGGCCAGAGGAGGCCGAATGTGACCGGGGGTGGTTCACAGGACAACCGACAAGCTAGGGTCAGGCCGTACCCAGGCTTCTATCCCACAGCCAAACGGCCTCTTTAGGCACTTACAAGCCAAATGAAAAGCTAATTTCCTAAACTCACTCAGACCATGGGATATATGAACAGTATCAGATCATTTTGGCATTTGTGTGGACTCTGAGTTTTGGATGTTTAACAGAAGTTCGTTGCGAGCGAGTTTTGGTTCCCAGTACTGTGACATTTGACAAGGAAGCCTGACTTTAGGTCAATGGTGGTCTCACCACAAAAAAAAACAAAAATGGACAAAGGGAATATGGCAAATCAGCTTAAGCTTCAACTAGGGCTAGGCAATTAATCAAAAAACAATCAAAACTGACATTAAGAACCTCTAATCGATGTAATCTTGCCCATGTCGGTTACATAGGTTTTTGGTTTAATTCTGTTAATACTTCAAAAAAATCTGTTAATACCTTGCCCAGTGTGTGTTCATGTCCTGTCCCTTTAAAAACATACTGCCATGTGTGCTGTCATGTGACTCTGTCCCATCTGTAACATGGGAGCAACATGGAAAACTCAAACACTGAGCTGACTGAGCAACTCTAGCTGCTTGTACCAAAGAAAAATGTCCATCGTTTGGACACATTGTGGCTTTAATGAAGACACCAAACAAAAAAAAGGTCAAATGTAAACACTGCGGATAATACCACTAAACAATTTCAACACTAACAATATTTAAAATAAAGTGGAAATTACTTATAATGATCACAGTTATAGTGATCAACTGCTTATATGGATCAAAAAGCTTCGGACAGAATCATTCCTGTACAAATACCGTTTAAATGATTTGCTTACAGTAATCAAGTAGTTCGCTTACAGTGTTCATTTCGGGTCTTTTTAGAACATTCTTTGGGGAAAAAATAAAACTGTGGTAATTTTTTTTACTTGCGTACTTTGCCTTGTGGTAACTCATTGGATTCTGGCAAGCTACTGCTAATGTTACAGGCACAGAAAACATGACTGGAAAAAGTCAGTCGTTTTCTCTCACAAATATAGACTAAAATGAAATGACAAAATGACAAACTTCCAAAAAATAAAGAGCCAACGAGCTGCAGTAGGGAAACTACAATAAGCATTTATGTATAGTACTCTATTGCATTGTATTATAGTGTATTTGAATTATACACAGTTCAGTAGGTAATTTGAGCAGTACTATATTTAGGAAAGTGTTTCAAACAGCTGTGCTGTATTTTGAAGGAGTCAATAAATACAATTCAGTAAATAGTGATGCTGTCCATTTTATTACCTTATATGCATGTAATAAATATACAAATGTCAATCAGATGGTAATCTGCCTCAGATGTACAGAAAAAGAAAAATTTGGTTATAATGATCAACCACTTATAGAGATCACTATGAACAGTTACCACTGTAATTTATTTTGTCTGCAAGACATGCAAACTTTTCTGCTCTTTTAGGGAACTTGCTTTTTTGCATTAAATCTAAAATGTGACCTTTTCCACTTTTCCCGTTTCCATTTCAAGGGATTTTTGCTTTGATTTTAGTTCATTACATTCAGTAATCATAAATGGTTCACCTGTGTGTGGAATTATTTTAAAATCAAAGATTTCATTAGAAAAAAAACCCATGTTTAATAGTTGAGCATATTTACAGTATAAACCTTGTCTGTAAAACGAGAGCAAAAAAATCCCCACAAAATAATCGTCCATTAATCATAATCGAGGTAGAACGTTCACCTAATCGTGAAGTTGATTTGAGGTCATGTCGTCCAGCTCCAGTACCAACCATTTACACGCAATCAGTCTTAAAGTGTGTTTGATTCATTGAGAGGGGGTGGGTGTTCATAAGCAGAGATGCAGAGACATTACTGCTCTACGTAAGACTATCATTGTTCATGGTTCCAAGAAAGCATCATTGTTCATTATGGTTGAAAAGATCACATTAAATTTCACATGCTGAATAAATGACCCAGACTGACGGAGGATACAAAACAGCTACGTAATGGATAAAAATGTATTTCAGATTGAAGTCAAGTGGGCTTTATTGTCATACCATCCATATACAGGTATATAGTGATAGGAAATGTTTCTTCAGAACCACATGTGAACTAAACTATATATTTTTAAAAATATATGGAATTTGGCTATTTTTCTGGAAGTTTCTGCAAAGTTTTCAAAGGGGTCCCTCAAAAACATGGCCAATCCCAACATGTCACACGCGGGCGTTGACCAGCTGCCAGACGCACCACGGACTCACCATGACGTGCCAGGAAAGGCGAGCTTACCATCACCACAGCAAGGATTTAAATCAGCCACGGGACTGACCGTTTCCAGTTACGCCAATGGACTACTCTGAGCAAGAGGCTTGTGGAGGAATCTCCCAGAATGCACTGGTACACACTGCCGTGCCATTCAGCGAAAACTGACTCTTGGATTACTAGCCACCACCCCAAGGCACAGGGAAGCCCATGAAAAGTCCAAAAAGCAACAGATACCCTCAAAGCTGGTATGAGACGCTCTCATTTTATCCAAGGCAACTTTCTAAAAGAGCTGCTAGGATTGTAAAGGGCTCCAAATGAATAAGTCACCTGAAACGCTTACCGGGAAAAAACTGCATGGCTTGAAACAAAAGGTGAGGAGGCGACACTGTAACCGGATGCTGAGTTTGTCCACAACTGGGTCACTGAGACCTTCCCCTGCCTCGTCAGTGGACGGGCCCTCGCAGGTCCCACAGCACCCTGCCAAAGCCGCCGGCTATGGGCCAGTCACCCGTCTTTGCTTCCTCAACCTCCTCCTGCTCCCCCTTTTTCCTTTAACATGACAGCAGGCTCCCTTTCAGTTTCCATTCTCTCATACATACCGTCTCGCCACAGAATTATTGCTCACGGACTCATAACCAGGAGGTTGTAGGTTCTAATCTGAAGATGAACCCAGCAGTGCTAAGTCCAGTAAGGCAGCAGGGAGTGGCCCTATTAAAATCCCCAGCTATATAAAGGGGTTTTAAAATACCTGGGTTCAGTGTACTCGGTCAAAGCTGGTACCGGCAGGTGAATGAAACACCCAAAATGCCTCAGATTCAATCTATCATTTCCCTGTCCTGAAAACAAACGACAATCATTCCACTGAAATGCAATGAATTCTGTAACTGGTCCATCAAAAGTACTGATCAATTTCACCCTGTTTTCTCATTTTAGCCTAAAAGTAAAAAAAAAAAAAAAAAAAACACACTGAACCAGGCACTAAAATACAGCCTGATGAAATTAAGATTTTCCATGAGATTCGAAGCAAAATTCCACAACCAGCAGCAGAAACCTACTGTGGAAATGAAAGTGAGGTCCCCACTCATCAGGGAAGGGCACCCTTATAGCCATATTTAAAAAAAATAATAAAAATTATGGCTGGATTATTATTATTATTTGGTATCAATATAAAATATTAAACCTGGTCATTATCACTTTTCAATTTTTACCATCTGGGACTTAGTAAAAGGCTGTGGGTTCAAATCTCAAGTCAGCCTGTAGTAGTAACTCAAGACAACTGGAGCATCATAGGAAAATGCATAGCTATACAAATGGAATTTCAAAAAACTGTTTTGACTAAAAATGCACCAACCAGGCAACCAAATGCAAATGCAGAAACAGATGCTACAGCAGTTTAAATGCAACAAAGGCTGCAGACATTCCTCTGAACTGCATCAAACACGCATTCATCTCAATGGCATAGATTTGCATGATGTAAACCGGTAATCTGGCTTTAGAGTGGGAATACGGATTAACACTAGCTAATAGGAGTTTTACACATTTCGTAAAAGAGCAACCTATTCTGGAAAACTCAATGGCAATTCATCCAGAGTAATCAAGCATAAATATGTGGAATCACAAAATGATCATGATCACCAGAAGGGTCTGTGTTTTTATTAAGGAGAGCCTTAATAGATGAAAGATAAGACACATGCGTTTCTTATCTTAGTGTTCTTACAGCAATTTAAAATTGAAGAAAAACATGCTACAGGTAAGTTTAGTCTATAGCAGGTTCTAAAGAGGGGCGGGGCCACAGGGACTGAAAGCTGGTTGGCTCCCAGAGTGTCACCACCCCTGTCACTCAATGATTCAAAACATATCATTGGCTAATAATAAGGTTTGTATGAATTATGGCCCCTATTATGTCCTGCACCATAAAAAAAAATCCTGAACTGCCCCTGTAGTGGAGCCAGACAAAATCCCTAAATTAAGTGCTATTCCCTGCCAGTATTGGGGGGGGGGGGGGCATCCGTCCACTAGCCGCTCAGTTTTAGACCTCCATAGTGCAGCTCCCGCCACGAACCAGTGAGCCAGTGCAAGAGGCAAGCGAGCGCGTTCACACGATGGGAGCTGGCGCGCTGTCTGTTTAGCTCCTGTGGTTTCCTGGCAAGAGTGAGAAGCATGGGGGGTGTGGCGGAGGGGCAGCAAACGCTCCACACATCAGCTTCACAGCTTCTGAAAGAGGCTCAGTGAGGAACTCCAAGCTGCCTCTCGTCTCTCAGATCAAGGATGAAACGAAAGCGAAACCTACTAAACGGCAGCGCTGGAGGAAAAACAAAAGGGCACTCAAGACATTAGGGTGCAACGCTTCACCAAATGACTTCACAGGGATTTCAGACTAGACGAATTTTATTAAAAGTGATATCAGCCAGATAAGAACATCTGCACTGGTACCATTTGTTATTATACCAAAAGCAAAAATCTGGCAATAAAAGGGAAGAAAATATATAGAAATACAGAAAGAAAGGACAAAGACTGAAACGAAAGAATGTATACTCACAGAAAATACATAAATCACACAAGAAATATTCACCTAGAACAGACCAAGGTCTATGAATAGGTATCACTGGAATGTGCGTGTGTGTAAACGACCTTCATTAAATATCTTTGATAATTACGAACATTTCAGTTCTGCACGATTCAACCATTAAACACAGTTGGGCAACAGCCGAACAACGGCAAAACTTTTTAATTAAAAGAGCTCAGCTGGAACGAAAACCGGCACGTTTCTGAAACCCTGGAGGACTGAAGTCGGAGGCCACCTCCCCTGAAACAACAGTCACTCCTTGGCAAGGAGATGCTGAAGGTCAGACACATGGAGCCGGAACAAAGCGTCAGCGTGAAGCAGCTACACCACCACAGTCTGAAAGGACTGAGGACCCACAATTCAGCAGGGGGTGACCGCCGCGTGCAAGCCCAACAAAACCACGCCGTGCAGAGATGGTTAGACTGCGAGATGCACGATATACGAGCTGACGAATCAGTACTCGCTGATAATTGTTCAAATTCAAGATATTGGTCCAATGTGCCGATCTTGAGCGATGTTTAATCTTTATCAATAGCTACTAAAATAATGGGGGTGATTGCACTGCATGATCAGCCACTCACCACTTGCATGACGTAGGAAAGTTCCATCTCTTTAAAAGCCCCCACACACCAGGAACTCTAACGCTTTCAAACACTAGATACCGTCCAACCCAGACACAGATGGGAATAAAATCTATGGATGACAAATTCATTCTGCCAAACAAGAAACCTTCAGTACAAGTTAAAACAAACAGCCTACAGAAAACTGCTTTGAGAAACACCCCAGTCATTCTGGCAGCTATTACAGGCCAGTGTCCCAAAATGCAAATAAACTATTTTTTCATATTTTAATAAGCCATCAATTCATCCATCCATGTATCCTAGCAAAGGTCACATGATGCCTGGAGTCTATCCCAGGCAGCACAGGGATGAGATGACTGTCCGAAATTTTATGGTATTGTCCCTCCTTTTATGTTACAAGTGACTCAGTCAGTAGTCGTGTCAGTAAAGGCATTGATTCTCTTCTGGATGCAGTGAAGAAAGGACACACATGAATCTCCCTGACAAAACATCTACTTTAATCATGGAGAGCCAGCGCTAACAGGTAATGTATCCAATGCCCCAACCTGCAGGAGGCATTAACGCAGCGATAAACGGAGTTCCCATAGTAGGTTGGCCATGACGTTACTTCAACGTGACGTGACTCACGGTTGCCAATGGTGGGTCATGCAGGGAATGAGTGATGGCCGCCTCGGAACAGTAGCTCAAATATCGGAGTCTGCCAGGATGAAGCTGGCTTGGGTTCCACCCCAAATGCGGCTTTGACCGCTAGGCCGCTAATCCGCGGTGGCTAATTTAGCAGTAAACAGAGCCTGGCGCCTCTTCAAGCTGGCACCACGATCTCTGCTGGATGACGTTTAGGATTGGATTTCCGGAGAGGAAAGCGTGTAAAGGACAAATGGATCTAAAGCATTCCATGTTCAACAAGACCCTGCCCCCCACCATGAAAGGAAGACAAATCCAACAC
>JAODUD010000001.1:25485333-25495878 GCA_026784285.1 Stomatorhinus walkeri | reverse complement strand
AAGGACAAATGGATCTAAAGCATTCCATGTTCAACAAGACCCTGCCCCCCACCATGAAAGGAAGACAAATCCAACACTGGTGAGAGGAGCAGAGATTCTACTCACTAACTATTTATTTTGTTTCTGAAACATGTGAAGAGTAAGTTTTTGAATGGAACCCCCTGAAACCACAAACCCACCCCTTTGTGCAATGTGACACCTTGAATCCCTAAAACCAAACCACAGGGTATTACAGCATTAAATGGGGTGACCAATAGTGACAAATACCTAGAAAATTCCAACAGGGAGGCCTAACATTGAATAAAGAGTATGGGAGTCAAACTGGAGCAGCTTTTCAGATAACTGTTGCTGTCTCCGTTTCCTCAGAAAGTTACTGCTGATGCAGCAGGCTTCGATGGTCCACGGAAATCTTCCAAACACTCAGAAACAACAGTGCTAGATGACAGTTTCCAAAGGATTCCCCATGAATATTCTCAAGCCAATCATGCATTTTTGTTGTAGGTGAACAACCAAGTGCTACTGAAGCAAATCCAGCTCAGGCTGCAGGTGAGTTTGTTTGACTCATACAAAAATGTTGATGACAACAGGGATTTCCCAGAGTGCTCTGGGGCTTGGTGGAGTGCCACATCTGAAATATACACCAACATGTCAAGGTTTTCAGTTTGAAGCACGCAGCCATGCTATTAAAGTAGCAAGGAAAATATAATGTAACAACTGTATACCATTGTTTATTTGTCAATGGTAGTTTGAAATTGTAACATTAACCCGGCTTTGAGGAAGCAACAATAAGTTGACGTAACCAAGGAAATGTTTCTCAGGATGGATAGTTATCACGCTAATGTCGGTAAGATAGACAGAGGACTGCAGAATTTGGTATGTTACAAACTGACGTGCTTGAAGCATTTGATAATTTAAAAACGGGATCATGTACCAATGACCAAATGACTAATTCAACTCACAATGAAACCATCAGACTCCTCTAAGCTATTTTATATTTCTTAGAGACTAATGCTTGTTGTCCATGTGCATTGCAGCCTTTGGCAGCCATTGGACCCCAGCATCTAAAGAAGGTTTGACAACCCCCAAATGAAAATCTAATCATTCCAATTAAGTCTATTTAGCTTGACAAACAAATCATTGTTTAAGAGACTCCTTTAACGACGCATATATAATCGATAAGCTATGCCTAGCTAAACTGTTGCACAAAGAATACAGCAAGCTGTTTCTGTCGCACAGGAAGCTACGTGGTAATTCATCCACCCTCATTAGCTAACGAGCTAAATCAGTTCAAGGAGGAAGAACAGTGTCATACAGGCCACATAACTGCATTAATAATGCATGTGAGAGTGTCCATGTATCTATGGCAACTCTTGTTTTAAGTACAAGGGCGTCCAAGGAGGCTTTTCAGAATCAAAAGGCTTTTGTACAAGTCTTGTTTATCAAAGATTTCATAGAAAATTGATACAGCCAAATCTGTCAGAAAGTAAAACATTTCACCTACCATTTACACTAGATTTATCTATTTTATCCGAAGCGAAATACAGTTGAGAAAACAGAGTCAGACAGTCTCCGGAGCCATTGCTGGGTAAAAGCCTTGCTCAAGGGTCCAACTGTGAAATAACTCTACTGACCCAGGGGTCTGAACCAGTAACTTTGCGATTACAAGCCAAGAGTCCTAGTCCACTGAGCCACACACCCCACCCCGACTGGTCTAGTGATTATGAAGAAGTACCTCTGAGGGCCACGTGTTCTGGAGGCAACTTGTAGTACAAGGAGGAGAAATAATCTTTGCTGACTTGGCAAGTTAAAAATTAAGTTAAATAGCCACTGACCTTCAGGCCTAAGTCTAAAATTGTGGTTCAACAACCCACCCCCCGAAAAAAAAAACATGGAATTGAAGATTGTAGATATTAACTGTAAGTAATTCCTCCCTGAGATCAATATAGTCAATCTTAGTCTTAAATGTGACACAGAGTGTCAATGACTAATGAAGCCAAAATGCAGCTGAGACTACGAACATGGACAAAGGACTTACTTTCCTCTCCAGGAGTGTTTGGTGGTATAAAAACAGGCCAGGTCCATGTTGTCTTTGAGGATATTCATCTTCTGAGCAGACCTAGAGGAAAAGAAATGCTTCATTAGCATCACCCCGATGGGCCAGCTGTGGCGGCAGCAAGTGCCAGGCTGACGGCGACATCATGGTTAGACATGGCGTAGAGCTGTGTGTGTGACCTGTGACAACCCCCCGTCCCCGAAGCCCGTGCTCCCCAGAACGCCCCTGAGACACACTTCACATCAGGTGACCAGATTCAACGGCTTCCAAGAAAATCCCCAGTCTCCCGCCACCAGAAAGTGGCACTGTACCTCTAACGAGATCTAACAATCGCAATACCTGCAGACAGACACAGGAAATGACAACAAACACAAGTTACCTGCCTTCATTGATGCTGCTCATATTATGTGACATTTCACCACTTTTAATGTTCTTATGCATAAGTAGCCTGAATCTAGCAATAAGCCTGACCAAAGAAAGCTGTACACGCCACTAAAAATATTCCAAAATGGATTAAACCAACACTGATGGTGCTATTGCAGTAACTCATTTAACAAACCATAGCCTGACCACTCAAGATATTGCAGTGCAAATGCATACACATTTAGTCATTTATCCAGATGTTCCTGTCCAATATAACAGCTGTTGTATGGGCTATGGGCATCAGTCATCCAACAGCAAGATCACCCTTTACACTAGACCACCTTTAGACCTGCCAAGCTACCTACAACACTACAGACTTCCTTGAAAAGACAACCCAACGACCACAATTTAAATTCCTTTATTTGGCTCTGGCTTTTATCTAAAGTGACATACAATTAAAAGCATGATCAGAGAGTCCCTGGATCAGCTGGGGATTAGGGTCTTGCTCAGGAATCCAACAGTGAAACCATTCTGCCAGAGACCTTCCATGATGGACACAGAATCCTAAGCTGTTGAGCCACATACCGCATTCAGATGGAGGATCTCTCTGAATTACACAAGTTCAGATGGCCGTTTTGACTCAGAGGTTTGGTTCTCTAAAAGCAGAGATTATTTTTAGAGGAGAACTGCAGTGTCGACACGTGGGCAAGCTGGACCACTAGACCTCAAACCAAAGCTTGCAGTGGGAACCTGCTCGTTCTTTCACACCCAGTAAGCGACCGGGCAAAGGCCAGGAACCGGTTTCACAGGTATGCCAAGTGACGTCTTGGTGCTTCACACCGAGGCTCGAGCTAAATCGATCACATATTAAATCTGACACGCTTTGGCTCCTCAATGGGGTAAAGTTTCACAATGAAACAATAGCAAAAGTGAAAGCAAGGGATAGATGGAAAAATAGAGCACGAAAGAGAGAAAATGTGAAGTACAGGCATCCGCTTCTGCACCAGCATAAATGGTAACCTCACTGCCAAGATCTTGGAAATAATGGTCTTCTCTTCCTTCCAGCCAAAGAGCTATGTCAGCACATAGCTGTACAACACGACTGTTCCACTGGGCCTTGCCACATGACCGCCAGAGGACAGCACGGCATGGGCAACTCAGACAGAGGTTTAATATCAGGACCATCTGGCACCACTCAGGACGGCGGCAGGGAGCTTTATGCTGGCAGCCTATTTTGTAAAAACAGCTTTAACGAAAGGTTATCCCTAAATGATGAAATAGAGAAGCGACTCACGTGTGACTCAGACGAAGGGAAGATTCTGCACTGAAGGACTGAAGCTTAAGCCAGACTCTGTATTCGGGAGGGATTCTAGTATCAGGGGATGTGTGGGAAATTGTTACTCATCATAAAAAACTACATGACCTGTGCTAAAAACATTCCAGAGGTTAAACGGTGTACACCCACCACTCATGGGAGGTATATTAAACTGATGCAGAAGGGTGAAACTCAGCTGGAATTTACAGGAAAATACACGCCGCCCAATCAGCACGTCTTCCAATCAGCACATGGCTGCAGGAATAAGAGACATGCACACCTTAAAAACAACACACAATAAACCCGGAAAGCTACGCTAGGAAATAAAAACCTGCAATTATTCAGAAGACTGGCAGACCTCTCCTCTTCAGACTCGGATCAATAGACTTAAAAGCCTTCCCGAGGAGGAAAGCTCCAGCCACTTTAATGCACCATGATTGTAGGAGGGCTTTGAAGCTACTGCTGTAAAGAGGGATCCTCTGCAAGAATAGTCATGTGACTGAGACGCCTCATTCCAAAAGGCCTTCAGACTTCCTGCATTGATTAATGCATACTGGTCGCCTGTTAAGCATTTACTAGGGAGAGGACTGTAGTAACCAAAAATAACCTACTCACAAATGCTCTATATTTCCGCACAACTTGTCGTGAAAGGATATTTCATGAATAAAACAATAACAACGTGTGATCGAGTAGATATTGACTGGATTTTTTCCCGATAATTTCTATTTATAGCGTAACAGCAGTTATAAAATGTCATCCCACACAAAACAGGGCTTAAACAACAGTCTACAAACGCATTATTCAATGTCACGTGCATCTGACACTTTATGAAAATGTTGATATTTGTACACTTAATGTCATCGATCATATTCACGATGACATTAGATCGAAATACTAAACATTAACACATTTTTTTCATTTCATAGCCTGACTTTTAAAAGCGTCCAAATCTTTCCGGTCCCTAAACCCTACGTTCCGACCCCCCCTTTTTTTCTTAGGGCTAATCGGCTCGTTTAAAAGCTGATTGTAATGACTGACAAAACCAAGATTAGCGTAGCCAAGTTAAACAACTTTGCAACATGTTAAATACAAAAATACACGTATACATAGCTGCAAGCTAACTGGATCCAACCCTTTCATTTAAACCGAGGTTCCAGTTAACAGGCCGGGGTTTTAGTTGGAAATGTATCCCACCTCTCTCGGTTAACCTGATCCAGAAGCGCACAAAATGCAACAATAAGCTACAGTAAGTCACATCGTCTTTAAGTTTCGTTTATTTCTTTATCACTTCCGAAACTGGTAACAAACGAGGTGATGGGGTGAGACTGATCCTGCCCCCTCAGGAGGAAAACGAACCCAACTGCGCATGAAGCAAACCTGCGGGCTGCTTGAATGGGATCCACTCCTGGGAGGGCAGCCGCCTTTCACCCTCCCAAACTTTCCAAAAGAAAACCAATAAAGCCGCGGCAGAAAGGAAAGCCACCAGCATAGGACCAAAGCCAGGAGGCTGAATGGGCGACTCCGGCCGCTGAGGTAGATACGGACGCCAGTGTGTCCAACAGCAGGATCCAAATATTAATAACGCACAGCAAGAATACGGTTTTAAAACGGGCGACATCGTGCAAAGATTTCCTCAGGGGGTCATCGAAGGCTCTGTGGAAATAGGTGCCATCGCAGACATGAGCATAACGTGGAATTAAATAAGTTAAGCCAAAGTGTGTGGAGCCGAGCAGGCCCAGTACGGATCGGGCTGGCGGAGAGACGCCCGGCCGGCACCTCAGCTGTCATAATGTGCATTTCAGTCGGCAGCGGAGAAGCGGAGAGCCAGACTGCTGCCTGGCTACGCGGTCTGCCGGACAGCAGGCAGCCGATGAAGCCCAGACAGAAGAAGGAGAGGAAGGTGCAGGCAGACTAAGCCGGGAACGGGGAGGGGGTGCGATGCACAGGATGAACGCCATGGCATTTTTACCTAGACAGCCGCTACCAGTCGCGATTCGTTTCCGTCCCTGCGGCCCCCCCTCCCTCCGATGTGAGCGGCCGTTGTTTTTAATTTCCCCGTCCGGCGCCGTGGCTCAGTCGATCGTGCGATGCCTTCACGAGCAGGACGCCGCCATCTTCCTTCTGCTGCAGGCGTACGCAGCGCGCATGCGCGCCAGTCCGGGCGGGGCCTGTCATGAGTTAGTCAGCTGATTGGAGACGCGATGGGCGGGGCGTTCAAGCCCCTGGCTCGCGCCTACAGTCTGAACATCGGACCCGCAGCTCCCACTCGCCGCAGCAATACGGTCCAAACGTGCACATGCTGCAGGTCTGTCGGGTGAAGCCAGCATGACAGTTTTTGGATGGCAGCTGTGTCAAAAACCTGAAATAGTAGCCTAAAGATGTTATGGGGAAGTGGGACTTGCAGAGCCGCAGGCATTAAAACCGGCTAGGTTCCCTAGTAATGTGCCACTTTTGCCACTTCTGCTGTATCAAAATTTAAATCTTAACCCCAGAAACTGCAGTTAAACGTGTCTATTTATTAGCATTAGGAATGCCAATATGAAAATGCATGCTGCCCTAACGGCTCATTCTGATACCTTCTTAATTTGGATGAATTAGGATGGGGGTGTACAGCTGATTTTTGTGTTTTTAAAATCTACCCAGTGCTGGTGAAGCAGTACGTGTCAGGGTGGATCTTGTATAAAATGAAGCTATTGCGACATTGAGCACGGTTGTCAGCGCAGGGTGTGAGCCCATTGTCCAGCCTTCAGCAGGAATTATGGTTGTAGAAACTGAGTGGTGCACACACAAAGAGCTTAGCCAGTGCTGTTAGACCCCTAACAAAAGCAAAGTTAGCAAGAGGACGACCTCGCTGCTGGAGGTGGTCAGTCACATTGTGAGATATCTGATGCTGCCCACAGCATGTGTGGCTGGACATCAGCAACCATGGTAATGATGATGATTTTCCTCTTGATCCTCCAATTTTAAAATGACAGCTATATTTAAGACCCTCAGCATTTCCTCCATTTTACAGGCCCACTGTCAATATTTAATCACTCTTATAGTCAGGAGAAATTTACATGTGTGGATAGAAATGATAGATCCATCCTTTGCTAAAGCTAATGCGATTCAGAAGGATTATACCCTAGGTATTATATGAGTGCGTGCTTTGCTAAGGAGCTAAGGAGTTATTTTACTTATATAATCTAAAATGGGTGTCACCCATGGGTGCCCTAAGAGATCAATAGTTATCATTGTCACCTCACCCCTTCAGGGTTCTGCATTATGTTCCCAGCCCCAGTTCTATGTATGTTTGTCTGTTCTTCCTGTGGATACCTTTCTGTCTGACTGTCTTGTCTATTTTATTCATGCTACAAGTTGCACTGCGTTAGCCTCTAATTGTTACATATTTAGGATCACAGAGAATTTATTTTTGTTTAGATGCATTTCGATCTGTTTAATTTTGTTATGTGGATGTCTGATCGTAATCGCAAAAGAACATGTCTGCTGGCTTTGAAAAAGCAATGAGGACATCTGAAATTGCGTTAATGATTATCGTCTAAGGCAAAGTCTGAGAGTATTGTGCATAAAAGTATTTAGACTGACCTCCTGAAAACCTGCAATCCCACAATAACGAGGAAAGGTTTATAGTAGCAATTCTCCACGCTAATTGTTGTGTAATTTAACTTTATGGGGTGTATTTTCACTGATTGGCACAAGGCTGCCACCTACTGGTTATTGTCATTCTTTGCAGAAGCTTTTTTTTCTCACTACGGTACATTACGAAAACGTGTATTTTGTGGGAGTGGGTGTGTTGACGGTCATGTGACAGCGTACTTTTATCAGGCATGTAAGTTTCTGTATTTCACTCTAACGCCATACTCACATTAGACCTGTAGAACAGTAGACTAATAGGCAGTGATCATCCGATTGATTTACTTTTCCGTATGTGATTTTACCGGGGGTGCAATTGCACCCTCTACTGGGCAGATGAAAATTCTACTTAAACTTAAGTTCATTTAAATTAAATTGTATTATAAAGTTATAATTGAAAATGTGGCTTGTGTTAGTCATATCAATATGTAATAATAATATTTTGAAGTGTATTTAATATACACTCAGTGACAAAGAAAAGTTAATCAACCAGAAGAAATGGTCCGATTTGGATGTAATTTGGTACACGTGCTGACCAGCGATGGGTATGTAACTGATTCGATTTGGAAGGAGCTGTTACATCTAGTCAGCAGACACAGAGGATGCCTCATAGACCCATTAGACAGCATTAGACAGCATTACAAGCACTTGTTGGAGTTTGATCGCTGGGTGGCCGTATCACGCAACTGCCAGGCATGTGGGGCATGCAGATGTCACAGCTGCCCGATATTGGAACCAATGGGCATGTGAGGGCACCCCCACACGTCGTGAAGGTAACGGTCACCAAAGACAGACCACACCAAGGGAGGATCGTTGTATACTGCACCAAGCATTACAGAACCCCATGACATCTGCACCTGCCATATGGACACAGGTACTGGGCTCTCTAAAATACCCCATGTCATCCCACACTGTGTCTCAATGACTGGCATCAGCCAGACTATGGGTTCGCCATCTCACGCGTAGGCTGCCATTAACACTAGCCCAGAGATGACTATCTTTGGAGTGGTGCCGTAGCCGGGAGGCATGAACTGATGACGAGTGGCGTCGTACCATGTTCAGCGATGAATCTTGGTTCTGCGTTACCACTGATGATCATTGTGTGTGCATATGGTGGCGCTGAGGGGAAAGGACCAATCCTGCCAATGTTGTGGAGAGACATACTGGAGTTATCCCTGGCATCATGGTGCGGGGAGCACCATGTCTTACCCCTCCTGAGACAGCACCCTGGAACAGTCTTTCAACCAGACAGTGCCCGTCCACACACGGCATATGTGTCTATGGGTTGCTTGCGTGTTGAGGTTCTCCCGTCGCCAGTCAGTTCCCCCGATCTTTTCTCAGTCGAAAATGTGTGGGATCAGCTCAGACCCAGTGCCGGTCTGCAGGATCTCGAGGGACAGTTACAACACTTCTGGGCCAACTTGCCGCAGGAGCGGATACAACGGCTGTACGATTCCCTTCTGCACTGTATCGCTGCAAGTATCCAGGCCCGGGGGGAGGGGGGTGCCACACCCTACTGACATGGGACCAGCAGTGTACCCATGCTGCCAACTCTGTTGTCCGTTTGATCTGATACTATAATCATCGCGATACAGTCACATGACCTTTCACCCTGTGCTGATTCATTTAATTACCACCAGTCTGTCTGGGTGCTTAACTTCTTTTGTCACTGAGTATATTTCACAAATGTATTCATCGGGACTAGTGACAATGGTCAGGCTGGTTCTCCTTTTACCCCTTGAGGGAAAAGCCTTGAGTCACCTACGAATCATGCAGAAATTTAGGATAATGGGGGAAAAAGTAGGTGATTCTCCATCAGCAAACATGACTTCCTGAAGCATCACTGGAACCGGTGAAAACTTCACAAAACGATAGTTACTGTATATAACCTGATGCAGGGCTGTCTAACCACAAAATAATCATATGCAATACATTGGAATTGGGAAGCATATTGTAAAATGTAGCCTATTAGTAATCTAACACAGAGGCTCCTCCAGCAACGCTTGAGTGCTAAACAGTGAGCTTAGAAAAGAATTAGATAAACAGAGCCCATCCACCCACCCACCCATCCATGTATTTTCTAAACTGTTTATCCTGTACAGGGCACAGTGAGCCTGATGCCTATCCCAGGCAGCACGGGGCAGAAGGCAGGGGGCACGCTATAGGGGATGCCAGTCCAAGACAGGCAAAGCAAGTCATGGCTATATAATAACATTTAGTGTTTTGTAGAAATATTTTCCTACTTCCAAAATCCCACAATCAATCACTGCATATTTTAAAACAAATTTTTAATTCAAAACCTAAATGCTCAAACTGAGTTTAACTGATATGGAACATTAAAACATGGTCTTAGCCTGCATCCGCCAATTAGATGGGAGGTATAATATGTATTGACAGCAGAATACAAGCCAGTTAAAAGGGCACTTTCTGTCACAGTGATATTCTGCTGCCTTCTGTCCATGAATCGCTCAATTCCTTTACAGGCATTCGCTTTTAATGAAGCTCGTGAACATAAGCAGCAAATGTAATGACTGAAATGCAGACATAAAACAGACACATTTTGGAGCATCGCCGAATAGAGGTTGGAGGTATAGCCTCACTCCCCCTGACTGGAGATACAGGGGAAACCTTGGCTGTGGAAAGCAGGACAGAGGAAGAGGAGAGCATCAGTGGTTGGTCACATTGGGTTAGGAACTTGGGAAGTCGTACTGAGATTCCGCACCCTCACAGGGGGACCATCACAAGCTTCAGGCCTGTGGTCTTACAGAACCAGTTTATCTAGACAGCATCTCATTAGACAACATTCATTCCACCTCAAAGCAAGGCAAGTTTATTTATGTAGTACATTAAGATATATATAGAGGTCATTCGATGTGCTTTACAGGAAAAATGAAGCACACAAGAATAAGAAAACAAGGTAAAAAAAAACATTAAAAACTAAACTACACAGAAGTGCAGAACAGAATAAAATTTTAAATAAACAGTAGTGTAGAGATTAAAAACGCAGGAAGATTTAAAATATACATGTGAGATTTTTTTGTTGGTGCAGTGGTTAGCACTGTTGCCTCACACCTCTGGGACCTGGGTTCGAGTCTCTGCCTGGATTACATGTGTGTGGAGTTTGCATGTTCTCCCTGTGTCATCGTGGGGTTTCCTCCGGGCACTCTGGTTTCCCCCCACA
>JAODUD010000001.1:25408191-25428377 GCA_026784285.1 Stomatorhinus walkeri | reverse complement strand
CTGGCCCCGTGCTTGGCCCTGGGCAGGCCCCTATGCTGGCCCCGTGCTTGGCCCTGGGCAGGCCCCTATGCTGGCCCTGTGCTTGGCCAGTTAGCAAATTCCCGTGGAAACAACATGACTTTCGCCGCCATGTGTTTTGGCCACCAGGAGCTGGAGAAGAAGTTCCAGCAGACTGCTGCGTACCGCAACATGAAGGAGATGCTGAGCAAGAAGAACGAGCAGATAAAGGAGATCAGGAAGCGGCTGCAGAAGTGAGCAAGAACGGCTTCCATATACATATGGCACAGAGGCACTGTGATGTAGCTGGCACATGTGTTGTGGTGACTGTGTCGGTGTGTACTGTCCCTGCCTTGGCCTGGCTTCCCATAGAGGTCGCCATCTGCCATGTACCCGCTAGGTGGTCATGCAGGATCGATGACTGTCTGGTGTCATTTCTAAGCAAGCCTTGATTCAGCTGTGTGCCGAGTGACTCTGCTCAGTGTGCGCAGGCTATTGGGGGTTTGAGCTCTCAGTGAGGAGCTGCGGGAGGCTTCGTAAAGCTACTAACCATACAGTTTATGTAGCTTTCCGTGTCTCTGCAGAAGGTTGTTTTTTGTTGAAATTACATTCTGTGGCGATGTATATGTATATATGTATGAGTATGTATGTATCTATGTATGTATGTATGTATGTATGTGTAAATGTTATATATACCCACACACACAAATACACATACACATGCAATATGTAATTTTTCCCTGTGTTTTTCTACAGGTATGAACCAGATGAATAAATCTACTGATCTGTCAACTTGTCTAACTAAGAATCGGGAATGGCTGGGGAACAATGTCTCCTGGGGCCAAATAAGACAAGGCTTAAATCCCAACAGCTCTTCATCCTACCCCTGAAATGGACCTTGCCTTGGAGGAAGAGATGTGGATTACATCATGATGTGGTGGAGATAGACTGACCGAAAGTCGACTCCTGACCCGGACAGCGGGGAGGGGTTTGCTGATCTGGGGGCTTTGTAGTCATTACCCTTCACTGGGGTATTGTTGGTATTTAAGATGCCCCGCACTGGAAAGCCAGGATTATATTTAAGGACAGCTATTCACCTGTTGTTCATTGAAGCAAATTGGTTCCCCCCGATTTTATATTCTAGCTTTCGTAAGCCTGCTGGGGGAGAAAATACCCAGCATGCATTGCCCACAAAATTAATTTTTCATGACCCTGTCCTCAATATGGGCTTGGTGTCAAATGTCAGAGTGTAGATCCCTGAGTTGGATTAAAGTGATGTGGTCAGAGCTCTATTTTTTTCTTTTTAACCTTTTGACTTTTTTCTTATATCCCAAAAAGAAAACTGTAAAGTGTAATTGAAGATTGATACACAGCTGTCAGAGTTTCACCTTTATAAATCAGCTTGACAGACATGATCTAACCCCATATCTAACCTGTGGGTAAATAAAATGGTTCAGTTCTCACATCATTCCATGCTTTTTTTTTAAACAGTACTTTGTTTTAGTGTGTAATTTACCAGTGATCATCTTGCTGCGGAGTGGTGGTTCTGAGGCTTGGGATCTGTATCAGCAATCAGAAGGTTGCTAGTTTGAATCCCTTAAATGCCGGGAGTGATCCTATTCTATTGGGCCCTGGAGCTAGGCCCTTAATGTGCATCCTTACTCAGGAACCCACCAGTGAAATCACTGCTTTTGGTGGGATTTGAACCCACACCCTTATGATCACAGAATTAGAACCCCACCCCACCGATTAATAGCACACCTAGACTAAATTAAAAAATGTTTATTATTGGAACATAATGCTTTCATATTTATTTCTGTTATTTAAACCAATACTCAAAATAATTTTGAATTTTACATCACAAAATATTAAAAATACTTTGCATAAGTAGACTTTTGTTGCGTAAGTTAGGTGCACAAAGTGACATTAATGACCCACTCAATTAGAAGTGGTCTGATCCAAAGTATTTGCTCTAAAAATGACCTGGTTTGGAATTTAAAATCAGCCAGTTTGAGGCTTGCACTGCACACAAGACAAAAATGCGTCAGCCTGAATGAAAGAGATGAGCGAAAATGGGGTGGAAATAATCTTATAGAGCAGTGGTTCCCAGCCTTTTTTGGCCTGTGACATCACATATTTCTGGTGACCCCATAGACATTTTTTTTTCAAGAATTAGTTTTTGATCATGTTTGTTCATTATGGACAATCCGTGACGAGCACAGAAGTCCAATAACTAAGCGCCGCTCGGGTTCAGATCGGGGGGGCCGTTCCTCCCAATTACGCCCCTCCAGGTCTCACTGTCATTGCCCATGTGAGCATTGAAGTCCCCAAGCAGAACTAGAGAGTCCCTGGGAGGAGCGCTCTCCAACGCCCCTTCCAAGGACTCCAGAAAGAACTCAACTGTTGTTTGGCGCATAAGTGCAAACAACAGTCAGGACCCGACCCCCCCACCCGAAGGCGAAGGGAACTTCACAACCTCACGCACCAGCTCAGGCACCTTCCCCGGCAGAAAGGTGACATTCCATGTCCCTAGAGCTAGCTTCTGCAGCCGAGGATCGGACCGCCAAGGTCCCCGCCTTTGGCCACTGCCCAACTCATATCACACCCAACCCCTCTTACAGGTGGTGAGCCCATTGGAGGGGGGACCCACGTGCCTTGTTTGAGCTGTGCCTGACCAGGCCTCATGGGTGCTGGCCTGGCCACCAGACGCTCGCCATCGAGCCCCCCCCAGGCCTGGCTCCGGGGGGGGGGGAGGGCTGCAGTGACGTGCTTCCAGGCAAGGGAAATCACAGATCCAATATTTTGTTCATCATCTGGGGTCTTGTGAGCCGCACTTCCTCTGGTTCTTCACCCAGGACCTGTTTGCCTTGGGTGACCCTACCAGTGGCATAAAGCCAGTATTCACTGTTATAAAGTTTTAACATTTAATGCAGTGTTGAACACAAATGTCTAAGGTATCTTCAGAGAACTATTTGCCAAATAAATTGTATGCACCAAACGTCCTATAATCTAATGTGTATCGTGCCAAGATAGGTTTTCATACATGAGATTTTAATATGAGTGATACGTTTCTGGTAGTCAATCAATCATGATGCAGCAAGTTTTCCATTTGATTGCATGAAAATCCATCCATCCATTTTCTGTACACATCTGCTCTGTTCGCTTTAGCCTATCCTAGATACTACGGGCACAAGGCAAGCAATAACCCAGGATGGGGCTGGAATCCATGGCAGAAAACACACAACACTCACACATTATTACATGAAAATACATATAGAAAATGCCTGCATCAGCAAGTCACTACAATATTGTTACAAAGCTACAGAAGCTGTTTCTGCAGGTCAGGCTCCCAATCCTCTTCAGCTGCAGCATTAATAACACACAAGTGGAAACTGACCTTTACCCTACGTGAAGGAAAACCTCAAAGACAAAGGAGCTGGGTGAAATACGCCTCTTGGATGAACTTCAGCGATCGTTTCCTTGGGATGTGGAGGCGCTGCAATTCATAAGCCTTTGGCCATCTTCTCCAGACGCTTCAGTTGAGCCGAATGCTGTAAGACCTTCTAAGGAACTGTCAGTCTGAGGCCTGAGCAGTGGTGGTTTGAGCTGTATGTGAAGGGGGAAATCTCCTGACTCCACCCCCAGCTCTCAGGTACAGCTTGCAGTTGAACTTTCACTAAAAGGCGATGTGGGTGTTGTGAAATCTCAATACGGCAGCTCTTGCTGGATGTGATGAAAAGCTGAAACTTTATGAATTATAAATGAATTACTAGATCATATCAACTCATTTTCAGCACAGCTCCAGTAGTAGTTTATATATGTTGCTCTGTGAATTATATAAGATTTTTCAGTGTATGAAGTGGGCCAGTATTCACCAGTATGCCGTACTGGCAGATCATTGGTTTTCTCTTTGCAGTGCCATGAACATTTCTTGTGTACTGGCACTTCTTATAATACGCAGGTGCAAGCAGAGATCTGCTCCCTAAATCGATCTTTGAGTCGAATTTGTAGGTAAGTCAGAACAATGACAGTACAGTAATTATAAAAGTAAGTACGTATGACGCCTTGAGCCAAGAAACTGCTGAAGCCGTGCAACGTTTTCACGAGCATCACAAAGTAGTGCCTGTGTTCATTATTATGAACCATTGTATTTAAATCAAATTGCAAATATAACAGGCTATATGACAGTCTATTTTTAAGTATAAGTTGTCTGTAAGTCGGACGTAAGTTGGGGAACTGCCTGTACTGTATAACAAGGGGAATGCTGGGACCTCTTTTTCTCGCTTCAAGAACTGATGACTTTCATTCATTGTCTGAACTCTTATGGAAGGTATCTGATGAAAGTCTGACGTTTTCGTAAGTATAGCTCATGTCAGATCAGTTGCCCAGGTTTTGTCAGTAAATACATTATGAAATTCCAGTTAATAACAACGGTCACCACGTGCATAGAAGCAGCGCATTGGCGTTGTGCTCTGATTACCATTCCAGATTGTTGAACTGTACTTCTAGTGTGTTACGTCATAATATATAAAAACATCATCTAATGATAATTTTAAATACAACATAAGCAATGCTGGAAATTCAGTTCACAGAAATCCAATTAATTTCAGCGCATTTAGCTTGCCACTAAAACTAAGAATTATGGTGGGAACTCAGCTGGAAATAATAAAGTGTGGATGTGGTTTGATAAGGCGGTAAAAAAACAGAGCCAACAAAAAGACAGAGTATGACTCTAGAGTATGATTGAGATGAATAGCATTTGATGACCTAGTTTCGACTGTGATTATTGACACCCTTAGATCTATCCATCCATCCATCCATTATTTACACCGCTTAATCCATCTGGAACTGGAGGAAGCTGGAGCCAATCCCAGCATCTTTGGGCGAGAGGCGGGGTACACCCTGGACTTGTCGCCAGTCCACCACAGGGCCAACACAGATCTATCTTACCTGCCAATACCAAGACAAATCACAGCTCACAGGAAACAAAACAAGTTAAAGGAAGTGGTTAAGCCACTGGTTTGTGATGTCATAAGTTGCTGAACTCCTTCCAGCACAGCACAGAGAAACTGTAATTTCCCCAAAGGACAGCGATTAATAGGAAAGACGTATAATACTCAAGCGCCGTTTACGATAAAAAAGCCATTTGTGGTGTTTTCTTCAAATCTCTTCTATGATGAACTTGCATGATTGTGGTGTAAAAAAGGCCATTATCTATTGTCACTGATGGCACACGGGGGTTTTTTTGTCTTGAAATCAAACTGAGGCACTTCTAGAAATATATGAGATGGAGATCAATGAGGTTGTTCAGGTTTTATCTGTAATAATTCAGCCAGGTTACTCATGCTTGGAGGCGTCCTCTTGTGTAACTCTCAACTCTGCCTCCTTAAAACAAGGGTGGCCAAGGGCATGTTTTCTCTAGTATGTCTGTCATTCTCTAGTCCAGTAGTTACCTCCTGAAGTCTAGGATAGGCAGTATAGGGCGTAGGACACGGCCATTGCAGGGCACATACACACATTTTATATCACAGTATTTTTTTTTATCATATTTCGTATCACTATCATTCACACAGTCATACTTCCTGTATGCACCTATTCTGCACTACAGTACTTATTGTATAATTTGCCACACAACCATAATTTATACTGATAATTTGATATATTTGTGTTTAATGTATTTGCACCTGGTTAGATGCTAACTGCATTTCATTGGCTCTGAACCTGTACTCAGCACAATGAACATAAAGTTGATTCTAATTTAACTTGCAGCATCACACTCATTAAACCAGGGGCAAAAAGTCCAGGGTGCCACAGGGTCCCAGGGTCCGGGGGCCCACATCTGGGCCCTTTGAATCATTCTAATGTTCTGCCACATGTGTGCACCCTAGCAACCCACACAATTCTAGGAGAATATGTAAACTCTGCTGGACGCCAGATTTGAAACCCCTGCCCACATGTACCCACTCGACCACTGCACCACCCACCAGCTTTACAGACAACAGGAAACTTCAGAAAGTGTAGAACTGGCAGATATCAAATACAAAATGGTTTTGAGAACTGACGCTCATTAGGAATCCCCAGCTCAAGGGTATCCCCACTGAAAAATTCCAAGGTTTCTACAACTTCTGACAAAATATGCTGCAACTATGTGTTGCTTTACCTCACATTTTTAGATTAAGTTATGTAACAGTGTATGATTCTGCAGATTATAAATCATGTGGCGTGTAGAGGGTTAGGCCCCTGAGCAAGACCCTTAAACCCAGTTACTCCAGGTACTGGCTAACCCTGCTTTCTTAATTGCATGGCATGTTGGCTAAATGCATTTGCTAAATAATACCATTACATTTCACCTGAGTTTAAAATGGAAGCCACGTTTTGAGGATGCAAGCTCAAAACTATGAAATGCTAAGTTGTGATTGAATAACAAAGCATACTTTCATCAAAATGTATGAAAACTTTTCTCACCATTGCTGTAAAATTGTTGACAGAAATCTTAATTCTGTGGTAGGCAGGGAGAGTTTCAGCAGTCTCCTGTTTTTTTTTACTGGTTTAACTCTCACCACTGTCTAAGACAAGCTTTCAACGATATTGCTGTGCATTTTGTTCTCAAGGTCACAGACTATTGTGATTAGTCATCCTGCTGCACTAGTAACGGCTCCTACTACTATGGTAAGCACAGAGCGACGGGCGCTCCAACGGCATAGCGCACGAAATGACACGTTCCCTGCTTGTTTTTGCCATCCTGTATTGACAGTTGTCAAGAAACCGTGGGAATGCCCATCGCTGCATATGTGTGCAGTTTGTCAATGCTTACTGTCAGGCTGGGGTCATACTAATCTTAGTGAGCACTGAATTCACGCAAATCTATCTCAGCTGAATAAGATAGATGTAAGATAGAATATAGATGTATGTAGGGCTGGACTAGGACAATACATGGAACTTGCAATGCTGAAAGCAAAGGCTCACATATCTGATAAGACTCAAATACGCAAGGCTCAATATACAACTTCAATGTAAACCAGCTTATGTATAAGGATGATGTAAAGTGCAAATCCATGGTCAAGTGACATTCCAGTCCAACAGTGGTGGTGAAAGACACACAAACAACTAATTGAGTTATGAAGGGGGACTTTTCAGATTTCCATCCTTTCAGCAAAAACAAAAATGGAATCTACGGTTGCTAAGCACTAAGGACAAGGCCAGGAAACACTGCTACAGAGCGGCACCAGCCAACCTCGTTTCAGAAAATGAAAAACCTGGAGTCCTCACTCTTCCTGTATTTTATGGGATTGTCCTGTACTGAAAAATAACATGGGATTTGTTTTCGCATCTGTGCCAGTCTTACCATTGGGGGTCCCCTAGGGCAAATTCCCTATTGCCTCATTGTATATAGAATACAGAAAGAGTAGAGATTCCCCAACCAGCCAGTTCAGTACAATCGTGGTAAACAGCTGAGTTAGCATGGACCAGCGCCCACATGAGTCTGTTTGTTGACAAACTGAGGTTCCCCAGAATGCAGAAGAGGGTGGCACAATAGTGGAAAGTCCCTATTTCTTCATTCCTGTATCTATCTACATTATGTTGTCTTGTCGTTCCCTGACAGCCATGAACACATTTATTTTTATTATGTCATGCAGTTAAGTCGATTGGTGTTTCCATTGGCAATGCTGCCAACTGAGTCTGGACCAGGACTCGACTGGGCTTAAAAATCAGTCCCAGCCAGACATATCACACATACTAAGAAAGAATTTTGCTAATTGGGTGGAGAGGATCCCCCCCACAATCAATTTTGCTAGCCTACCTGGAAAAATACCCAGTTTGCCAGATAACCAGTCCAGGCCTGGTCTGTACCCTGTCATGTACTGACGTCCCAACCAAGACACTCTCTGCATTATTCCCTGTGCTTCCTGGTTTAGCTTCCATATTTACCAAAGCCCTGCACTGGAGAAGCGATCATGGAAGATGCTTGAAAACAACTTTAATACCTGGTCCTTGGCACCAGGGCCAGCTTTACCTATTCAGGGACCCTAGGCAAAGCCCCACCCCCCCACCAAGATAACTGATGATCATTTCACTTTCCTTGCGATTTGGGGTCACTAAGTAACTGCCTGTTCTCCCAGGAGCTAGAATTGGCCCTGGTTGGCACAGAATGATCATTTGAGTAATTGATTTTGATACTGTGTCAGCCTATACTCACGAGTCATTGGAATGCAACAACTGTTTCACTTTGTAGTTCCAACAAAAGGTGTATTGAGGAAGCCCTCATGTCCGGAAGCCCTTGTCATCTTCAGGATAACCTGGTTCCAGGGAGAGCAGGGCAGCCGTGTACCATGTGGTGTGGAGGACACCACTGGGCAGAAGCTGAAACCGAAAGCATTCTGGCAAGGCGGTTTGCACCTGAACCGAAAGAGCTGAAAATCTCAGTCCACGTTCACATACTCTGTCAGGAAACACGTCTGCTCTATGGCTTCTTCCTCTCAACTGATATTCTCAGTAATGCGTTCCCCCGTCACTGAAAACCGCTCTGTGACAGATCTTCACCTCTGGTTTAACAGCATGATTTCAGCGAAAGTGCTCTGAAAAGTACCTGCGTTGAAGATATGAATACTCATACCAGAGGATCCTTATGAAATGTTGATTCAATATCTTTATTTTGATATCAGTATGTCAAGCAATGGCAATTGTGTTGCACCTTATTTAATAGGTAATAATAGGTAATAATTAATCGCTAGTTTTCCCATGGTATTGATATCTGATAGTAGTGTACCGAGTTTATCATGCAGTCATTCTTCCTCAGACTCAGTACCTTAACATTTACTTTTATTTAGCATATACAGACGTGCAGATAGCACACTTTAAACATATTGCTGTCAAGGGATCAACTAGCTATAATTGCAGCCAGATTGGGCTTCCAATGAATGCCCAGCCGCAAGTAGTACTGGATCAGGAGCTACACAACATCTTCCAAACAAAGTAGGAACAAAACAAGCAGGAAGAGCCACAGGCAAGAACATTGACCGGGACAAGGAGCGATATCAGGCTAGTAATGGTCTTCTGGAAATCGGGCACATCTAGAAATGAGATTTTTGCTGATTGAGGAAGGAAGGAGGGGTCTCGCTCAGTAGATTTTTCCCCAATGAAGTGCTGGGCCTCTTGAAATGGCCAGTTGCTTATTTGCACATTATAAAAATGAAAAAAGAAAATCGAAAATAATACTGTATCATGCTAAATTCTGTCTAAATCTCGTGATCTGTAATACAGAGCATGGTCACATGTCTGTAGTGTAAACACTCCTATGACAGCAATTATTATGTTTTTGTTAGCTTGGTTGGAATTCCCTGGTAAAAGTGCCTTAGATGCCAGGGGGAGACTACTTTATACAGGCAGTGTCTGCCTTGCTCCAATCGTACACACACTCGCATGACTCTGCTCCAATCGTGCACACACTCGCATGACTCTGCTCCAATCGTGCACACACTCGCATGACTCTGCTCCAATCGTACACACACCCGCATGACTCTGCTCCAATCATACACACACTCGCATGACTCTGCTCCAATCGTGCACACACTCGCATGACTCTGCTCCAATCGTACACACACCCGCATGACTCTGCTCCAATCATACACACACTCGCATGACTCTGCTCCAATCGTACACACACTCGCATGACTCTGCTCCAATCGTACACACTCGCATGACTCTGCTCCAATCGTGCACACACTCGCATGACTCTGCTTCAATCCTACACACACTCGCATGACTCTGCTCCAATCGTACACACACTCGCATGACTCTGCTCCAATCGTACACACACACTCGCATGACTCTGCTCCAATCGTACACACTCGCATGACTCTGCTCCAATCCTACACACACTCGCATGACTCTGCTCCAATCGTACACACTCGCATGACTCTGCTCCAATCGTGCACACACTCGCATGACTCTGCTCCAGTCGTACACACACTCGGCTGACTCTGCTCCAATCGTGCACACACTCGCATGACTCTGCTCCAGTCGTACACACACTCGGCTGACTCTGCTCCAATCCTACACACACTCGCATGACTCTGCTCCAATCGTGCACACACTCGCATGACTCTGCTCCAGTCGTACACACACTCGCATGACTCTGCTCCAATCGTGCACACACTCGCATGACATGTTCTCAAATGAGCTGGCACATTGGATGTGTTTCCATCAATATATCACAGTTTATTATATCAGAGCTGAGAGAAGACCTTGGTCTTTTCAACTACTGTCTCTCTCTCTCTCTCTCTCTCTCTCTCCCCGGTGCTGGTGTAATTTATTGGGAATATAACATTTTCTCAGACCATTGATTATGACTGACTATAACAAGAATTACCCACAACTGGCTTACAGCCACGATTAACATGCCTTCCATCTTCCCGGCCCCACTTTCAGGTGACCCTCCTATTATAGTGCTGCTTTGTTCACCATTTACTCGAGTATAGGTTCACTGAAATGCCTTCATATGCCATCTTGCTGACGTACACAAAGACGGTTGAGAGTGAAGCTTGGGGTACAAGCACAGGGTCAGTCAAGGCTCTTAAGCCCTGGGGTATTTTCTGAGGTTAAGAACCTCGCTCAAGGGTCCAACAGAGATGCAGCCATCCTGCGGGGGCTTTAACCAGCCTGGCGATGACGGGCAGAGAGGCCTCACTGACTCAGCCACACATTCATACATCACTACTTGGGTCACCCGAAAGGCAGGAGAATGGGGGGAGACTTTCAGCGGCCCAGACGCTGGGGGGGACAGGGGGGCAGCCATGTCTTTGTGTAGTAGCCTTTTAGGGTTTATGTGTAGCTTCTCTCAGGTCTCCCAGCAGGCCTCTGAAAGGTGGGCCTCTTCCTGTCTTTCGCTGTGGTTTCAGTGATTGCTGCCTTCACCTGCCAGAAGCCTTTCCTTCCTCTCATACTGCCGTTCGGCTTGACCCCCATTTGAAACCGTTGTTATAGCAACCATGTAACCTTCATTGGGTTTCACCAAACCCGTGCTTCACGGAGATGCCGAGAGAGAAGTGGGAGGGAGAAAATGAGCACAGGGCTTGACTTTGCAGATAGAAATTTATAAATTAAATGTGTTAACGTTTATTCATTTATTTATCCAAACTGACACACTGGGTCAGCTGCAGGCATTAGGGCTATGGGCCTTGCACAAAAAAATGTCTTCTGCTGCACTTTAAATTTATTCTGCTGGTGCATATGGGTTAAATTAGTCAGTGCTTCTTCCATCCATTTCCAGTGCTTGTTTGTCCTCTGCAGGGTCACGGAGTCTATCCTGAAAGCTACAGTTAAAAGGCAGGGAATAACTCAGAACATGGTACCATCCCATCATAGGGCATATACACACACATTATTCATAACTGTGGAGAATTTGGCAACTCCAATTCATGTAGGTTTGTCAGTAAATGAAGATTCATTTAAACTGGGGTACCTTAAATCCAACAAGTTATCTGGCTAAACAAGAAATCCTGCTTTCTGAAACAGGCTAGAGGATATAAACACATGAAGACACAGGAAGAAGCACACAAAATGCACACACAGACAGCAAGATCAGAGACTCAAGCCCTAGTTTTAGAGACGCGAGACAACAGTGCTAACCACCGCACCAGCATGCAGCTCCAGCAACTGTTCTTATTTATTCAAAATCATCGTTCGCGAGGAAGTCGCCGATCACCGATCAGTTCTTCTTCTTCGAGCACAGATGGGCAGCTGTCTTTTCTGAGCTTGTTGCAAAGTGAGTTGCTACATTGCATCAATAGAGTACTACGCAGCTTCCCGGACTACAATAGGAGGAATAAATTAAATGATAGCTACCTGTCTGCTTATCAATGCGTCATTTGGGAGGCTTCAGGAACAACCAAAACTACCCAAAAGTACCCAAGGCTTCCCGTTGACTTTCTGTTTTGCTTCTGCGTCTGAGATTCACACGCACTGGCAGATTAAACAGTACAAGTGTATCATCACAAGGACACCTAAGAAGCTCCCATGCACCAGGCAACCAGTAAATAAGAGTCATGATAAATACACTCCATGGCCACTTTGGTAGTAATACCTGACTAGCACCAGGTTGGAGCTGGATCTCCTTCCAGGCGTGTTGTGTGTTTGGGGGCTTTTTAAAGACCACTGCTAAACTGAATTGTTATTTCAGAACCTGCGGCTTTGTGGCTTTAACGAGTCTGTCCGTCCTCGACAGATCTCTCATCTTATGTTCATTATGACTTACATCAGTGTCAGACATTTTAATGTCGTTACTCTCATCGCGAGGCGCTTCTGTGATCTTCACCCTTAACTGAAAATCAATCCTCTTTGGACCTGCATGTATGTCACACGCTGCTAAGGATCCAGGCAATTGTCTAAATCATTAGGATTTTGATTTTAAGCTACATTCATATTCTTGCTATATTCCTCTACCTGGAAGAGCAGTTTAAGAAGTTCTTGGTATGAAGAATTTTTCTGGACTTGTACTTAGTTTTCTTTGCATTTTCTTGGTAACTCAACACCCAAATAACAACTAATTAAAATTTTTATTTTTAATCCATGAAACATCTACACTAAAGCACATTGTAAAAGACACTGCTGAGTGCTCACTTAACCAAGGGGGGAATGTATGGTTCAGCAAGTTGGACTACTGTACCTGTCATTGGAAGGTTATCGGTTCAAATCCCAGGCTCTGCTGCTTGGTTTCAGTGATGGGCCCTGGACCAAGACCACTAACCCTCGTTTGCTTCAGGGCCTGCCTGACTCTGATTTCACAATTGTTTTTCACTTTAGATAAAGGTGTCTGCTAAGTAAATATGTTCAGGGCCACAGTTAGGATTTTTTAAATACCAAGGTCAGAAGTGTTAGCCCTTCCTAAGTGTGCCCTGTCATGGATCATGGTTATTGGGGTTCCAGAAAAAATATTGAGGTCTTGACTTAGATATGGGCTTGAATGTGTTAAAGGAAACTGTGAGTAAGGGTTTATTTACATTCATGAAGGTGTTAGCCCTGCTTATGTGCTATGATAAGTTCTCATGAGTACCTTGTCATATTAAAATTTTTTCCCATGATCAGTGCATCTCCATCTAGCCATTTTGAAATTCCCACAATGCACTACAATGAAAAGATGGGCTGTGGGTGTGAAAATCCACTGTAAGCAGCCAATGGCATGCTGCTTTGGGTTCCAGTGAGCATAAAGATTAGTAAACTTTAGTAACTATGAAATGTATCATTGTACGGGGGGAGCGAGTGAAAATGGACTAACTGAAGTTAGGATGAGTGAGTGGGAAATCACCTAAAACATCCTACAGAGACTTGTAATGAGACAGAGAGCATGACGCCTTCGTGCAGAAACATAGTCGAAGAAGCTGATACTAGAACGATCCCCCCACAGGGGTACAAGGGAATCTCCAGGTCCAAAGAGAAGCCTGTTGTGTGTTCCTCAGCAACTTTGTTCCGTCTTGGCACAGAGAGAGTTAACGGATATTAGTCTGCGAGGGAGTGGTGTGTGGCTTAGTGGGTTAGAATTGTGTGCGTGCGATCGAAAGGTCACTAGTTCAAATCCTAGGATTAGGTGACTGATATCACTGTTGGGCCCTCAAGCAAGACCCTCACTGTCAATAGCTCCAGAGACTGGTTGACCCTGCTATCTCAATTGTGTCACTTTGGATAAAAGCATCTGATAAACAACTCAAATTTGAAAGCTGTGACACCCCCATAAATGCAGGGTGGCAGAAAATCAAACTTCCCCATCATATTTCTTTCCCAGTTCTTATCATTACTAGGTCTGCACCCCCACAATCCAGAAAATGGAACAGGTAGGCGTTGCTTTGTTGAGACCACCATGAAACTGCTCTTGGGGGGTGCTTTGTGGCTCGGTGGTCTAGACCTCTGTGCCTGTAGGCACACAGAAGGTCACTGTTTCAAATCCCTGCGTTGGCTGCATAATTTCTCCATGTGGCCACTGAGCAATGTCCTTGCCCCCCAGTTGCTCCAGGGACTTCCTGACCCTGATTTCTTTAAAAACAAAATGTACATTTCTTTAGATAAAAGCTTTTGCTAATTGAGTGCTGCAGGACAAATGTCCCTTAATGTTGTCTATTTAAAGGTGCTTCTGCTTTTACCTGAGTGCAGTCAAATTGAACATCACATGCGAAGCTGAACGGGACTGTGCTGGTTGGGACTTCACTTCTTAAAGATACAAACAGAACTCTTGTATTATCTGATACGAATGTGTACTACTGCATTGATTTTTAAATAGTAATTGCTTATGGAGTGAAAATATCTAGAAATCTGTAGCCTTGCCAAAGGATGGAGTTGCAAAGAATTGCCTACAAGAGACTTCATCACGGGCCGTGGTTTCCGTAGCTGAGTGGTTAGCGATGACTATAAAAGTCAGCCGACATGTGAAAGTCACCACGTATTGTGCTCAGCCGAGAAGAAAAGACAGGCTTTGCGTTCTTGGTGAGGCAACGACCGATCATTTTGTTCTTAACGGTCACACGTCTGTGTCGTGTGTTTGTCGCTGTCATATGATGAACTGCACTTGTAGCTGTGTAACTGCGTTTACTTGAATTATTACTTGTATTTTCTTTTAGTTACATCAGCCTTGATTTTTTAGCTATTTATATTTCTCACCTGAGTTCTGCTCTCAAATCACGCATCATGCGTTGCCTTAAAAATACAGAAGGAATGTAAACAATATTCAGTCATGTTTGCACGACTTATTTTGTCTAGAACTTTTGTTTCATTTTGTTTCAATTTCAATTTATTTTCTGCTTGGTCACTGCTCATTTAATGCAGTAGGAGATGCCGTAGGAGATTAGTAGGAATGATCTTAATGGGAATTTTCATCGGGAATGATCGCAAGCCTAATATCCTAATGATCATTCTTACCTTTATTCAGTATTGATACATTACTTTTTGTAAGTAAAATCTAATAGTGCAAACCTACGGTATGTAGCATTGTGAGAGTTTATATGGAAGTACAGTTTTTGTTGCAATTGTCATTTTATAATAAGGTCTGGTAAAGTCAGACAGTAACTGTGTTTCAGTTCTTCACATCAAAGCATTTGCGTAGACAAACGGTAATTCAGAGGCATGCATATTGCTTTTTGATGCATATTGTAGTCGCACAGATGCGCCAATAGCCATGAAATGTTCTGTAGTGCCTGGTGTTTTTATCTGGGGTAGGAGGTCGGGGGGTGAGGGGGGGGGACTTAAATACCGTAGCTCCCTTGTTTGCACATATAAGGTAATTCATCACACTAAACCAGACAGAATTAATGGTGTTAGCATGGGGTTTCTATTATGTTATTAATTAAGCCTTGTATTAATGATGTAATATGTATCTTTTTTATTATTTTCCTTCAGTGTTTCATCCCAAGGAGATGATGGCGAGTGGATTTGATGACGTGACAACATTTGATTATCTGACAGCAAGTGACTTTGTAGGTACTTTTGTGAGCTATTCTAATTACTTGGTTTGTGGGCTAATGTAACTGAAGCCATGTCAGTGAATATCACACCCACAAAAAAAAAAACAACCAGGATTTTTTTTTTTAATTGAGAAGAATAATCTAGTCCTGAATATGAAACAAGTAGAAATATTTATATATTGTCTGTCTGGTCATGTATGCAGTTAAGAGAGGAGAGACGTTCCCCTGGGTGGAGTTAAGCTCTCCAGGCACATAAAGAAAAATTTCCAGTGCAGTACTGCCACCTAGAGGCTAGTTGGTATTACATATGGCCAGTCATACTGTTTTAGTTTCAGGGTAGAGCTCCAATAAAATTCGACGTGTTTCATTTGTGCTCTGGAACCACTGCACCATTAACGCTTTCCATGCCTCGACCTAATATGCATGCATTCTCTCAAAGCTGTTTCTAAAAAACAGAGTCCATGGACTGTTGCTTTCATTGCCCAGCACAGAAGCCTGCAGCTAATCTCTGTTCCACATCTATGGAGCTTAAGCTGGTGTGCTACCTTATTGACACACATACTGAGGGGGCATGGGTAGCTCTGCTGCCGCAGTCTCACACTCTCGCATATGGGACAAGAGCGGAAGTGGTTAGGAGCTGCCGTCTGACTTGATGATGGAGCACCTGTGATAGTCAGGACTAGATTAGGATGTCACTCAACATCAAGGTTTGATGTTAAAGAAGTTGTTTTCATGTTATGAAACTGACTGTGCCTGATGTATCCCAAGGAGTTGTTGGCTAACAACATTTTTATACAGGTATATTATCTTATTACTGTATTGTTATTACCCCTAGAAAGCTGATGAAAGAGTGATATCAATGAATGTTCTTCAAAAATACTCTTAGACATGTTTTGATAAAGATGTACAGAGATCTTCATTAAAAACTGCATTTAGGAGGCTTGTTTGAAATTCTGTTGCCATGTGGTGTGTGGGGCAGGATAGGGTTCCCCTAGCTGGTAGAGTAATACCACTGTTGGGCTCTTGAGCAAGTAGAAGCTCTACACACTAGCGGACCCTGTGTGCTAATCCTGTAACTTTCGTTCATCTGTTTATGCATCTCTGCGTCTCACTGAGTGTAAGATCAGATCAGCGAACACAATTTTCCCATGGGGATGAATAAAATATCACTATTCTAAATTCTATTGCAGACTAAAGATGAATTTGAGTTGGAAGATACTGGGCTATGTGAAAGAGATTCCGTTCGGATGTTCCGGGGCTACTATGAGCCCCCGCTTTACTGGCTGATTTTTGTCCTTGGAGCCGTTGGGAATTTGATGGTGGTGTGGATCTACGTTCATGTCCGCAATCGCCTGAAGACCATGACAGACGTCTACCTGCTCAACCTGGCCATTGCCGATCTCCTCTTCCTGGGGACGTTGCCATTCTGGGCTACTGACGCTAGCACTGGCTGGACCTTTGGCCTGGCCTTATGCAAGCTTGTGTCAGCCATGTACAAGATCAACTTCTTCAGCAGCATGCTGCTGCTTACCTGCATCAGCATCGACCGATACATAGCCATCGTACGAGCAACCAAGGCCCAGAACTTCAAGATGAAGCGACTTTTCTACAGCAAGCTTATTTGCCTCGGTGTCTGGATGCTATCCGTCCTTTTAGCTGTCCCTGAATTCCTTTTCGCCCAAGTTAAAGCAGAGAAGGAGAAACCCACCTGCTCCATGGTCTACTGGGCCAATGAAAAAAACATCACCAAGATCTTAGTTCTGTCCCTGCAGATCTGCATGGGTTTCTGCCTGCCCTTCCTGGTCATGTGCTTTTGTTATTCGGTGATCATCCGCACCCTGCTGCAGGCAAAGAACTTTGAGAAGCACAAGGCCCTGCGAGTGATCTTTGTAGTGGTGGCAGTGTTTGTCCTATCCCAGTTACCGTACAATGGCGTGTTGGTGGTTGAGGCTAGCCAGGCGGCCAATATGACCATGACTGACTGCAAGATGCTCCGTCAATTTGATATTGCTAGCCAGGTGCTTCAAAGTCTGGCCTATACCCATTGTTGTCTCAACCCCTTCCTCTATGCCTTCATTGGTGTGCGCTTCCGCAAAGATCTCCTTAGTCTCCTACGAGCATGTACCATTGGCCTTGGGCAAGGTCAGCTGACCAAAGCGCAGGGTGTGCCAAAACGCCCCTCCGTCATGTCGGACACTGAGACCACCCCAGCACTCTCCCTGTAAACCTCCTCCATGCTTTCCATATCCTGAAGTGCCTATACCCTGGGACACAATACCATGATTTACTATGCAGAACTCGGGAAATGGCTAGTATTTGGAGGACTTGTTTTCTCCAAGAGGAACAGGCACATCATCTGTCAATCTGCATATAGCAAACATAGATTATGTAAACATAGATCTACGTAGATCTATGCAGCATGCGCGTAAACATGATCATGATGTTATTAGCATCCACAATTCATGGATGGGTGAAAATGAAGTGGAACTTAAGTGTGGTTGTAAATATGAGGGTATATCCTTTCAAGAGATGATGTCCTTGCCAGCTCTCTGCCAGTTTTGTCTGAGAAAGCACATACTTTGAGAGTTATATTAAATGGCTGTAAATATTTTGTTTGTGTGAATTTTGTGGTCACATGCTATTATATTGGTCTCCCTAAAAAGTTCTACAATAGCTTCTCTGGTTGCCCATAGAAACTCAAATAGCATTAAAAATGCTGCTGCTCACTTTAAAATGCATTTACAATCTTGCCCCTCCCGATCTATGTGGCCTGCTTCACATCGCCTCTCCATCCCGATCTCTCAGATCTTCATCTGCCACCCATTATATTGTTCCCTCTGCCCGTCTCATCACTATGGGAAACAGCCTTCAGTCACTCTGCTCCCTGACTCTGGAACTCACTTCTGCCGGATATCAGAAATATTGACTCTTTTCCATTATTTAAATCAAAACTCAAAACCCATCTGTTTAAATTGGCTTGCTCGCTTTAACCCAATTGTTATCTAATTATGTAAATAACTTTTTTTAATGATCTGGTTTTTATTGTTTGTCTTTTTTAGGCTATGTAAGGTGACCTTGGGATTTAGAAAGGCGCCCACAAATAAAAATGTATTATATATGTACAGTTGTGGAGCAATCACTGTTATCAAAATGTTGAAAAACAATCTGTACTTGTAGATAAACCAATAAAACAATAAACATGAACTGTTTCCACAACCCCCTTGGTTGTTCATGAAGCATTAAGCAAAAAAAATGAATGAAACTAGGCTTGTAATTCCAGTGATCCCCTTACCCAAAAATGGTGTGCCAGACTAGTGCTAATCACATGACAGACAGGCTGGTCCATTTTGTTAAGGATAGCAATGCATGCAAATAAATAAAGTATCACAAATGCAAATGTGAGAAGCGTATACAAACACACCGTTCTCCACTTCACTCCTATGGTGCAAACCTTCCTCCAGTGTCTGAAAAGTAATGAATGTGTCAATCAATGTAAAGTCTGATCGCAAGCATGGTGTTACCACAGCAACATAACATGTTTTTACTAGACTTCTTTGCAGTTGCTGTGGCTTTTGCTTATGAGAACACTGAGTAGTATCATTCTAGCCATAACGTACAAACTGTGGTCGCAAACAAGTATGAATGTAAAACCACAGCGAACGTCACTGTCTCTTTCACAGGAGCAGGGCCTCCCAGGACTGCTGCACGTACACAAGTGATCGTCCAGAGTCTGTAGCGTGAGGGGGATTGGGTTCTATCTAACCAGTGCCACAGCACCCTTCCCCCCCACTCGCCAGTCAACAATTTGGACCAATGCCACCCACAGGGGTGTGGCTACAGGTTGTCTGCCTGCCCAGGGCCATCGCTGTCGGGGTTAAGGATTACAGGCATGTTTTCCCAGGCCCTGGACTCGAAGAGGCCTGAGGGGGACCCTGTCCCCCCCCCCCCTCAATACTGAGGGGGCCCGCTACACCCGACGGATTGTAACCCTTTGCTGAGGATCGCCATGCCGGAATATGCAAATCCCAGATGAGTGGGACGGGAAACCCATGTCACAGTCACTGTCACTCCACTGGTGCTCATCTGCTTGACTCCAGTCCATTAACCAATGACTCCAAGCCACAAATTACATTTCACTTATCTACATTCATTTTTATTTATCAGATGATTTTGTCCAAAGCAACATAGAAGTGAGGCAAAGGCACGGTACAAACATATGTGCTGTTATGTAAGGTCAGCTAGTCTGAGCTTCCGGAGACCCCAGCCGACAGCAGATTGTTTGCTAAAAATCAGTTTCACTTCCCCTTCTGCACATGAAATCACTGCTGCCACAGCATGTTCTAGAATTACCCTAATTGTACTAATGCTGCACACAGTCCCACACTTAAGTCTTACTGAAGGTTATGCATTAAAGGATTCAGAAAATTAAACATTATTCATGCAGGACACAGCCAAATGTACCAAATCTGTCTGTTTATTCATCTGTCTTCTTATTTGTATTAAATAAACAGAATAAGAGGGCCAGAATGACACTGTTGAGACCAAATTGAAAACCATTAACTAAAAGGTTTTGCATAAATTTCAACAGACTGGTACAAAATGTTACAGGGCCAGACATGGAAAAAAGCACAATGTTTTTGAGGTTAACGAAGCCGTTTCAAGTTGTTGCACGAAGGTTTCACCACACGTGTATACCTTCTTTGTAACTTGTACACGTACACCCCTCCCCCAATCCAACCCCCC
>JAODUD010000001.1:25345338-25358853 GCA_026784285.1 Stomatorhinus walkeri | reverse complement strand
CCCCCCCCCCCCCAAAACGGGAGGGGCTGCCATGCTTGGGCCGGCCAGGAAATGGAGCAGGTTCCCGGGAGCATCCCTCAGCCACCGTCATCGAAATGACAGCCGCATGATCCATCTTATTAATGAAATCATTGATCACTTGATGGGACTCATAATCGACTGCTTCTGTCTGCTTTTTCTTCTTGTTTTTTTTTGCTATCACCTACCTTTTATAGCTAGTATTTCCTCAAAAAAGGGAAAAAACTTCAGCAGTGATTTGTGTTTAATAAAAAACCCGTTAAGGCAAATAAATAAAGGGAGTGGGATTATGGGACAACACGGAGGGCGGAGTCAAAATGAAGGTGAGCATTGTCTGATGGACGTGTGTGGATAATGTGAGGTATTCGGTGGGGGGGGATTCAGGAGGCATGGCTGTAGTATTTGGCCACGTGTGTCTCCACATATGCGTGAGTGACAGAGAGGGTGACAGTCACTGTGTTTACATGCACACTAAGAAGATCGAAATATCGCGTTAGTACAACTAAAACCATACTTTTATACTACAGGTAAACACGTTAGTCCGACTGAAATCGCACTAAATCGAATTTGTCTAAGTTGGATTAAGACACTCGCATAATACGATTGGGAGTCGATTTACTCTTGCATGTATACGTTAAATCGGACTCAAACCGGCCTAGGCACCTGGAAGTGACAGAAGAAGTATGGGGTACAGCAGAGAACATACAGCATGTTAGGTACCATACTTTTGATACTTCAAGAAGGTACTATACTTCAGGGTGTTGGTTTTCCACTGGTGTAAAAACTGGTACTGGCACTGAATGACATCACGGGGTACTGGCACTGAATGACATCACGGGGTACTGGCACTGAATGACATCACGGGGTACTGGTACTGAATGACATCACGGGGTATCTTGCACTGAATTCAAAAAATGGCAATAGTATATTATATGGCTGGGTGATGTGCAATATTAATACCATCATCATATGTTATGCACATCCAATTCTTTCATCGCTAGTCAGCTACATTAAGATCAGTCTTTCTCTTGCTTTCAATTTTTTATGGATTTCATAGCACAGGGAGTTTAAGTGTCGATAAAACACTTTTACTCTGTCAAATGAAAAACAAAACTAGCAAATTTCGCAATTTTAATGATTATTCCTTTCCAGGATTATCTAGTATTTGTTTAAAAACAGTTTAAACTTTATCTCCGTCGCTTTTGCATGAGTGCTGTATGTGTTCTCCGAGACAACCATAATCATTTAAATCCTTTTTGTTTAAATCACTCCTAGATCGTTTGTGATAAATGTATGTAGAACTCCTTTTTTGTTTCCTAAATACCCCAGTATTTATTACAACAAAATCACATTGCAATATTTGAAAATTTTCCAATACCGTGCTGTCATAGTTTTTTATACAAAATACTTTCTTTTTTTTGTTATGCTGTCCTGATCTTGTTGTTTATTAAAGCTTGGGTCACTTAATTTTTCCACGCGCCCATTGTTATTAATTTTTTTAATGTTGGAACATAAATGGTCAACCAGAAAAATCCCAATACTAACAAGCTAAAAGGAGCCATATCAGCACCTATTGTGGACATACTTCGGTCAATAAATCGATTCCCCTCCCGTGCATGTAGAAGAACAGTAGTCTGATTAAATGGCGTATTTGAGCATAGCTTGACTTAGCTGTGCATGTAAATAAACTGAATCAGGAGTGATTCTAGGATTTTTTTAAGTCAAGTCAAGTCAAGTTTATTTCTATAGCACATTTACAGCAGTTGTAACGATGCACCAAAGTGCTGTACAAGGATCATAGAAGAATCATAAAAAGCAGTAAAAAAAACAAGCAACGAAACAACAACAAAAGACATAAATGGAAATAACTTTAAAAGTCTGGAAAGGCGATTGAGAACAAATAAGTTTTAAGCCTAGATTTAAAAGAGGAAGTTGGAGCAAATTTAATAAGTGGGGGGGGGGGGCAAACAGGGGTCAAATTTCATACAAGGGTGCTGATGTTATCATTATCCAATGATATGCTTTGAATCGCTGAGTGACAGGATTGGGAGAACTCTGGGGGCCAATCAGCTTTCAGCAGGGGTCCCTATACCCCCACCTCTGAATATGACTGTAGTGAAACCTCTGCCCTGCCAAGGGGAGGGGGTCTTTTAGTAACCCAGTTGGGTTCATCACCACCCATGGGGGTGTGCCTCAGTTGCCGAGTCACATTTGATGAGGGGTGAGGAGGTGCGTGTTCAGCTGAACGGCCACACTAGTATCATAGTATCATACCAGCTCAGGCTGCGGAAGTTAACAGACACTGTTGGGAGAGGATTTTGGAGTCATTAAAAAAAAATTCTTTATCGGTGAGGTGGGGGGTGTTACACAGCACGCATGACATCTCATGCATGTAGGCACAAGGGACAGCTGGGGATGATCCCCCTGAAGGTAATTTCCTGCATCAGCAGGGTAGCCCCCATAGTCTGATGACCCACCTGGACCTGCGTGTGGGTGGGGGGGGCAAGATTATTTTCTCTCTCCCATTCCCAAGGTAAGACGTTCCACCACCTGGTATCCCGGGTAACGGCTGCAAACAGTCTTGGGTCTAATTGGACAGCTGGGAGGGGTCCGGCTTATAGAGATAAGGGTTGGCCTCTAGCGCCAGGGCAGGGCTAGAGAAGTTCATTAGGAGCTCCAAGCTCTGATCCAGCTTGTCAACTTCAGTTTGCTGTGAGGAGATTTTTAGCCGAAGCATGTGCTGTTTTATATGCTGACTATTTCAGAAATTTAACAGCAGTGATTTTAGCAGAGTGACTCGATCGATGGTACAACAGCAGGGACCCTCTCGACCAATCGCAGGCAAACGTCGTAATCTACTGCCATCTTATTTTAATCCATTTTCCTGAGACGAGATTAGTTATATGATTTACAGTATAAATGAAACTGGTGACATTTGTTTATTGTTATATTAAAGCATTGCGTAATACTGCACTAGATTTAAATTTTTTCGTTATTATAAACTCATCCATGTATTATTCATAAACATGTTCACAGCCCTTTTAATATTCATGCTTGAGTTAATTGTAAATTGAGTCCTTCATAAAGTTTAAATCTCAGGATTTGTGACGCACTTAAATGCTTGTTGGTGTAACGGAGCCACTATATTAAATTTAGCAGGATGTTTTCTTCACCTGCTTGCTTACAAACAACTAAAACTAAGCGGCCGACCTGTGGCTTGGACCGATTCCAGCTTTGATCATGTGCATGCGCTCGAGTAGCAAGACGATACCCTCTCTGAAACTGACATAGGGTGCAGTATGTTACTTTCTGGAACTCTTGGGTCCATTCTAATTCATTTTACACTGAAATACATTGTCGAGCAACTACTAAAATTCTAGAATTTAATATAATGAAATTCAATAGATTGAAAGATTTTGACCATGAGTGTAAAAATGTTAGATTGGTGTCACAATTATTAATTATTTTATATAAGTTGTGTAGTTTTAATTTGAATATTGAATGCATAATTCTATGCATGAATTTACCTTCCAATCATATATCATTCAAGGTCACATGATTTGAAGAGCCAATCACAGGCAGTGCACAAGGCTGGGACACACCCTGGATGGGATTATATTTCACAATTATATAAACAATTATAGAAACACATTTAAAATTAATTATACATATTCAAGTTATTTTTTAAAACGTTGTTCCAATTTTCTCTTACTTTATTGCACTTTGTGAAGGCGTATTCCCAGATTTAACTGCAAAGTATTGACTAGTTATTCTCCTTTGATTTTGACTTGACCATCATGGAAGGTGCAGATGCTTTTGGAAAACGTAGCACAGTCTGGGCCTAATAACCGCGAAGTGAATCAACGGTGTAAAGCCCACCTCCCCACCCCCGTTCCCACTGCCTGACCCGTCCTGCCTGCGGTGTGCAGACTCTCGTAAAACTATTAGGCAGGGGAGCAGGAAAGCAATGTGGGATTACGGCTCCCGCTCCTGTCCATTTGTCAGCGGGCATCAGTCGTGCCCCCCGCTGTGAAGAACAAAGACTAGTTGTCCTGACCCTGACAGAGGAATGACTGGTGTGTTATTTCTGTCACCCCTCCTGTGCCCCCTCCCCTCCACCCCGAGCCTTTCAGCACTACGACATGTAAAGAATAGTTCCCCACACTCTTGTAGCACCGTGCAGACTGAATGGCAGGACTGCAAAGTCGGGCTCTCCAAAACATCGCGATGTGCTTGTACATGCCCTTGACGTGCGTTTTTGTTTTGGGACGGGGAGGCACGTCCACACATCCCCGGAGGGGGGGGGGTTATGAAATCCCATCACCGCTCTCCCCCCATCACCTGTGAACCAGCGGACCCATGTATGCGGGCTGTGTGCGAGGAATGCCCCGAGAAATCCATCTCCAGGGTGCCGGTTCTGGCCCTTGGCCCCGCCTGCACCCATCCGTACCTGCTGCTCTGTCCCACTACCCGTCAAACAACCCCCACCTCTTTGCTCTTGGAGCGTGAAAGATGAGCAAGGATCAAAGAGCGCTAACTGTGCCGCCGATTTCTCCTGACGGAGTAGAAACAGAAGTCGAAGAGCTGTTTATGCTGTGCTCTCACTGACCGCAACAGGCTCTCCCTGGGCTCCCGTAAATAACTCTGGTTTGAAGTGCCAGAAGAATTGTGATTGTTGGCAGGCTGTGGAGGAATATGTCTACCATGGAGTAGCAACTTAATAGTATTTTTTGGGAGAAGGTGCTAGAAAATCTTCACTTGACTGCAGCTATTTGAAATTCAAAAGGCTGAATTCCATTATATTTCAGATGTTTCAAATACTAATTTCCTAATCCCCAACAAGGGAACAATCTGCACCCTCTAAAACGATCAAGGTGATCAACTCAGATCACCATGGCTCTGCAAACATATTTAAGTTCCAGCACAATCTTCAGTGAATCCTTAGGCTTCAGAATGTCCTGTATAGAACAATAAACCACTCTATTAAAAGTGTCTTAATACAGTTATGTAATTATTATTATATATGTAGACATGTTTGAATACCATTGTATTCAATTCATAAATAGAAGTAGAAGTTGTACTGAGGGTGTCCCGTCAGTCTTGACCTCAGCATGATTGTTAATACTCATAGCCCCAGTGCGCTGTAAACTCACAATCATATCATTCTCCTGCACAAAAGCAAAGAACATCAAAAGGAGACCCGTCCACCTTAGATTTGATGTAGAATAAACACATCTCTGTAGTGGGCTTTTCCGTACGGGCCTCTCACTTGAAATATTGATGTTTTTTTGTTTTGTACTCTGATAGAGTCGACTGTTCCCCAGCTGACTCGCCACTATTGGGGCTCCTCTTCACAGGGTGTTTTCGGCCTGGCGTTATCTCGGCCTTCATTGTGGCGAAGCTCTCGACTAGGCCCCGGACCTGACTTGCCTTCCTCTTTCTGAAGTCTCGTTTTCAGCCGTTTTCTCCCGGTCCGGCTCGAAGCTCTGAGCCTAATGATGTTTCGTCTGCAGCCCTGGGGCAAGAGAAGAAATCTTACCAAAGAACACCTCGTGCCTGTCAGATACGGAGGGAGGGGGAGGGAAAAAGGAAAAGAAAAAAAAAAATCACTTCTCCATTACAACACGCGAGAGGGCAGAGTAGAGTATCTTAGTTACCTTTTGAAACCACTGATGAAGTCATATTTAGAAAAGACGAATCAACGCAAAGTTAAAGGGTATAAAACCGAACATGTGCACTTTGATGGCAGTTTTTTTTTCAGTCTTTTTGATGCTTCAGTCCATTTGTTTTTGTGCCATGAATATTTTATTGTAAGATGCTATTCTGTATGTTTGTAATGGTGGGTATTTGGAATTGTGCGCCTGCATCCATGTGTGCATGCACACGTACTTTTTTCCAAAGGATTCTGGGTATGAAATTTAGGCTACTGCGAATGAAAAGTTCCTTCATTTTGGGAAAGTGTGAGAGTGCGCTTCTTTTAGACAGCTGTTTAGTTGTCTTCTGTGGTTTTGGGGATGCCGTGACGTCACTGTGAGCGCAGTCGGGGAGTGCACACGTCACTCGGCCATCTCCTGAATGGTTCCTTTTGTCCTGGTTTGGGGCAGCACCAGATGGACTCCTGCCTGTCTGCTGGAAGGTGTCCCCGGTGCTGTAGGGACCATCACAGTCCTCCCAGTCACATGGGGCAATTGGGTAAATGGGTTCAAAGTGCACAAGAGGCAGTTTCTTCACTCATCTCAGGTTTGACCAGAGTACTGTTGGCAGCTTAAAGCTGGGACAACATTTGTGTGGCCAAATAAAATTGAGAAGCGGCAAATATATTATAAGTCTGGTCATTTTAAGAGATGTGCTTAAATAGAGGGGAAAAATTAAACCTATTCATTCCTATTCTTTCCCATACTTTTTGCAGATACCAGTCTGTTGATGGTTGTGTGCTTAACAGGGTACATTGTTAGTTTTGGATCCTAGACAAAAGATCGCCTAGTTACTGGCAAACAGCATATCGTAAACATGCATGCTGTCAAGGAATCCACTATTCATAAGTGCAGCTAGACTGAGCTTTCCATAAATGCCCAGGTACAAGTTTATGCAGTATTGGAGCAGGAGCTACGCAGCATCTAACAAGACAAGAACATAATTAGATTATTTAAGCCAGAAGTACAACATAACATTCAGGCAATGTAAAGAGGTATCAGGCTAGTAGATGTATTAGATATGAGTTATATGAAAATAACTCCCCATTGCAATGGCTATGGTTTATTTTTATTTAATGAAAAGCAGTTCATATTTGCAGTGTTGCATATCCGTCTGCAGAATTGGATATCAGTGTAAGCAAGAAGTAAGTTCCTTGCTGAAGGCTACAGCTGATATGTTCATATACTCTTATACCTGTGTGAATCCAGCTCTCTTTTAATCCAAGCTCATGTTTCTAGCCACAATTTTGGCCATGAAACAGCTACAGGAAGCTGGGAAGGAGCTATCACCTATAAAATGGTCAAACATCTTCTGCAGTCCGCTTGTTTTGCAGTGACAAATTTGACTCTGGACCAACAATGACCTAAATGTGCAGTTTCATTTGAATGGTCCCACAGCAGCATAACAAACATATCTTTTTGAGAAGACAGCATGATGCTAAAACTTCTCGAATTTGACATGATAGTCTTCTGATTGATTCCAGATAACTCTAAAGTTACACCAGACATGGGACAGTGTGTACATCCATCGTTTTTAAATCCTTATGCAGGACAGGGTTGTGGTCAATCTGAAGTCTATCCCAGGAAGGACAGGAACACAAGAAACACAGAGTTACAAGCTAAGGACAATTCGCAGGCTCCAGTCTGTCTACCTACATGTTTCTGGACTGCAGGAATTGGAGTGCACAGTGGACACCCATGTAGTCACAGTCAAACTCCATGCACACACAGAGAGCCGGGGGCTCTAAGGTGGGTGGCTACAGAGTTAACCACCAAGCAACCCTGCTGACCAGGCACCAGACCTTGTTAAATTAAGGCCATAGCCGCTTACGGAAACACATGTCCGGTCTGACTTTTTTATTTTCAGGGACGGAAAAAAAGACATGTATGGCAAGGGTTTGGCATGAAGAATGCCGAAAAATGGGATTTTACGTGGGCAGGGCAGCGCGCTGATTAGAGATGATTGGAATTATATGGCAGGGATCCATCGCTTCTGCGGGGAGGAGGAGGATTCTGCCGTACTGTGAGGCAGGACAGGTCGTGGAGCGGCAAATCTTATTACGGAACGATTCGGCTCGCGGGAGGGAATTCTTTCGGTGAGAGAGAAAAGGAGAGGAGAGTGAGAAAGGACACAGGGGAGGGAGGGGATGGGGGGGAGCAGGAGCAAGGGGAGAACCTCAGGCCCAACTGTGTGGAAGGGGGACCACGGACAGCGTGGGTCCATACCTGCCCCTCGAAATACTGCTGGTGAATTCAGAAGTTTCACTATTAAAACTTCTCTTATGTGTTCTGATTCATTGTACTGTCTTACTCATGGACACATCTCAATAAATGAAGGCCATGGGGGGCTATAACATTGGCTTGCTTTTGAAAAACTCAGATTTAACCATTTGTTTAAAAAAACACACACACAGATATAATTTTGGCTTTTTAATATTAAAGTTTTATAGATATGCATACAGTTTTTTGCAGATAATTTTATCATGTTTGTTCATCGTGCATTCTTAATGAGTGAGTGACCCCCCCTCCCCCTTTGCCATGGTCCATGATTCTGCTGCTCCATGCCGTAGCCATGTGTAGCCTGAGTTGGTCTACAGTATGTAGTCAAGCCTCTACTTGCTTCTTCCTCGGCTTGGGTTATTGAGGGGTCTCTTCCGACCTCTTAAACTGGGAATCCAGAACTGCTTGGTACCGATCCAGCCCTCCTGCACGAGTGGCATGCTGATGTGTGGGCAAAAGGACTTCTTTCACCCATATTAGACTTTCTTCAGTGAACAAAACGCAGGCTGTCTTCATTAGATGTCAGAAAGTTAGAGGTTGGGGTCAAAGATCAAAGGTCAGGCTGCATATTGAGTCTGTTCTGCGCCGATGTGGCTGATCCCCTCTGTCTCTCTGACTTTATGACTTTTATCCCCCCAGCCTTGCCGCCATACCCTCGCAAAGCTATAATGCTGTGTCTCTTTAACCCTTCTCCGGCCTCTGCTATGGGATTATCCTGCTTTTGCAACGCAACAGCAGATAATTTGTCAATCTGCCGCCGGAGCCCGAATCCGTTGAGCGAGGCTGGATCTCTTGCCCGTTTGCAGCACTGCCGTCCCCCCCTGCACTCTCGTAAGGCTGTAAATAGGAGCTCGGTGGCCAGCGTGGCCCTCTAATCTCATCGGGTTTTTCTGTTTGAGTTCACTGTAATGAGCAGGACCTGGGAATGTCTTAGGCCTGTCTGGAGGCTAAATTATGTGGCATTAATAGCCAGCTGATGCCTTTTTGGGTGGCTAAGCTATTCAGCTCAAGCTAACCGAACACATTTATAAAACCTTGAGCAGCATTTGTCAGGTTTTCAGGTTTAATAGCATGGCATGTTTAAACTAACAATAGTTAGCGCCACAGTGCCGTTTCAGCACTAATGATCGCACGTGGCACTTCTGTCGTTCTCCCAGTGATATTAGTTTGAAACAATCATAATTCATACAAAGGGCCCAACCTTTCATTAGCCAATGATATGATTTCATTTGGTGAGTGACAGGGGAGGGGGGCAATCAACTTTCAGCTGGGGGCAGTGGCTCCACCCCTGTATATGCTCCTGGAAGGATGACTGGATGAAAAAAGGTTTCAAGTTTTGTTTGCCACGTATACAAACATACACTCTACATCTGCACAGTGAAATACTTTTTTAAAGTGTCCCCAAAAGGAAGTGGATATGTAAAACAAAGAAAAATAACATAAAGGATAAATAGGAATAAATAATATTAAAAATAACAATAAAAATACCAATGAAAAATAAAGTAGAATAATAAATTAAGACAATAGAAGTAAAAGGCAATGTCAGTCAATGTATTTTTTGTTTTTATCTAAGACATATAAAATAAAAAGTGGGGTAAAAATATGGTTCTCAAACGGATCAGCTTCAGGACATCCATTTTGAATTGGACAATCACAACCCAAATTTGTAAAAATTCTCAACAAAATTTATTTAATAAAACAGAGTGCAGTCATAGTAAATGGATCAGAAGCACATCACGTTCATGCACTTACAAAAAAGACATTCATTTTTTTTTTATCTACACACTCCACGGCTGAATGAGTGTGTCATGACCCAGCAGTTCAAAAACAGTGGTATAGATTGCATATGAGTGGCAGATTACCTTTAAGGAGTTTTTGTTTAGTACATAGACAGACTGAGGGTAGAAAGATATTCTGCATTCCAATTGAACCTGTAACTCGGAAATTCTCAGTTACTAGTTGGAAATTCAACTGGATCGTCCCCTGAAGTCGGAATTCCTACTCAGAAAAGAGGTAGAATCTACACAGGCCTGAACTCAGAATTCTAGATGACTGTGCCCTTTATCAGCAGAAGTCAAAGTTGTAATTTTATACTGGTTCTTAGCACTTTTTATTGTTGGCTCATTAAATCCGTTGTACATACAGTACTGTCCAACCACTATTGCTGTGGTGTTTTTACGTGCAAAATACTGCGAAATGTGTTATCAATTGATATAGCTAACAATGGCTAACAATTAACCAGGCTGGAACTGGGCCCTGTTTCAGTTTCTTGCTTAGCTGGATAATTTGTCAGATTCAAGATGGGCTGGACTAATTATAAGTGAATGAAGATAAAGGCTATTTAAACTGGAGTAAATTAAATCTGACAAGTTGTCCGGCTAAGCAAGAAATCTTGCTTTTTGACACAGGTCCCTGGTGTTGCTAAATGGCTTTCTGACTTGCTGTACTAGTGCATGGTTACCTCAGGTGTGACGTCATTCCTGACTCCTGCTTCCGAGCAAATCATAAGTGAGTGGTCAACGGCTGTATGACTTGAAATGCTAAAGCCGCTTGCTGATTTAGTTTGTGTGACGTTTCCCCTGCTTCTGATAAACTGCTTAGCACTGGGCAAGTTACTGAGTCCAGGCGAGGGCCGAATCCCCGCTCTTTCTCCGGGGGGGTGAGTGGCATGAGGGTAATCCTGTTCCAGTTAAACGGCTGATCCCGCTCATTCTACTGATATCAAATGTCAAAAGTTAATTTAGCCTGCTAGCCACAGATAGGACTTAGCATGCTATTAAACGAAGAGGCGGGGGTTGGGGGTGGGGGGTGATTTTGGCCTCTCTTGGGAATGCATGTCGTTGTCTTTGAAGTGCCAAATTATCCCTTCCTTAGTAATTGGTGGCTAACTGCCCTAATGAAGGACTCCTCCACCCAAAACTCTTCTGGAATCATGGACGAAAGGAGCAGCTGAAAATGAATAGGGAAATTAAAATGAATCTTATAGGACCTGCAAATGAAAGCAAAAGTTTCATGGAACATTTAGGTTTAGCTACATGCCCAGTTGCTTCAAACATGTTATTGTGGCTTAACTGAGATTTAAAAGGTAGCACTACCTTTAGTTGTCCAGCCTGTTAACCAGTGCAGCATGTTTGTTTGCCGTAGCTCTGGGTGTCCTTGTTCGTCTCTTTGTTTTGGCCGGTTGTCCATTTGTTTGGCAAGTGGGTTCTAATCTCCGTCGTGCAGACCCCGGCCCAGGCCGCAGCATGTCGAGGAGGGAGTGGGGGGGGGGCGGGGTGTTGTCGTGGAGAGCTGGCAGAGCCCAACCATGAGGACATCTGAACAGGGTCTCTGCAAACAGGCAGACTTTTTGTGCTGCACCAGTTGAAAATTTTCTTGAAAATTGACCGCAAGTTTGCAGTATTGTGCTCCGCACTTCCAGGGCGAGTATGACATGTCTCCTGCGAGAGAAGCCTACTCATGCTGAGAACTCTGAGCGTCGTCGTCCGCCAAATCGCAAAGCCGTCGCTCCAAATCATTGACATTCCTGAAATGCAGCTTATCCCATTGATGCTGATTGGTGATGAGTTTTCGAAGGCATGAGGGATGGGTTGATGAAGCTGGTATTTCTTTGGGTCCACTCCACCCCCAGAGCTAGTACTTTAAATCCGGACTTGAAGTGACATAACACCCGGTATGGTAGGGGTCTGTGCTTACAAGCCTCTGTTTCTTTTAAGTGGCTGGGGAGGAGGGGTAGGATGTCATAGGTGGAGGGGCAGGTCAGCTCCATGGAGGCAAATTGAGATGTGCTGAGGGAGGGCGTCGAATTTGCTCAAATGAATATTAAGGAGAGGGGGCTCCAGGCTGCAAGGGAAATCAGGGCCTGACAATCGGCAGCCGATGAAGAAAGAGAGTCCTCTCAAACAGCTGAACGGTTCTCACTTCAATTACCTAAACTATCACTCACGAGCATGTCGGGGTTCCTAACTGGCGGTATTCAAATCAAGGTTGGCTTTGAAAGTGCACGGCCCAAGAAAAGCAAGTTTTCAAAGTCATGGGAGTGAAGACTTTCCATGAAGTTGTAAACTTCTGCGCAAAGCAAGCATCCGTATTGTGGAGTTTATAAGAAGTCTTTCTTCACGCTCCGAACTGATTTCAGTGACACTTGTGTGCATGTGCATGAGTTTATGTGCGCTTATTTTTATGTACTTTTGCATGGATAGATATCCGAAGGCAAATGAAGAGACAATTTTTAGATTGGGTTTAATCAAATTCTCTTTGGCAGGAAGATGTTAGAATGGCTCTCTGCTAGATTCATTTGCATGAATCAGTTTGACAGGTGGCTGTGGTTGTTTGTTGTAAATAATGCAACACGATTAATTGCACAACCTTGTAATAAGGCTTGCAGGCGCCAGGGATGTTCCGGAAAAGAAGAAGGCGTCACCATTTAAATGGTGTTTACCATCTCTTTTGATGTCTACAAGGCTCTTCTTAGGTGTTAAGTCTTGAAGCGAAGATTCAGATTCGAGATCTACATCAATTATTTCATCCCGCGCTTCTTTCAGATGATACCTTGATTCGAATCATGTAATGCTTGAATCTTTCCTTTTGATGTTGAGAATTTTTTTCAGACTGGTTGTAGTAACCTAAAGTAGAGATGCACTGTTCTGATATTCGGATTGTTATCGGTGCTGATCCAGACCTATTTGGATTGGGTATCGGTCAAACATGACTGATCCACGTTCGACACTTTTTTAGTTGTTCAATTTAGGGCTGCTATTGCAACAAAGCATAAATGAACGCTGTTGCCAGTGGGAGAAAAATTGTGGGGCATTTTAAGCATTTGCCTCTTGCATATACGCACTTGGAAGATCATAGTCATACTGAACTACAAATGTCCCACAAATGTACGGCAAGATGTACAAATGAGGTGGAACAGTACATTATGTATGTCTCTAGTAGCCTAATTAAAGATTTTTTGGCATAGATTTTTCATTTGTATTTACTAGCTTAAAAATATTATATAATATATATTACATTGAAATATTAAAGTAAAAAGAGCTCTTGTATTAGAATCTATATCTACAGTTGTGTATGGGTTGAAGTTATGATTCAGTGCTATTCTGCCAGCTGCAAAGTATTATTTATTTTCATTTATTGCACTCACTTTATAGCATTTTCCGTCATAATTTTACCCATTTTGTCATGTCTGGTTGCCTCTTTTACGTGATGCTTGTGACGTCTCCTCAGGGCCATCCGACAGTAATCAGGGGCAGATGACATGGTGTTATATGCTATACAGTCCTGCTAGCCTGTGGTTGTTTGTGTTTTGTCACATGGCGCCACGCTGGAGAGAGGATCACTCGCGTGCCAGGGAGCGGTCAGCTTAAATTCCCATCCCCCCATCACCAATCTGTTCCAGAACTTTGCATTTTTAAGCCACAATCAGCAGATCGCGAAACCATGAGTGGGAACTGAACCATATTGCATTTGAGGTGTCTGCCGCCGTCAACCTGAGCACATCCTGTGGATTCCAGTCTAGCTT
>JAODUD010000001.1:25309609-25331951 GCA_026784285.1 Stomatorhinus walkeri | reverse complement strand
CCCCCCCCGGGAAGTCAACCTCTGTCTGTCCTGCATGCTTTTGAGCAGCTTGCTACTTCTTCAAAAAGGTCAGAGGAAGGTTAGTAAATTCACATAAACGTCTGGGTAACTACTATAATAGTATGGTCCCTTGATCACCAACACCTGAGTGACACCTGATCTCAGCCTAGTGTCTCCAATTAATCCATCCCTAGGAAGATACCATAAATCACCAAAAAGTTAAGTCACATCACTTATATATGCTTTGAAAACTTGGAAAAAGTTTGGTTTACTAAGCATCTACAGCAACCAGCTGTGTGAAGTTCTCACGCTTTTTATAATAATAATCACTTATGCTGGGGAATGCATTTGTGATTATGCAGATCCAAGTGACTCTATTTATTCAAGCTTTATCTTTAACACTAATATATATGTACATTTTGCACTATATTTTACTTACTGACGTTTGCTAAATGTAGCTATTCCAGGCAGACCTGCAGCTAAATGAATCATTTTCACTACAACTTGAGTCTGTAACTTAGTGTCATGGGATTGTGAAGGTGCTCTCTCATGGGGTACAGAGAGGTGAGGAGCCCTCTAGCCGGCCCCAGGGGTACGGCATCAACCTCCCTGTCTGTAAAACAACGGCCCAGGGGGGGTCGTGTTGTGCATTCAGTCCCCTGGGCCTTCAGCGTGAGGCTCAGGACCTCCGGCTCACGATGAGCTGTCAGGGCTTCCCGTTGCCGTCTGTACCGCTAGGGTCTTTGAAGTCAAGAAGCATGTGTGGGTGCATGCACCGGGGATGGGGGTTGGGGGGCACTTTCATACCTACAGGGTACTGCACTCAAAAGGCCTTGTGCATACCTGCGAATTTAGATACTCCTGCCCTTGTTTTCTTGCTTTAAAAAGTCTTTTCTATTGTAATTCCTGGCCTGCCAATCATCTCGGCTCATCTCCATCCTCCTGCATGCCGTAACCACGCTGATGGCAGCCTTTCCCATGTTGGTGTCTCGCCGTCACTGCAATCGAAACGGCGCCGATATCTTTATTCAGCATGGGAACGGACAGCCGCCGTTTTACCCCAAACGTGGCGCAGAATGAGCACCTGCAAGTATATCTATCAACTCCAGAATCTGTTTTCTTTATTTGGCACATATACGACGGTCGGACAGGCTGAATTTAATGCCTTAACCGTTTGTCATAGTTGTGTTTTTCGCCTTTGAATCACGCAGAACGCAACGACGTTTTTTTTTGATGATCTTGACTTGTTCGCTGGTGCAGTTAGAGCATCGCTGCTATCGAATTAGTGTGTTTGAACGTTAAGTCAGGAGCATTTTCAGAGCGTTAAGAATGTAAGTCGACCTGTAAGAGCTATTTGAACTCGAGACGTACTTGTTGATGCCGGTTATCTTTCACTGCTGTAGCCCGGAGGAAAATTACAAATTGGCGGGGATGCCTTTCACCATAAATCCCTTAATCCGTCATTACAGTATCTTTAATATGCCCGTCCATCATTCCACGTCCTCCGCGTCGCTGTAAGCGACCTCGATAAGCCACGACCGCCTTTTCTCACCCCCCCCACCCCCGTTTACACCCCTGTAGGTACTTGACAAAAGAATTTGTGAAATATGGAACGTCTGTAAGATGAGGCATGTTTTTTTTAATCGTGTGTACATAGGGCACACGCAGAGTAGTACAAAGTGATACACGCGGCGACGCCAGGGACTCGCTCCGGCTCGCGGATGGACGAGTCGGCGCCGTATAGGGACAGGGACCACGTCATGCACTGCCGCCACTGTAATGCCAGCAGCTTCAACGGCCTACTTATAGGACACAGAATCCTCTCATTGGCTGTGCTGTAACGCAAAAAGAGGTAAAACCCTTTCATTGGCTGTGTTATAACACATGAAGAGGCAGAAGCCCCTCAGCAGCTGTGTAGTAATATACAAAGAGAGAAAAGCCTCCTATTGGCTGTGTGATAACACACAAAGAGGCAAAACCTTCTCATTGGCTGTTGATAACACATAAGGAAGGAAAACCCTGTTACTGGCTGTGTATTAACATACAAAGAGACAGAAGCCTCTCACTGGTTGTGCAGAAACATACAAAGATACAGACGACTCTCATTGGCTGCGTGGGAACACATGTGAGGCTAAATACGCTGATTGGCTGTACAGTCACATACAAAGGGGCAGAACACTCCCATTGCCTGACTGATCAGACAAAGACAAAACCCTCTTACTGGCTGAGCAGCATTGACCACCAAACCTGGGGGGCACTGTGCCAGGGCAACTTTTGGAGCATCACTAAGAATGCAGTGATGAACAAGAGCGAAAAAATTACCCACAAATAACTGTAAACCAATAAAACTTTATTAATTAAAGAATTATATCTATGTTTCTTTAAACAAAACTTTGAAAAACAGACAAGGGGAAATGACTTCACACCCCCTCCTCCTCATGTGTGCCATGTAGTAGTACGCAAAAGAGCCAAAGCTTCTCATTGGCTGTGGAATAACATGCGAGGAGGCAAAACCCTCTCATTGGCTGTGTAAAAACGTGTGAGGAGGCGAAACCCTCTCATTGGCTGTGTAAAAACGTGTGAGGAGGCGAAACCCTCTCATAGGCAATACAGTCATGCGCAAAATGGTACCACCCTCTCGTTGGCTGTCTGGTGATGTATGGCACAAGCACATGCATGTTATATGCATTTACATATAATCATTGCCGACTAGTCTGCCTAGTTAACCTTGCCAGAAGTTAAATCGTTAGCCAGCTTACATAAACCTCTGACTATTCTATTACGTTATGATACTGCCTTATACCTCTAGGGTTGTAGGTTTTGATCCCACCCTTGCCCGGTGTATGAAGTTTGGTGGTTCTCTGAATAATTAAAGAGTAGTTTTTCCTGCACTCCACAAGCAGGCAGTTAGAAGAATCATTACTCTGAATCTCCCTCAGTGTATGTGTGTGAGTATGTGAGCTTCAACTGCTATCCAATCCAGTGCGTCCAGGGATGGACACTAGCCCCACCTCAAAACTGATTGGCCTGTCCCCATCCCCTGTCGCTCACCTATTCTAAACATGTATTTGGCTAATGATAAGGTTGACCCCGCTGTATGATTTATGGCCGCTGTTACATCCCCTAGAGTCGTCCCTGATTGTGTCCCCTGTTTTGTATTCTTTGCTGCCCGGGATTTGTTCCAGACTGACTGCTGTCCAGTACTGCATAAGCTGTATATGCAGCTATGGGAGGTGGATGGGTGGTTTATGGTTTTTGAATGATACCATCGCCTTATATTCTTTAGTGGGGCAAAAAAAAAACATGTGCAAATTCGCATTGGTACGAAACACTTGGCAAATCTGTGTCTCGGTCTCATGTGACAGATTCGGGCTGCAGGGACTGGTGTGGAGGAAGAGTATTGATGGCAGTTAAATAACATACAGCTTCAGGAAACTAGGCTGGAGTTTTCATGAAAGTTAAGCTTTAAATGTATTTAGCATGGAAATCAGTAGACGTGGGGAATATAAGTAAGCAAAGATGCACGTCCGTATCTACGGGGGGTGTCACTGCCTCTGTGTCAGAGATCACATGACTTTGCTGGTGAATGGGCCCCCATCCTGAGGCAGTAGCCCACAGTGGAGGCTGTTCATGCTGGTTTGGTCCTCAGGAGCTCAGTATCCATCAGTCAAACTGGACTCAGACTCTTTAATCACGCCCCACCCCCCAACCCCCCAACACTCAAGGCTGCTTATTTATCCATCACTCAAGCACCTTGTTTATTTTCCATCTATCTATTAAAAATTTTAAAGTGTTCCTCAAGCCCCCTACGTTTAAAGTGATGATATTAAAATTAGCCCAAAAAGATATAATGATAAAATACAATAAAACATAACTAAAATAATAAAAGCCAGCCATTAAAAACAGTAAGGTCCTGCTGCCTGTCTCCCCAGTCAACTGATAAGATTGTTGTTTTGTGTTCTGCAGAAGGAGTAAGATTTTCATTGTATAGTCGAACTGACTGTTTACTGTGCACAAGGAAAACAGTCTCCTGAGTATTCGGTGATATAGTATTCCTGAGTGGATCTTTCTTTCTATACGTCATAGTCGTTTTCTTATTTGTTTTCTTTAAACCTTGACCGAGGGAAGTTGTGGAAGAATTCCAGTTGTACAGTAACAGTTCTTAATATCTACCAAAGTTAGGGCTAAGGGACTGCTGGATAGTTTACTTTTCTGGATAATTGTACTCTCGGAAAGCACTTAATCGAAACACTGTTATTATACTTTAATCATTTGTACACATACATTAATGACTTTTGTCATTATTTTAATTTTGATATTCGGTACAACACAAGACACCACGTAGCGCTTTACTCGACTTATGTATTGTGCAATTGTTTTCTTCGTTATTTTCTATTTATAGTGTACGTTAGTGTTACTTGACTGTCAGATTCGAGAGATTTTTCTGTACTTGTACTTCAATACCTGTGCAAATGGCAAATAAAGTTTCAATGCAGTTCAACTCCCGTGGTGCACTGGACGTGATGCCAGGCGTCGGGGAGCAGCCTTCAGGCGGGGCGAGGGGTGAGTATAGGGAGTGTACAGTTTGTGGGTTTAACAGAGAGAGCTGTGTTCCTGGTCACCGACGGGCCATTAATTTGTTAAGATCAGCTCCACTTCATAAATGTCTTACAGATGCTGGTCTGCTATTAGCCACCAGGGAGGGTGCGTTGGGGTTTGTGGCGGGGGGGGTTTAATGCCACTCGGGGTAAATAGTTTCCATAACGCCCTCCCTTGTGCCTCCTCCCCTGCCAAATCTATTCCCCTTGCGGCTCTGTTATTTGTAGGAAAACGACACTCTTGTGTCCCGACCGACGGGACTGATGCTCCATTTGGATCGCATATGCCCGTTAATCGCTCCAGGTGATGTCATAATCGCCTGAGATGCTATAGCGCTATGCAGCTTGTTTTATGATGGGCGGAGCAACAGCAAGTGAAATCAATCATCCCTTTGGTGCACATTATAAAGGAATGTGCAGGAATTGCCATGTTTTTGTGAATGAAGAAAGAGACTGTGAGTGTGTGTGTGTGTGTGTGTGCGGGGGGGGGTGCATGTTCCAGGGGGTGGCCATAGTTAAGAGAGGACTACTTAGTACCATCATGGCGGCTCACTGGGCAATGCTTCAATCTCATGGAAAGAGATATGGAAAATGAAAGGATGGTTGCTTTATGTTATTTGCAGGGATGTATACTGAGATAGGGTTACCAGGACACTGACCTCAGCTGGAAGCTGATTGGCCCCCAGAGTGCCCCGCCCCCTGTCACTCACCGATTCAAAACACATCATTGGCATTAATAAGGCTGTACTCTCTGTATGAATTACGGCCCTCTGTTATGGTCCCACCTTAAAAAAAAATCCTGGAATTGCCCCTGATTATTAATATTTAGTAGGAGAATGTGGGTGATTGGCTGTTCCTTGACTTTGCCTCACCCCCTGGGATATCCGCACCCTTCCACTTTTTCACTGAAATGGTAATTTTTGGGAAGTGTGAGAGTAGCACTTGAAAGGAGGGCATGTATTGTGGCTGAATGATGCTCAGCAATGACTGTCAGCGAGTCTGAAGTCAACTGACAAACCAAAGCCTCATCACAGGTTTTTTTTTTCCACCAGTAACACAGAGGATATTTTTCAACGTTGTAATTTAAAAACGCCCGGGCTTTGCACAGAGCGCGGCACTACAAGTGAATTAGGCTAATTTATACGGTGTTAATTAGGCCATCAAACACAAAACAATTTGGGATTGTAATTAAGCAAAACACACAAAAGTCAACTGTTACTCCCAGCGCGTTCGGCTGAACAGTCGTCAAATGTGTTATTTACTTGTCGAAACAGCTTGAGGTCTGAGGCCTCGGTGGCAGCTGGGGGCTGTTCAGGGATTTACAGCCCCCTGCGCAGGCTGCCCGGGGAATCGCCGCCCGTGAAACCGCGCTGGGGGGCCCCAGGTGACACAGGTGTTCTGTTCTTTTTTTATTTTTCCCTTTCCTAAATGAAAGACAGTCAGACATCTCCCCCGGCTCCTGCTGACCCAGGAAACGGGCTTCAGGGCAAACAGCACCCCCCCATAATCCATACCCACCTGAAACACCAGAACACTGCATGTTCAGCTGCCCTCTCAGTCTGTTTTTAGTTAGTTTTTAGTTAATTTTTGGCTGCTGCTTTTATCCAAAGCAGGATCAGTCAGTCCATGGAGCAGTTGGGGGTTAGGGATCTTGCTCAGGTGCCCAATGGGGAAATTGCTGACAGCTATAAGACCACCACCTCTGGGATTTGATCCAGCGCCCTTCTGATCACAGGCACAGCATCCTCATCTGCTGAGGCGCATTTGCAGTGCTGCTCAGGTGCTCCTTCACTTTGGGTGTATCTACCATATTTACATTGTCATACATCACCCCAAACAAGGCTGGATTACAGCCACAGCGCCACCAAAGAACAGCATGTAACAAATGATTATTGTAACAGATCATTTGTTAAGTAAACATGCCTGTCTTGATTTCTTAAAGGGGCATGTTTTCGGCTGTAGAGTGTTTTTGCCATACAAAAAAGTGGTGAATGACTTGTATTGATGTGTGAATTTCTAACCTGTTGTGACATCGTTTGGTAACAGGACAGGCTCCTTAAGAAACACCTAATAAAACACCTTCGCCTTAAGCTTTGTTTCAAAATCATTAAGGATTCCAAATTTCAAACCGGCACGGTGATCATTTTTTTTTATTAACTGGGAGTGCTTCCTAATTGTTTGTGTTTAAAATTAACGAGCCTGGTCAAAGTTTGTGTCTAATTACCCCCTCATTAGGCTCTCCTTGCAATCATGTGTTAATGATTTCGGATTACTTATCTCTCTTAATCATGGAGCCGTTATGAAAGCCAGAGGAGTGTTTTCAAAAGAGTCCAAAAACTGATAATTGCATCATGTAAACTCCACACTATATGGACTTTATAGATTTAAAATGTAGTATTACAGAAGTACTGAAGTCGGTTATTTTCCTCTGTTGTGGAGATATTTTGAGAATAATTATAGTGCCCGTTGCATCCTGGGATAGAGTCCAGGCTACCAGCTCTACACGACCCCAATAAGTGGTTACGTATGGAGCAAGGTTGGATTACTAGCATCCTATATATTTAACTGACCTCTCCAGCTGCTGTTTTTTGGCTCAACTCATTTTTAATGTGACATCCAAGTTCTCCTTTTTCTCTCCCGCATCTCTAGTTCTCCTGTTTTTAGAGTGTCAGCAAGTCTCTCAGCACCAAGTATATTTATTTACACTGTGGATTCCCATGATCTTGGAATATGGTAGAAGAAGGTTTGTAGGAAGATCTCATAGTCTTGGCCAAACAGGCTTGAGGAACAGTGGAGGACGTCCAGCCCATGCACAAGAAAATCCCTTTGTCTGGCTTCAGCCAGAGCACGAGTGGTTAACAGTGTGTGGACATGTATTATTATGGTTAATGACACATTATAAAAATGTAATTGTTGCTGGTTATTATCCACAGAGAGTTGATTATTGTTTGGTAAGGAATGTGGCCTCTAGTGAAATACATTTTTTTTTTTTTATTGAGCCTGACCAGCAAAACTTATCAATGATTTTGCTGGTCATTATGGGTGAAACTGCTTCACAGAGAACAGGTTCAATAGATATTATATACAAATGCTTTGTGTTGGATTTGTTAGGATTTATTGGATTTCTGTACATTTCCCAAACCAAGTCAAAGCCCTTCTTCTTAGCCACATGTTTAAGAATTTCCAATTTTAATAATAAATTTATCATAAAGCTTCATTGTGAATTATTGTACGGTAAGGAATGATGGCACTTTGTTTATTGAGTGATTCTTTATGTAGAATTAACCGTTACTCAAAGTATGGCCATTGTTTGAACATACACATCTCCTGAGAAGAGTTTGAGTAATTGTTTACATCCATCCATCCATCCATCTCCTGTAACCGCTTATCCAATATAGTGCTGGGGGTGAATCTGTGAATAAAAATGCTATATATTCCTCTCCTTTTGTGACTTAGAATCTACTACAGGAAGTATAAAATCATGCTGAAGCTTCAATTAAGCATTCCTGGTCTGAAAATTATGGGTTTAAAAAAGCTTGTAAAAGGCCAGTTAGGAAGGGCGACAGATAACAGAATGATAGCCCATCACCAGTGGCCTTTACTTTGTAAACAGAAACATCTTTGTTTTCCGTCTGTCGGGTTTCCTGTCTTACTTCTCAGTGCTGCCGCTCATTGACGTTATAGCTGTCAGTGGTAATCACTCTTGCCCAGTTTGGGAGGCAATTTTGGCTGAGGGAGAGAGGGAGGTGGAGGGTAGTTCTAGGGGCAGGGGGTGGGGAGTATGGAGCCCGCACCAGCCTTAGCTTGTCCTCTTGGAGTACGAGACGACTGGCACATTCCGAGCTGACACATCACGTCTTTCCAGCTTTTCTGGAACACTGGGGAATCGTGACATATAAGCTGGTTTTGGCTGTAGATGATGTAGTTTTACGCTGCGGTACAGTTAAATATTCCCCAGAGTGCTTTGCTCCTGGTCACATGACCGTCACTGATGTCCCTCGTTTGGCGAACTCTCACGAAGCATTAGGCGATTCCACAACGTGTTACTAGATCCAGGGACAGTGAAATGCATCAGAACAGGGGGGGGGGCATCATGGGGGGTGGAGAGGGGCACAAGGTCATGCCCATTTGTCGGTTTTGCTTCTGAAATGGTCAGGTTTAACCTTTTGCTTTAAGAAACATAGATATAACTCGGGCTTTTTAAAATAATCGTTGTTCATTACTGTGTTCTTAATGATGCTCCAAAACACACCCCCCCCACATTCTGTGGTCCATGACTAGATGAAGAACACATTTAGCTAGAATCTCTTACTTTGTTTCGCTCCAAGTGCTAATTTTGGCTGTGGCTGAGTGAGATCACAATGAAGACATAAAGCAGAGGAAACAGCCTGGGATGTTTGAGTTTCCTCAAGCAGTTTGTAAACTCATATTCCATGTCCTCGCGGTGTAAGTCTGAGCACACTTCCCCACAGTGTAAATATTTATGCTTCTGCCGAAGTCCCTTTCACTGGCATGAGGTGGATTCCTTCTTTCTTCACTTGTAATGAGCTGGTGAAACAGACTGCGATTAAACCAGGAAACGTTTCCTCCCAGCTAACCAAAAACTTGTCGGTCCCAAACTCTACATCCTTCAGTTTAAATTTTCAGGAAATATTTATACATTCTATATTCATTTAGCAGACACTTTTACCCAAAGTAATGTATATTTTATTTAAAGATGGCATGGTCAGACAGTCCCTGACGCACTTGGGCCTTGTTGAAGGGCGCAGCAGTAAAACCATTCTGCGGAAACTGGAATTCAAACATTCTGATGACCTTACAATCTCAGGCACAATGTCCTAATCTGCTGAGCTACATACCACCTCTTGTTTATGTGTTTTACGCAGTCTTTTATAACTGAACTCCTGCAGGCGGTGATCACTAAAGCTCTAAAACGCGTCTGTCACCGTGCCTTCGCTTTCTGAAACATTTGTTGTCCCCATAAAGCACGGAGCTCACAAACTCGAGGATCGTTCTGCAGTGGACTGACTCGTAGCGCGAGGGAGACGCTGTTGGCCTCTCTAAGCTAACTGGGATTGACCTTGTGCCATCAGGAGCTGCTTTTCCTGCAGAGAGGAAGCTTAACAAAATGGTGAGAACTAGTCCCCTCTGAGTAGGCCGGATGGAGGTGAAGCATAATTTTTCTAGATTGATATGGAATGTAGTTTAGAAGCACTACCGTGATTTTTTCTTTCCCTCTACAGAGGTAGGAGACTATTCAAATTTGATCTTGTGCCTTTTTCCCTCTCAAAATTTTTATTCAACATACTCCAAAGGTTCTGGTAGCTTAGTGTTTCAAGCTGGGACAATATGATCGTGCTCTGTGTTGGATGTTTGAATTTCTTGGGGAGGTTTGCAGCGCAAGAGGGAAAGGGTGGTATGACACGGTCTGAAGTGTTGGTCCTCTCCTTGCCATACTCTGTCAAAGCGTGCCCAAAGTGAATAAGGCAGAGAGTGATCCTGTGGTTTTATGGACCACTCTGTGGAATGTTCTGGCTGTCCACTTGCCTTATGTTCTATTTGGCTTTCCCTCAATGGCCTGCGGTGTTTGCCTTCCACGTGAAGTACTCAGCTCGTTCAGGGAAAGGTGCTGGAGTTTATTTACCACTTGAGGGAGCCTTGAAAATCAAACTTCTGCCTGGGACTTGAAATAAGCCTGTTCTTATCAGCCCTGATGCATTAGACACTGACGGATCCTCAGGGAGGAGTCTAACAGAAATTCGTGGCATGTCTGGACTCTCCATGGGGATGAAAAGCCGGTGGATCGTAGTAATCCTGAACGTAGACGAGGCGGCGCACACTTCATATCATATGCAGGGAGGCATTGCGGGAGCTGCAGAGCATCCGTAGTTTGAAATCTCTTTCCGGATGAGTTGTGCGTATTCTCTTCCTTAGTTGTCCATCCCAGGATAAGTTTTGTTTTGTTGTGCTGCTTGTTTATGACCTTCCCTCATACAGTCGATAAGATCAGAGCATATATGAAGGGCCAAGATAGTGCTTTTAAGTATTCAAACTTAAATGACCTGTTATCACAGTCTAGAATCAGTGTGAAAGGAATGCTCTCTGGTATCTACCTGCATGTACAGCCTGGGTTGATGTTAATCAGGTAGCCATACCTCCATCCCCAGCCTCATGTTTAACACGCTAGCCTACTAACAGTTCGGTACTCAACACTCAGAGGCCAGTGTCAAGACCCATCAGTCAGCTGATACGTGGTAAACGGCAAACAGACCGGATAAATGTACCGATGGGCCTTCGCGGCTGCCTGAAACGCACAGGGACTTTTGGGAAAAGTCACCGTGTCGACACAGTTGTTAAGCTACGTTGTTTCATCGGACAGTGGTATTGTTGCCTGCAGAAAAATTGTAAATAATACATTGAGGGGAAGGATTCTACAGTTTCAGTTTAGTGACGCGAAGATGGGAGTGGAGAGATCAGGAGGGTATGCGGGTCTTCTTTTGCTCCTGGCCACTTCATGCTGGAAGCCTTTGATCAGAGGACAGGAGCGTCTTGGCCGATGCAGCTGGAACATCGCATTCTACAATGTGTCACGTCCGCCCGCCGTAACTGCCGTCACTATTTCCTGTCATTGAGCCAACCACCTAATCCAGATCAGCAGGAATCCATCGATCGTGATGGTGCACCGGTGGGATTAACCCTGGGCTCTCAGAGTTAACCCCGTTATTTATTGGACAGACTTCAGAGGGTACCTGGAGTGGCGTTCTGGCTGTGCCCTGAAGGCATGTCACTGCTGTGTGTTGGTTGTTTTTGTCAGCGCAGGCAATTCAGCTTCCACTGCCAGTCTTATGATACGACAAAACTATACCAAGAAAGCCTTCATGACATATTTCTAGTTATAAGAATAGTATATTACATGGATCTCCTTCCACCTGCACTTTTTTGTTACTAATAACATAAAACAAGGAAAGTTTAACGCGTCCCCCCCCAACTCATAGCATCATCAGAGTATTTATTGTATGCAAATTGATTCCCAGTCTACAAACAGGGCCTGAGACTGAACCCTGTGGAACACCTTTAATAACTAACAGAAAATGAGACTTTAATTATCTCAAACACGCCGGGTTCTTTGAAACCCAGATGGCTTTGACAAAGCTGGTGTTTATTAATTTTCAAACAACTGATTTATGGTGTGCTAAGTGGAATGTCTTTGCCAGGTCCATGGAAAAAAACACAATGGTGTTTATTAACCAAGACATTTATAAAGTCACTGGCAACATATATGGCTATCCTAGCTGTGCCTTGACTTGTAATTAAGACTATTTAAAATTAATGATTCATTAATAACAGAAACCAAATGTTTTTTTTCCCCCCAGACTTCTGACTAATGATGGAATTATAATAGAATGTTTTTTCAAGTATATATACCGTGGAATATAAATATGTTTTTTTTAGAGCTTAGACTCGCCAGAGTAGGCCAGAGGTAGCACACTCCAGGAGCTGCTGTACTCGCCAGCCTTCCTGCTACATAACCCATTAAATTTTTTTTTTCCTGCACTGGTGCAGAGTCTGTTTGGAGAAGAGATCCTGCCAGCGTTCAGCTGCGAATCATGAAGTGAAACAGACGAACACGGGCGAACCCATAAAAACGTCAGTGCTTTCCAACGGCAGGGAAACTGGCATCTGGCCCCAGGAAAGGAGCCGAAGTGAATGCAGATGTCGGGCACCTCTCTGTCTGGCAGCTGTTGGGCACTGGCACAGAGGGGGCCAGCTGTTTACACGCAAAGACATGAACACGCTCGGTCGTAAGCCCCCCTCCCCCCCAAGTGATCTCAGCCCTGCCCGTCCGGACACCCATGCAGGAACACTGACTCTGTTGTTACCCGCTCTCTGTTTCTTCTTGGATTCTCTCCCTGACCTAGATTCATGAGGATTCGGCAGGCCCAAAATACTGTTAGACCCCACATTCTCCACTAAAGTGCATAAACCTGTTCCACTGATCGATAACCGTGGCCTCCGTTATATACTCAAGGGAAGTGTAAATCCATTTGAGGCTAAAAACGACATGTCTTGAAACGCATGCTGGCGGAAATGTGAAACTGCGGTGTTTTTGTGTCCATAACACTGGCCAGGGAATTATACTCTGCCATGAAATCACGATCCTAGACTCTTGTGATCCCCCTCCCCCATGAACATCTGGAATGGGGGGGTCAGATGGGGGGGACGTGCCATAAATTCTTAAAAGATTGTACTAACACCCGCTTTAGGTCGGTGACATCGGGCAGAAGATCTGGCCAATGATGTCAAAAGAAAAAGAAACAAGATTAATAATGAAAGCTCTGCTACTAATAATATGAATAGTATGCTAATATTTTTGTTTTATCTCTGTAATGGATGAGCCTCCCGCTTTTATCACACTTGTATGCAGTCGCCACAATACCTGCCTGAAAACACAAAACGATTTTATAGCCGATCAACCTTCAAACAGGCGCTTGCTAAGTATTTGTATTCATATCCTTTTTTGGACATTCGCTGTGGTTCTGATACCATGCGGATAATTAAGTGCCAGTTGTGTACTGATTTCTGCAAGAGGGAGTCCCCCCTTCTGACATTTTGATGGGGCCAGAGAGCCAGGGCGGACCCTGTCGAAGATATCGATCAGCGATTAATCCCTCTCTCGCTGTGTCACCGGAGGAAGTCAATTGTTCAGGGACATTGTGTCAAAACACTGTTTCAATAAAAAATGAAAACGTAATGAAAAAACGCTTGTGATCAGAAGGTCATTAGTTCAAATCCCTGGATTTACAGAGTGATTTCACCATTGGGCCCTTGAGTAACCTCCAGTTTTCCCAAGGATTGTCTGACTCTGCTGCTTTGGGTAAAGTCATCTACTAAATAAACAAGAAATGTGAAAGAGGGTGCGCTGAGAAATGGTGGGGGGCTGCGCAATGATTCAATTTTATTGTGTTTTATTCCTAATCATTGTGAAAGGCTGAGTCCACCCTCAAAAGTACATAAAGCCACGAAGGACCTTTTCCACAAGCACATACCCGCTTTGTCTTTCTGCATCTTTTTCCCTCGCTGATGTCATGTTTGTTCTCATCCCTCGTCACTGCTGCTACATCCACCCCGTCCTGCACCTGGGTCATGTGATTCTGTTCACTGTCGGTACTTGGAGCCAGTCTCACAAATAGTGAGAAGGAAAAATCCGGCCAGGCTAAGTGCCTGTTATCTGACCGCAGACCCATAGTTTGTGGAAGTTGTCCCAGGCCCGGGCCCTGAGGGGAGCCCGGGTGGGGGGGGGGGGATTACATCATATGGGCCCTTTCGCAGTAATTTTGCCCTGAGTCCAGGAACTAATGCCTGGGGGCCTGTCTGACTGTATCTTAGTGAGTTCATATACCTATAAGTAGCCGTAATGTACACTGTATTTTCCGTTAAATGTAAGCACTAGAATACAACAGAAGGTAGTCATGACTTTTAGTCGCTCGCTGCATCATAGCCCCTCTTCTTAGTCATGGATTTAGAGGGAGACACAGCAGTAAAGGGTCAACAGGTCAGTGTTGTCATACCTTGTTTTTTTGCACTTGTCCTGTCTGTCTTTGTACTCATTGTATTTGTGGAGCACAATAGTCCAGAGAACATTACTGAATACGTACTGAATATGAATACATACTGAATATGGCTGCTGTGACAATAAAGTCTCTCTTGACCCTCGACTCCTGATGGGGGAAGGATAAGCCCAGAGGACTGACACCTGGTATAACCGGCTGTGTCTCCTCGACTCGCCCTTGGTATCACATTAAAAACTGCACAAAGTGCACTGCCTTACACGTATCTCACCTTCTCTTCTGTCTCTGTCGGCAGCTCCTCCTCAGTTCTTCCCCGCCTTCCACCCGCCGGTGCCCATCGACGACCGTCATGCCCAGGGCCGCTACATATACGAGCCATCGCCCATCCCTCCGCTGCATGTGTGAGTACCACCGTCTCCGGGCCGCTGCATCGCTCAGCCTGATGCGGGAGCCCGTTGTTATGTGACTGTTGCTTAAGCCATAGATCCCTAACCCTGCCCTAGAAAAAGCCTGAAACCAAATTCCAACTGAACAGAACAACAGTGTTCTAGAAGTTTAGGTTCCTGAAGAAAAGCAGATGTACTTTTCTATATGGAGACACACCCGCCCCCCGCTCGGAAGGCGTTTCAGGAGTTACTGAGTCTGCGGGGAATTTGCTCCTAAATTTGTCCATTCCGAGGCAGCCGAATCTTCACACTCGGTATTTGTGTCATTCCGCCTGCTCCATTTTCTGGTGGAGTTTGTGAGCCAAAACCTTGTAGATAGCCCATTGTAGATAGCCCATTGTAGATAGCCCATTGCAGATAGCCCATTGTAGATAGCCCATTGTAGATAGCCCATTGCAGATAGCCCATTGTAGATAGCCCATTGCAGATAGCCCATTGTAGATAGCCCATTGCAGATAGCCCATTGCAGAAGCGTACTGAAATGTCAGCCCAGTCTGTGGCTGGTGCTACGGTCTACGGTCTCTGCTGGTCCATTCATGCAAACGTGTGCCAGGGTGCTCCGAGCCGTGGTGTGTGTGAATGTTTGTCTGGTTAGGTGGACAGAGGATGGCTTTATGACTGACTCTCATAGCCAAAGCTTTATTTCATTTGCCAAATTCTTGAACAAAGAGAAAATTAATCAGTGATCTACAGTTTTCAAAATGGCTGCTTTTCTACGAGCAGGACAGGAGGCTGGATGAAGGAGGACTGATGGATGGCTAGTGGATTTTATATTTATGTATCCTTACTACTGTACTGGCTGCACTCTAGGTATGGAACAAACCAGTTAGACTGTCAGAAGAGGCTCAAGGAATAATCCACCATTTCAGTTTACTGCTGGGTTGCCGGATGATCAGACAATCTGTGCTTTTCAATAACTTGTCTGCAAAAATTATAGTGAACGTCCATCAAGGATGTTCCATTACAGCTTATTCAGTTCTGGGTCATGATCAGACTGGAGTCTAAACAAGGAAACCGATATACAAGGCAGGTGGCATCTGGATTTGAAAACATATCAAATATATCTGCAATTAATGGGGTAGTGTATGGCTCGGTGCCTAAAATCGGAATGTTGCAGGTTCAAATCCTGGGCTCGGCAGAGTGATTTTACTGTCGTGCCCTTGAGCTAGGTCCTTAATCCTGATTACTCCAGGGACTGACTGACCCTGCCTTCTGATCCTCACTTACATGTCGATTTGGACGAAAGCTTCTGCAAAAAAAAAAATAAAAAAGGAAAGACCAGTGCAGAGCTGACTCGCTGATGGCTGCGTGTGAACCATCTGAGAAATCATGTGTTTTTCACCTGCTGCCATCAGCCTAATGATGGAAAGTCTTGACTCACATACCCATCAATCCTGTAGACGTCATGTGTGCCTCTGGGCCTCAGGGGGCACTGGGGCCCCTCCCTGTTAGCAGGAATCCCTTGGCCTGCAGATCCTTACTTCCCTATAAAGGCAAAAAGACGCAGTAACTACGCTGACACGGAAACTGAGAAAAAGGGATTCATTCCACCCGAATGTGTAGTAGGCATGTTAATGATCATGTACTTATTCAAAACCAAGCACAGTCGAAGTAAGATATTTTGCCACGAGATTAAACAGAGATTAAGAGAACCGATTTCGATCGTAACTCAATTTTGATACAATATGCAGTTACAGTGTTTTGCCTTCATACAATTGTGGATACATACAAATCTGCACCCACTGCGAGGACCTACGGGCTTCTACTCGGCTGCCCTTGCAGGAAATCCGAGGGGGGAAGAGAGTGATCACCGCTTACGAGGGACAAATTGAATGGAGCAGCTACTTTGGCCACATTATGTTCGATATTCTTCATCATTATGTCCTCCAGCTCAGTGTCATATCTCTCCTCCCGACCGCTGCTAACCGTAATGAATTTTTTATGCGGGTCCCCGCATCTCTGGTTGCGTGCGGGGGTGGGGGGCGGTGGGGAGGGGGCATCAGTTGGGTTTGGGGCTTTGTGTTAAAGGGACGGGGGTGCGGAGCTGGAGAAAATAAAAAGGGGCTTGATTGATGCCCAGTGTCACTGCAAACAAAATGGCAAATATAATTTAACACCCCGCTTATGTGCAGATAATGGGCCAAACACGGGAGAGGGACACGTCTTAAACAAACAGCCCACGCCGTTATCGGCCAGGCGAGCCTCGCGGAAATTTACAGGCAGGTCGGCGGCAGGCAGCCCATGAATTAAATTAAAGTTGAAGTCCTGTTGGCCAGGCACTGCTCTTTGCTCAGACTATTATGCTGCACGCCTTGATTCCCGGCCCGTCAGTGGAGCCATTATGGCACGGAGCCCCATGACGTTAGCTTCCTGATGTGCGAGCGTCTCGCAGTGCGTGCGGAGTCGGTCTCGGTTATTTGTGTTGAAGGGATCTGCTTAATGGTGAGTAATGCGTTCTTGCTCATCTGTCACTTACGTCAAGTCCAGTGGGGTTTATTGCCATACCAACCATATACAGGTATACAGTGGCAGGAAATAGTGTTACCTGAAGGCCCCAGTGAAACATACAGACAGTGAGTGATCATAATAATAATAATAATAATAATAATGATAATAATGATAATAATAATATAAAGTGGTCTTTACTGTCATACTATCCTCATACAAGTATAAAGTGGCTTTAAATAAGACCACAGTGCACCATACCACCACAATATCTGGGGGAGGTGTTTTCCAAAGACACAAGACAGTGCAAAACAGGGGGCTGGACACAGGGGTTTATATATATAGTGATAGGGAAGGTAACAGTAAATGCGGCACCACAAAGTCTTGTCTGCAGGTGTGTGACACCACTGTGTCCTACTCATATTAGACATTTGCCACCAGACCTTTCCCTAAGACGAGAAATATGATTACACAGGTCCATTACTAAGTGTTATAACAGAATTGAAGGTTTCAGTGCTTCAAGGTTTTGCTGTAATCTGTATGTGGTAAAATGAAATCCTCACTTACTTGCTTCCTGCAGGCCATAGTGCCAACTAAACACAATGGCGATAAATACAAGACGCTAAGTACAGCAACTGAAAATACATTACATCCACCCATTCACACATCCAGCCAGACATCCACCTTTCTGGGGGCTATTTGAGGCGGCATAGGGCACCGGGTAAGAGCAACGTCCAGGATGGGATGGCAACGCCACTGCAGGGCACACACACCACACACACCACACACACCACTCAAGCACAATTCACACATTTGAGCGGTTTAGTGGCGACAAGAGATAACAATCAGATGCAAATTACACAGCTGTTGACAAACAAACCTTTACTGTTTACATACGCAAGTGATGCAGCAGAGATAGAATCTGCATAAGATGAAGCTTACGTATTTGCTTGAGAGCTGACTGCATGTAAAGCGGACCTGATCCAGGACAGACTCTGTGTTTCATGTAGTGTCTTATTATATGTATTGTATTGCGTTATTTAATCAGAGGGGAATTCCGTTAATAGTACTTTGATTCGAATCTTGTCTCGATGTTCTATTTTATGATGTATCAGTGCCGAGAGAGACTATGGGGAGATCTGATGCTCAGTTTAGGGTGAATTTCCTTCTTAAACTGAGTTGGGATCCTAAATGATACTCACTCAAAGCTAGAGTCTCTGCAACAGCTGGAACCTGCTGTCAGGTTTCCAGGGGTCTGTCTGTGGGACACGGCGTCAGTCGGGCAGATGGGGGTGGGTGGTGGGGCGTATAGAGAAAAATCAAATTGTTTTAAGACATTCTCCCTGGTGAGCTGGATTAATCGTTATTAACGCCCTTAAATATATGCCTAAGTACACATGCAATATTATCGCTGTACTTCGCAAAGCGCGGTCCCTCATTATGACTCGTAATTACGGCCCTTTCTGACCCGCGGCGGTGCAATCAATCTGGGTCCCGGCTGCACTGGCTCCGCACATTAGAGCAAAAACTGGGCATTTACGTCCGGAGAAAACAGTGATTGTGGCCTCGTTCTCTGCGCCGATATTGATGCCTTCGGAAGCAGCAATCTGAGCGGCGCAAGCGAGAAAAAAAAGTGAAAAAAAAATCACATCCTATTATGCGGAGAAGTCTAATTGAAACATGTTTATTTATTATGCTGACTTTTGTTCAGAGGAGAGCTGCTCCACCGCTACGAATGGCGCGCGGCGTTTGGAATTAAATTAAAAGCCCGTAAAATGAAATATGCTTCATATTAGCTGTTTGACACTTAATTTGCCTCCGAATGAGCGCAGGAAATCGCAAATTAACTGTCCTTTGTTTTTTTGGACGCGGCCCTATTAGGCTGGAGGAAAGGGCAATTACTGGGCAGGATAATCGTTCAGCTTATGGATACATACGCGACAGGGCCTTGTGTTCCTGAACATTAATAGCGGGGAACCTAGGTTCACTGTTCTGTAATAATAATGTTCCAGAGACATGCTAGTTGCATCAAGTACTGTCACATCTGCCGCTATTCAAAGGATTCTAATGGGGCTCATTGGTTTAAATTGGAGTTGGTTTCCTTTAGCATTGTGACAATGGCAGTGTAGCAAGATGCTAATGGTCGTTAAACTTGCATGAGCAGACGAAACCTGGTGCTATCCTCCCTTTAAGAAAAAATCATGCTGGCATGCCAACAGTAAATACTTTGAACACACTGCATGCATGTGGAGCATCAGACATAGGAGATGGTGATGAGATATATATGACTTTATATACAGTATATATATATTCAGAAGGGTGTATATAGTGCCAGGGGCACAGGGACACTGGAAATGGCTGAAAGCTGATTGGCCCCTGGAGTGATTGGCCCCTCCTCTGTCACTCACTGATTCAAAACACATTGGCTAATGATAAGGCTTCTCCTATGCCCCCTGCCCCTTAAGGAAATGCTAGAACTAACCGTGATAGATATATAGATAGATAGATAGATAGATAGATAGATAGATAGATAGATAGATAGATAGATAGAAACATGAGAAAGATAGAAATAAGACAAAATTACTGTATTGTACAGCGAGCCTTTATCCTAATGCTAACCCTTCTCTTAACTGCAGGAGGGCAAGTATGAGGCAGGGGAGGGGAGGGAGGCTTGGAGAGCGAAAGGACGACCTTCCTGTTCGGAGGAGGGCAGGGCACCATTGGGGCATGACGGAGAGGTCATGTAAACTGACTGTGGCAGGAAAACTGGGAGTTTAGCTTGGGTTCAGCAGTGCTTTGCAAACAGAGGTCATGTAACCAGTGAGGGAGAGAGGAGGTTCAGCTTTTATTGAGCCATTGGAACTATATCAGCAGGGTTCCTGTTCTTTTTCTCCTTCCTCCTCCTCCCCCTCTTATGATTATCTTTTTGCACTGCTGGTTGTTCATAAAAGCAATCACAATCAAAATCACAGCTCAAGGGTCCAACAGCCTGTGCCGGTTCTTTTAGGTACAGGAGCAGCTCTTTAACCTTTAATCAAGCATCTTGGCAGTCCAGGCTGCTGACTGAGGCCATTTGCAGGGATTCTAGCTGATGGTTCGGCTCTCAGTTACTTGTGTGTGTGGGGGGGGGGGGGGGGTGGTCGTGGTCATGCTCGGGTCTCGGTTGCTCCTCTTAGAAGGAGAAATGTTTCGTCCCTGGAAAGAAAAAATACTCGGCAATGCACCAATTACGCAGCGGCTCTGAGGGTCTTTCATCGGTACCCTTGTCTTCGGCTGCCAACTTCATTGTGCGGGACCGGCTTTGGGGGAGTGGGTGAGGGGTATGGGGGGGGGGAATGTCTCCTTTCATCCCTGGCTCCTTCGCCGACAGCCGGCCTGCACTGGAAACAAAAGCCTTCTCTGGTGGTGCCACTGGTCCCAGTCGCCCAGCGACGGACGCACACAAATGTAGGAATCCGTCTGGAGTCAATTATCCTGCTCATGGTGGAGTTTACCCCGTTTACCCAGAATGCCAGAGGCCATTCTAAACAAGAGTGACACAATGTGCTCTAGACCCCCATTCAGAGTTAACATGTTAACCACTTTGGCTGCTTGAAGTAGCTGGAGTGCTGATAGAAATTAAAACCATTAATATACAGTCATAGTACCAAATCTGTGCTAATTTAACGGTGAATGGAATGTGGAATCATGATATTAAACATTACCCCATTTCACACATACTATACTGATTATAGCATAGTATATTGTAGTATACTTGCATTGTGTACTATACTAGTATACTGAAATAACCATAATTTTTCCTGGTGAGGGTGAGATTCTCTCAGGTACATGACAACACAAAGAAAACTGAGTAAAATTACATAAAGTCACACCATGGAAAACGCTGATAAAATTGCTAAATAAATATTAAAGGAAGAAATAATCTTTACCTTTATATTATTTATATTCCATTTTGTTTATTTGTATTTTAAGAATATCATTTATGATAGCTACAGATAGTTACCTTCAGATGTCTTCTGTTGGACCATTAAAGTCCCACTGTCTCTCTCCACACTGTCCCTTTGATAAGGTTCGTCAGCCATGTGACTCAGCTGACCAATAGGATCATGTCTCAGTCCCACAACTGCTTTATTGGGTCCACCTGCTGATGGCTGTGGTTCCTTATCAGAGGAAGGATTGCTGGTCTGCTTCTCAGGCCTCGACTAGCCATCCTGTTTCAGTCTCTTATAAACCCGTAAACATAAGAAGCTGCCCAAAAAGTCGTTTAAGAGTAGCTGTGGTTAAGAAAAAATGCCCGTAATTAGGTCATTACCTCGTAAAAGAGGCAGACATGACGTGGAGGGGCAGAGAAGCCTGTAATGATCCGGCTTAGGTTCTTCAGAGAGGCATAGGACAGCCTGTGAGTTTGTAAAATGAATTTCCAGGTCCAGTCTTTGCTGCACCTTGACGCTGAGATGTTCTGCTGGGCTATACTGCAGTCTGGTCTCTACAGGCTCAGTCAGAGAGGAAGCTGTATCATCATCACGTTGGCCCTGTTGCCCTTAAAGAATAGTATTTAAATGTGCAGGTCCCGATGTCTTATTTGCTACATCTCCATTTAATTTATTGATGTACATTTGTAAGTAAGCTGAGCCAGACAGTCCTTGGGGGTTAAGGGCCACACTCGGGGACTCGACCCAACAACCTTCCGACCACAGGCACCTAACCCACTGAGCAACACACTGCTATTTCAACTTTTTTATTTTGCTGGGAGAAAATAAAATTAGTGTCCCATTACTTAGATTCTTAAGTGATGCATTTACCTGACAGTTATGTTGTTGACAATAAACTCCATAACATAAATGTCGTATCCCCCCCCCTCACTCTGGCCTATGACAAATTCTTTTAGTAGGTGTATTCTGTGTAGCTATGTTATTTACATAAACTGTTGTCAGGAAGCCGATTGCCGCGCATACACAGTCCTCCTGCCGCTTAGCATAAAGACGGGGGCCTTATCGCCACGGTGACGGTGGCTTCCTTCACATGCCGCCCCATCCAGATGGCAGGCTTTGCGCTCGCCGCTCAGGCCCGGCGCCACAAGACTCTCGACACAAAAGCAGATGACTAGCAGAAAGCCCTGATACGTACACTTGTTAGGGGTCTTGTTTGAAGAGCAGTCCGTGGTCTTTGTTTCTTTACGCATCCTGCGCATTCCCGCTGAACGCCATAGCGCCCTTTACGCGTAGTAGGCTTTTGTTCCAATGTCTCTGTGCCCTGCGGCCTCGAGGGGGGGGGGGGGGGGGGG
>JAODUD010000001.1:25223754-25243244 GCA_026784285.1 Stomatorhinus walkeri | reverse complement strand
TTACAAGTCTTCAACCTCAATAGACACCATTTTAAAACTCTTATATGAATTTCTGACCTTCTAGCCTCTCAAGGCATGAGTCAGAAAACCATGTAATCGTTCGATGTCCCCACAACCAGCCCGACAACGTATAGATATATTAATTCAATTCGCACATCATTCTGTCACGGTAGCAGGGGTGAGCTGGGAAAAGCGTGTTATTCATCATTTCAACTATGTGCTTGAGCACATTCAGTTTGCTCGTGATTGACAAGTACGTTGTCAACCTGTTTGTCACCTGGTATCAAGTGGATTGCTGTACTTCTCCCTGTCATGTATAAAAATTATTAATATGGCTAAATGGATGATATTAAGGTCTTTATCTTGGGAAGGAGAAGTACAAAGGAAACTAATATTTTACTCAAGAACAAACATCTGTGTCTTTTAACTGCTGTTTATCTAATTATGGAAGCTAGAGGAAAATCTAAACAAAAGATTTACATTGAAAATAACTTATTAAACTTAGCTCAACATTTAAACACAATGAAAGATACATTTTTAATAAAACTGATATTTTAATGAAATATTATTCTTATTATTTGATTGAGGCCATTGATTACAGGCATAAAGCACATAATAAAACAACAAAAAAATGTATTGATATCTAAATATACCATTGAAGTAATTTTAATATACTAAAATTAAGGTAACAATTCATATAGTAAGTGGTACTGACTGTCCTGTACACTGGGTTATGGAGCAGGGAAGTAGCACAGGAGCTGGGGAAATCGGGTGAATGTGGGGTTTAAGTCGAGAAACCACACTAAGGAACATGAAAACGACGTCAAGATGTTAATGATCAGACTGGGAAAATATGCTCTGATGCGGACTTAAATACACAACAGCAATTAACAGGACTAGAAACAGCTGAAAACACTGGTAGTCCACACGAGGCAAATGAGGGGGCGTGGCACACAGGAGGATCGGCAAGAAAAAACAATGGATTCTATGGATCCTTACACCTCCAGCTCTGACTCCTGCCCAGGCTTTGTGTGTCTAACTTTGTATGAGTTTCCCATGGTTCCATGGATTTAGGTAAAAAGGAATCTCTAAATTTTCTGCATGGTGCTTTGTGATGGACAGGCGTTTAATCCACAGTGTAGCTGGTACTTCCTGGGATGGTCCCATATTTGCTATTCTATATTGAATAACTTGTACTAGAGAAAGGAAAAACATAAAGCGTTTTGTAAAATACTGTTACATCTTTGATGTGAGGTCATTGGAAATTTAGCCAACCCAACTGACATGATGCCTGCGGATGGAAGCATGTCTTCACTAGCTTTAGCAACCTGGATGCTAGGCCAAGCCACATGTAGTTTCTTCAGTTGACCTGGCTGTGAAATGTATGGATTCACCTCTGTTGTACACAGGCTGAAACAGCGAGCCCCACTGCGACACAGTGAGACGTCAGTATGATGTTGTTTTGGTGCCCAAGATGATCCGTCGCTTAAGAGACCTCATGGTCAGGAGCGGCTGCTGCTCGCAGGAGCGGCCAGCTTTGATGTGCGTTCCCACATCTTTGCTATGATTCTTCATGCACCTCCATTGAGTTCATTTGGATCAAGAGCACAGAAGAAACCCTTACAGCACAGCTAAAGTGACAAAATGGTTGAGGTTCCCTAGGAGACCTTAGGTGCCTTTATATAGTGTTTGTGAATTTGGGTTCTGCTGAAAACCCCACATCCTGCTGTTGCTATGTAATGTGCAATTCCAGTTCAGCAATGTTCTGAGGCTCTTCACTTCCTGGTCAGGTCACTAATATCACTGCCCCAGTGTGACTGCATGTCAGAGCTCTGAACCTCGAATATTACAGTAACTGTGACCCAGAACAAACATAATAGTATTGGGTCTGCGCGAGCTCTGGATGAACACCCCCCCTACAAATTTCTTGGGCTATTTCTTGGAGCTGATAGCTTGGAGTGTTGTCCAGCTATCAGTCTGCTGTGGTAGGCCCTGGTGCAGAAAATCCTTTTTCATTTGAGGCATTAATGCATAAAGGATGGTGCTCTCCTGCTGTATAGCTGTGGCCAAGTATTGGTTTTCACAAAGTTTGCTGCTTCAGTGTTTGTAGTTCTTTTTGTCAAAAATTTCTATGATATGCTGAAGTATAATTACAAGCATTTCATAAGTGTCAAAGGCTTTTATTGACAATTACATTAAGTTTATGCAAAGAATCAATATTTGCATAATATTTTTTTTTGTGTTGGCCCTTCTTTTTCCAAACCTCTGCAATTCGCCCTGGCGTGCTGTCAATCAACTTCTGGGCCAAATCCTGACTGATGGCAGCCCATTCTTGCATAATCAATGCCTGGTGTTTGTCAGAATTTGTGGGTTTCTGTTTGTCCATGTACTTCTGAGGACTGACCACAAGTTCTAAATGGGATTTAGGTCTGGGGAGTTTCCTGGCCACGGGCCCACAATGTCGATGTTTTGTTCCCCGAGCCACTTAGTTATCATTTTTACCTTATGGCCGTACTGGAATTACATTGTTCTTCACAAAACTCTTCTTGGATGGTTGGGAGAAGTTGCTCTTCTGATGTTTTGCTACCATTTTTTATTCATGGTTGTGTTTTTAATTGTGGGTGAGCCCACTCCCTTGGCTGAGAAGCAACTCCACACATGAATGGTCTCAGGATGGTTTACTGTTGGCATGACACAGGACTGATGGTAGAACTCATCTTTTCTTCTCCAAACAGTCTTTTTTCCTGATGCCCCAAACAATCAGAAAGGGGATGCATCAGGGAAAATGACTTTACCCCAGTCCTCAGCAGTCCAATCCCTGTACTTTTTGCAGAATAACAGTCTGTTCCTGATGTTATTCTTGGACAGAAGTGGCTTCTTTACTGCCCTTCTTGACACCAGGCCATCCTCCAAAAGTCTTTACCTCACTGTGCGTGCAGATGCACTCACACCTGCCTACTGCCAATCCTGAGCAATTTCTGCACTGGTGCTGAACTTTAGGAGACAGTCCTGGTGCTTGCTGGACCTTCTTGGGTGTTCTGAATCTGCCTTCACAACAATTGAACCTCTCTGCTTGAAGTTCATAATGATCCGATAAATGGTTGATTTAAGTGATCTTACTAGCAGCAATATCCTTGCCTGTGAAGCCCTTTTTTGGGCAAAGCCATGATGACTGTGTGTGTTTCCTCGCAGGTAACCATGGTTAACAGAGGAAGAACAATGATCTCAAGCGCCACCCTCCTTTTAAAGCATCAAGTCTGCTATACTAACTCAACCAGCACGACAAAGTGATCTCCAGCCCTGTCCTCCTCAACACTCTTACCTGTTAATGAGAGAATCACTGAAATGATTTCAGCAGGTCCTTTTGCTGCAGGGCTGAAATACAGTGGAAATTCTTTTTTTGTGATCAAGTTCATTTTCATGGCAAAGAGGGACTTTGCAATTCATTGCAATCTGATCACTCTCCATAACATTCTGGAGTTTATGCAAATTGCCATCATAAAAACTGAGGCAGCAGACTTTGTGAAAATGAATATTTGTGTCATTCTCAAAACTTTTGGCCACGTCTGTATATTGATTAGAGGAGCCTCGGGTTCACTCTGGTGAAGAACTGGTATACCTTCCCTCTGGTCCCAGCCACTATGGAGCCCACACTGTAAAGAACTATGTGTCATTTACCATTAATTTATGCTATGAATGTAACTAGCAATGGTCACAGATGAGTGGCATGGGGGTGCAGTGGTTAGCACTCACACCTCTGGGGCCTGGGTTTGAGTCTCTACCAGAGTTCCATGTGTGTGGTGTTTGCATGTTCTTCCCAAGTCATTGTGGGCTTTACATCGGGTTCTCCAGTTTCCTCCCATAGACCAAAACACGCTGAGGCTAACTGGTGTTACCAAATTGCCTTTTAGTTGTACCTGTGTACCCTGCAATGGGTTGGCAGCCCATCTTGTTTCCCGCCTTATGCCTATAACCTCTGGGATAGGCTCCAGACCTCCTGCGAAACTGAATGGTATCAGCAGTTTCAGAAAATGGATGGATGGACACAGGAAAATGCTGAATGGAAAATAATTTTTCATGCAACCATCGTGCACTATGAGTTCCTGGTCATACTATTTAGGCTGAGAATGTATCCGATGATTTTTTTAGGCTCTGATCACTAATTGACCACAGTGAACTTGTATAACACCTTTTCTATACTCCTTTGTCCAAATATTTAGTTTTATTAGACATTTATGCTTAAGATAAAAAAAGAATATGGATATTATTAATATAATCAGAGTGCACTACAATCTGTATACACAAATTAATTTCCTTATATATTAATTTTGTATACACCTTTTAAATTTTACCCGCTACATTTGACTAAAAATTCTGAACTTGCAAATGATTTTTCATTTCCAGGTAAATGCAACTGCTTTGTTGTATTTAATTTCTTAGCATGTGAGCCATACTGCTCCTTATCAATTCTTACTCAGGTCTTAAACTGCCTTGGTCTCTTCCATCATTGTTATTGATGAAAAAAATGTATAAATAATCTAGCAATTCAAACTGTACGCATCGGCCGTGGAAAAGAGGGTGCATGAATGTCTTGTTTGATTCTTAGTCTCCTTAAAGGAAACATGCATGCGAGTCTTGCTGTCAGGGTCAGGTCCTGTTGATCCCAGTCTTTCGTGTCCCTTCCCTGTTTTGGCCAACAGGCATTGCTGGTCACCCTGTCCCTCCTGTCAGCCTTTGTGTTTTCTCCTGCTCCCTGTCAACCATGTGGCTCAGTGTGTTGAGCCCTGTGGCTGCTTGCAATTCCTTTTGTGACGTGTCCGAATCCCACCTCTGTTTTTGTAGATTTTGATCCCGCGTGTTTCAATTGCATACGTTTCTAGTCCCTGTGTTTTGATTTGTATTTGGTTTCGTTTTCTTGCCCTTGTGCCCTTGATTGTGTTTTTACTGATCTATTATCCCCATTGTTAGATTCTATTTCCTACTTTGAGTTTCATGTTTTAGTTCATTAGTTTCACCTGTTGCCTGCTGCGCCGGCTCGCCGTAAGCAGCACTCATGGAGGGACGGATCCCTAACGCAGGTCGGGTTTGCTTCTCAGTGGCCCTTAAAGAGGTACCACACCGTGCTCGACCCTGCAGTCTTCATCGTGCCTGAGTCACTAGCCTCCCAGTCCAGCAAGCCGGCTCCCGAAGCACCTAATTTCGCTACATCAGCTTCTGAGATGCCCCTCCTCCTCCTGCCAGCCGCAGGGGCGCGTCAGCACCCCGTGGTGTCAGCGCCTGAGGCTCCTCTGCCTCCTGCTGCAACTATGCCCAAAACCCTGGCCCAGCAATTCTTTGCATTTCGGGGTCTTTACTGATGGGTGATGGGGGATCCGGTGGTACAAGGCTCCCTGGAAGCAGCCCCACTCTTTAGACGGCTGCAGAGAGAGTTTGCTGCTTCCACTCCCACTTCCCCGCCTGGTGATATGGAGAAGATGGCGGAGAGCCTGAGGAAGCTGCCCCAGTTGAGGACCGAGCCACCTTCCTCGGCAGGCACAACCGTCTCCTCCGAGGTGCAACCACCGGCTGTGGTTGCTGTGATTATGGGGCTTGCAGCTTCTCCTGAGGTTCCTTTGCAGGTGGTTCCTGAAGCACCTCCAGAGGTTCCTGTGCTGGTGAGTCCTGTTGTTTCTCAAGGTTCCCGTGCCGGCAGCACCCCCTGTGGTTCCTGTGCTGGCAGTGCCTGTAGCACCCCTCAAGGTACCAGTGTCGACAGTTCCTGCAGTGCTCCCTGAGGTTCCTGCACCGATGATTCCTGCTTTGCTCCCGGTGGTCCCTGCGCCACTGCTGCTGCCCAAGGTTCCTGGCCTGGTGCCTCCTGCAGTGCCCTCTGTGGTTCCTGACCCGGCACCCGAGGTCCCTGCTCTGGCACCCGATGTCCCCATGCCCCCAGTGATTCCAGTCTGGGTCAGTGACGCTCTGCCCCCAGCAGTCCCTGCACCCAAGGTTCCAGTTCCGGTGCCCGGGGTTTCCGCACCCCCAGCGGCTCCAGTCTCGGTGGCCGATGTGTCGCCCTGTGAGGATGTAGTCCCAGCAGCTTCCCCAGTCGTTAACAGTATGTTGCTGTGTGACATCTGACCTGCTATAACATTTGTTGCATAATGATGTCACTATTTGAATTTGAATTGCGTTATAATTTTATTTGCTATTTGCACATGTACACATGTACAAGTTCATTCAAATTCATACGTGCTTCCCCCTGTGAACGTTTAAAAACAGAAACAAGAATATTCAGGTTCTACTATTTAAAAGGAAATGATTAATATGTATATTATCACTGGCTAGCTCCAGCTGTAGACAGAATGGGCAGTTGCTTTTTGAGCCTCTGATTTACCTGCGTTGCGGAGGAAATGAAATGATCAATTTTATTGGTGGGGGGACCTCCCAAATAAAATGTTACCTAGGACCCCTGAAAAAGAACATCCAACTCGCCTTGAGTGTCAGAGGTTGACAGAGGGGGGGGAATTAAGAATCAATCTAGTTTGACTATAACCACACATTAGTTTGCTTGTTATAAGTGTCAGATAATTTACTGCATCAATCCAGCTCTCCATGAAGAATTACAGACACATGATATCCAGAGGAACTAAAAATCTTTTACATGTGTCACTGATGTTAAATGGTGTGGTCAAATTAAGTCATTGTCCATTGATCTTCTATATCATCCAGTACAGGGTCAAGGTCAACCTAGAATCCTAATTTGTATCCCAGGCAACATTGGGCACACCATGAACAAGGGTGCCATTATTTTGCAGGGTATTTGGGGGTTTAAGTTCTATGGATATATAGGGATATAGCTCTTAGATTAATGATCAAGTAATTGTAAACAAGGCTGACAAAGTATGAAATGGAGGGTTATAATAATTTAGTCACTAAGAGAATGGAGTCTCCTTGGAACATATTTTCACACAATTCAGAAAATCTCTTAGCCATGAAATGACCTCTTGACGGGTATGTGAGTTATGTGAGAAAGTAGGAAATGCCTCAGATGTTACGGTTGTAGTTCTGAAGAAACCACTGCTGCCCCCTCAAACCCTTCTCTGCTTGCTGTCCCCCCTCACTGCACCCCCCTGTCATATCAATAACATTCTCGTAACAGCTTCTCCCTTTAGGATTTTGCAATGGATTCCATAGTTTTCCACCGGTGACGAAGCTCTTGTGATATGATAGGAACGATTGCAGCTCCATCATGGTAGCTTTGTATCAGCTTCGGTGATTAGTATACCAGATGTATTAGTATACCGCTGATTAGTATATCAGATGTACTAATATACCACTGATTAGTATACCAAATGACTGTTGAACCTTTGGTCTATGGTGTTTTTGGTCAAATTTGTTTTATGAAAATTCAATTGAAGATGTCGATCAAAATTAAACCAAGCCAACATTCTTGCCGCCTCAGTACCTTCTTTCACAGACCAGACATGTACTGCTGAAGTCATAATCCATCCATTTACCATACCTGCTTATCCTACTGGGTCGTGGGGGGGTCCAGAGCCTACCCAGAAGCAATGGGCACGAGGAAGGGAACAACCCAGGACAGGGGGCCAGCCCATCGCAGGGCACACCCACACACACCATTTAGTGACTCCCATCAGCCTCAGCATGTCTTTGGACTGTGGGGGGAAACCAGAGTGCCTGGAGGAAACCCCATGATGACACATGGAGAACATGCCCACTCCACATACATGGAACCCAGGCAGAGACTCAAACCCAGGTCCCAGAGGTGTGAGGCAACAGTGCTAAGCACTGCACCACCATGCCACCCCTGAAGTCATAATGTTCATGCAAATACTTAATATGCTCTCTGACATTTGTTGGCAGTCTCCTCAAGCACTAATGCAAATCCCTATTGTATTATAATGATTTACATCTTTGTGTTTGTTTAATTGATTCTCAATAAATCTGATATAAATTTGAAACAGGTAGAATAAAACTAAAAAAATAAACTATCCATCCTATCTCCACTGCTTATGTGAGTTTGGGTTACAAAGGCAGCCGTCTGAGTAGATATATAATATATATAAACACTTAAAACAGATAATTACAAATTATGGATGTGTTATGCTTTAGAAGTTATGATTGCAGAGAGTCATAACTAAATATCTCTGCGTCATTCTGTGTCATTAGCACAAATATTCTATCTAAATACTGGCATATAAAAACACATGCAGTTCCAAAGTTGGAAAGACTGGATCCTCTGGATGTTTCTGAGAAAGTGCAGTACAAAGTGTTGAGTTTTCGTGAAGAGGGCAAAGGACTCTACAGTTTTATGCGTTGGGGAAGCTCTTTCCACCACCAACTAGCCTCTGCCGAAGGCAAACATCTTGTCTTTTCGATGGGGAGCTGTCAGACGTGCTGAAGGTCTGGGCGCGTACAGCGCAGTCCCTTTGTCAGCCCCTGTATGCCAGCACCACTATTTTCAACTTCGTATGGCGGTGGATAGACATAAGCTGCCAGTATAGCTACGAGAAAGATGCAGGAGTGAAGCTGAGAGACGGTCATGGTTCAGCCATGAGACGAGTAGACGGTGTGCCGCATACTTTGGATGTCACGCACAAAGGCAGTGTAGGAAGGGGGATGGTCCTATGAAAACAGAAGCTGAAGATGTCATCGAGGATGTTGCCAAGGTTCCCGGTATTTCTTTTATAATAACAATCTTAATAACATCACAAATTTCATTTCTCAGGGAGGTGTGTACCATCTCAATAATCGTTGAGGTAAATTATTGAATATCAAGTTAATTTGCAGCTGCTTGGACAAATGTAGAGCCAGAATGATTTTTTTCATGAGACTCTAAGTTGTGGGTTCACATAAAAAGTGGATGGAATGTCTTCCAAGTAATCAGTCAGGGATTCAATTTTGAATCGTTTATTTATCGTAGAACACCCTCATCAACTAAAACTTCCTACTTCCTGTTTTGCCCCTTTTGCCCAATCAAAATCCCCCAAAGTCAAACAAGTAAACTTACACATGGATCTTAAACAGCTGACTTAAGAAAAATATTTTAAGAAACAGATAATATGTCAAAAAGGGAATAATTTCTCCTAAATCATAGTATCTCCTGCATAATATGAATTATGAGGGTAAAAGAAAGATGAGGAAGTTCAGCATATAGAAGATGGAAGCGCATTCAGTTTATTGGACTTTGACACTTATGTTTCGTGGTGCCGAAAGGGAGACCTTCCAGTTCCATGTGGGACCTGCTTGAGAGGTTTGAATCCAACCAGCGGAGTGCAGCATCTGCACCCATCTTTGTCAAGGCTGTCAGGAGAACCTAGTGGCTGACAGTGCCATGCGAAGCAGTCAAGAGCATAAGGATGGGGGAGGATGCTCCAGTCGAGTGGAGAGTTCAAAGTCAGCAAGGGGGCCATTTCAGTGGAGGCCTGGGCTTTGAATCCTGATTGACATCAGTCCAGGAGTTCAACGTGAGAAAGGAAGTTTGAGGACTGATTGAAGACAGCAAGTTCTGGTATCTTGGAGAAACTAAGGAAAAGTGCTCTGACATTTCACATCACTGGGGTTTGGGGTGATTTTTTTATAGAGGTATATCTTGTGTTTGTTTTTAATCTGTGGGATCAGGCCTGGTATTCAAGGAAGAATTTAGGAAAGAGGTGAATAAGAAGGTTGGGAACAGATCTTTTGAAATAAAACAAAAGGTTGTAGAAATTTGAAGGTATTCATGTTAGAAGCAGAAAGGCTGAGAATGATGCACTTCTGGAGTCTGGAGAACCATCAGGGGAAGTAAGTTGGGAGAACTTGCTTGCTTTTATCCTCTTTCCTTTCAAAGCTGGATGTGAAATCATTAGCAGTGAGAGAGTTCTGGAGATCTGGAGGGATAAACACAAAGAGGTAGGTTGAGAAGGTTTTCTGTAACAGAGCAAAGTTCAAGAATTGTGCTGTATTTTCCAGGATTGTCCGTTCTTCTCTTTTGGGTCTGCCCAGCCACATGGGGGCAACTCGATTCACTTTTGCTTGATGCTGTGGAAGCAGGAGACCACGAGAAAGACAAACCAGCATTTCCCACCAAAACCAAGACACACTCATTAATTAAGGCTCATTAGGATCCTGTTTTTCAGTTTCACAGCTTTGGTTATGAGGTTCTTCCTTTGCGTTTGGAGGATAGCTGATTTTTTTTAACTTCAATTCATGGTCTGCTCCCTCTCTCATCAGCAGTTGCTTTTTACCTGCCTTGTTTAAATGAAGGTGCAACTCTAGGCAGAAATGTATGGTTTATTTATGTATATTGAGTGCAAAGGCCAGGAAGTGCAGAGAATGCAGGTGTGGGTTTGCGTGACTCCCCTCTAAGTGAGGGTGAAACATTTTTAGGGAGAAGAAGGCCGGATGGGAGGGAGGCCTTGAAGATGATTGATTTCCTGTAGTGCAATACCTGAGGAGTCAATATGCAGTGATGCAGGATACATAAGTAGGAGCTTCTACAGCACAAGTTGGGCTCCCTCAGTGGACCTCCGCTGGTAGACTCCACTTCAAAAGAGGCTGCAGGGTCTTTGTACTACAGGGCTGTCTCTACAACAAACCTTTGGGTAGATAATCTAAATGCCTGACACAGCAGAACAGTGGGGGGCAGCATGTGACTCATTGGGTTGGGTTGCTGTGTCTGTGACCAGAAGGTCACAAGGTCAAATCCCAGATGCTGCAAAGTGATTTCACCATTAAGCCCTTGAGCAAGGCCCTTGGCTCCCAGTTCCTCCAGGGACTGACTGACTTTGCTTTCAGTTACAAGTTGCTTTGGACAGAAGTGTCAGCTAAATATACCACAATGGGTATAAGTATTTAGTGTTGTAAATGGGTGTAGCAATTCTGAGAAATGTTAGAACACTGTAAATTTTGCATAGGATGATATACTTGCAGCATATAAGTCCCACTAAATTCAACACCCTATCATAATAATAATGTATGAAACAGAATCTTGTATCTCTGTTGTATACCTGGAGTGGAGGCATCTTGAAACATAGGATACATATATTTCAGGTGGTGTCACCAGTTAGTTCAAGCTTTAAAGTCCTCAGATTCTGGGTCTCTACGTGGATGTGAACCAGAATTGAAAACAATGTGATTTAACTAGAAGCCATCTTTAACTCTTATTATAACTCTTATTTTGTGTATATGTAGTCTTTTAATTGAAGAAATAAGGCACACGCAGAGTGCTGATGACACTAGAATGTGCAGTGCCAGTCAACGGCATGTCCTCACGCATATTTGTCAAACAGTCATATAGTAATTCAGATTCACTTAAATAATAGCTGGGTTGGGCTCCTGTGGTACATGTGCTTAATACACTATGGGCAACAGTATCGGGACACCTGGGGCCTGATGTATAACGACGAGCGTACAATTCACACTAAAACATGATGTAGGGAGGAAACTAGTAATGTGCGTAAGCAAGAAAAAATCCAGATGTATAAAACTACGCACATTCCCTTTACAAATCCTAATTAGCGTGAAATTTTACACATACACATTAACGAGCCCACAGCCAACCCCCCCGACCCGCCCATAATTATGTATATTTCCATATGTAAATCTGTATAAATGCCCACTTTGTTCTATGTTTTTCTTAAACAACAATGGATAAACCACGTGGGAAAAAGAAGTATTTCAGCGAGTGCGAAGTGAAGGTCATGTTAACAGAAACTGAGAAACGAAAAGTGATATTATTTGGTGGTTTAAGTAGTGGCATCAGCAATAGACGAATGTTGACGGAGTGGCACAGCGTGGCGGAGTCGAAGTGTTGGTTCCGAAATTCGCACGGTGGCCGAAATTAAAAAGAAGTGGTCGGCCATTAAAATCGACGTGAAAAAGACTAGCTGCAATGATCGGGGACACTTTAATCGGGGGAGGGGGACGCCGATGTCAGCACGGGTGAGTTTTTCTCGTACTATACTTGTTTGAATTACTTGCATGCTCATGAATAACACGTAGGGTGCAGTGTTACTTTCGCTTATTCTTATAGACAGTAGTACAAGAGCTGCCCCCAGTGCCGAGGACGACACAGGCGGTGATGGTGCTGCTGTGCTGAGCACATATTGGCTGCACACACTCCCGTGCCTCGGAAACCGGGGGGCTACAATCCGGCCGTGTGCTGACTGAAGCTGTGCTGCAGTCACAAAAAGAAATCGTGAATACTGTAAGATGTTGCCAATGAATTAAAAAATCTAAATAATACGATGCGTGATACTGAAGTGATAGCGTTGTTCCGTTTGGTGGAAATTTTGGCAAAATTTTGCCTAAGCTCTTCAGATACCAGCAAGCCACGATTTTGTGCCAGATTATGCAACACGCTACATGCGTGTACAGTGCCACACACTTTTTCCGGGCTGCATGTGTAGCAGCACCCCACTGGTCTTGTCCAGCTTTTAAACTGCTACAGTGAGCTCTACCACCGCTCGAGCCTGAGCAGTGGGTACCCACTGTCCCCTAAGGACTTGTCAAATGGTTAAATCAAACGAAGCTTACACTATTGGGCCAATTTATAAAATGGGAAAAACCTTCTTACCGAGCAGCTGTCCATCACGTACCATCCCATTTTCACGTTTGTTTCCAACACTACTGTTCGAATCATGGGTTTTTTGAATGTGGGATAAAACTAATATTTTATGTTAAATGTGGGGGGATCCAAACAAATAATTATGAAATAGGAGGGGTAGTGTGCATGCAGTCGATGGCTCCGATTACATTGCGAAAACCGGACATCGCTGCAAATTGCGCTTTAATGTTTGCCTGTTCAACCACAGTGTAAGGAAATTTTATATATCTGGGTGACAAACGGATTATGCCGTCCCATACAACTGGCATGGCACGACTTGGTGTTGACTGAGAAATACCCTATCAGTCCGCAAGTTCTTGCTGAAAGCAGCTATGGCTAAGAACTTGTAAAGGAACAGGTTTAGGGCAATTTCTCATCGTCTGCCTTTGTAATACTGGCCCCAGTTCAGCACACATCTCCAAAAAGATTGCTAATGGAGATCTGAATCAACTTAGAAGCCAGTCGTCTTCATGGGCCAAGAATCCTTGAATACGTGCTCTCTTCCAATTCTTCCGTAAGTTATGTCTTCCAATAACGTAAGAGCTGCCATGGTAGTTTTAATAGTTCGGTCATTTTCTGCACCGTTTTATTGTTACAAATTGATTAAAAATCAGCTGCCGTGCAACAATATACAATTAATGTCGGTGTATTGGATAAAGTCATGGTCATGATTGTGAGCTTTAAAAGGGAATCACTGTAACAATGATCTGCCACAGAGTGCAGTCCGCTCACAAAGTCGAGCAGAAACGTGCGTACACCACGTCTGGAGCTGCCGTGAGAATGTGCGTAGCGGTGCGCCAAGTTTCGTTTTTATACATCTCGACGTGAGCGTGGAAACGGACGTACGCAACATTTTCGTGCGTACGCATCATTTATACATGAGGCCCTTGGCCATTACACCTACAGGACTTTGATAAAATCCCATTCTCAATCCATAGGCATCAATATGGAGCTGGTTCCACCTCTGCAGCTATAACAGCTGCAACTCTTCTGGGAAGGCTTTCTACAAGATTATGGAGTGTGTCTCTGGGAAGTTTTGCCCATTCAGCCAGATGACCGTTTGCGAGGTCAGGCACTGATTTTGGACATGAAGGTCTGACTTAAAATTAATATTCTAGTTCATGCCAAAGGTGCTTGATGGAGTTGAGGTCAGGGCACTGCACTGGCCAGTCAAGTTCTTCCACATCAGACTCAGCCAACCATCTCTTTATGGACCTTGCTTTGTGCCCTGGGACAGTAATACTGGAACATAAATGGTTCTTCCCCAAACTGTTCCCACAAAGTTGGAAACATAGAATTGTCCAAAACACCTTGGTGTGCTGAAGCATTAAGAGTTCCCTTCACTGGAAATAAGGGGCTTAAACGCAACTCCTGAAAAACAGCCCCACACCATCATCCTTCCTCCACCAAACTTTACAGTTGGCTCAGTGCAGTCAGACAGGTAATGTTCTCCTGCCAACCGCCAAATCAGACTCATCCATCAGGCTGCCAGACAGAGAAGCCTGCTTCATCACTCCACAGAACACATTTCCACTGCTCCAGAGTCCAGTGGCGGTGTGCTTTGTACCACTCCATCTGACACTTGGCATTGCACTTGGTGATGTGAGGCTTGCATGCAGCTGCTTGGCCATGGAAGCTCATTCCATGAAGCTCCTGAAACACAGTTTCTGTGTTGGCGTTAATACGAGAGCAAGTTTGGAACTCTGCAGTCAACAGAGCATTGGTGAATTTTACGCACTATGCACCTCAGTGAGCCCGTTTTGTTACTTTACGTGGTCTGCCACTTCATGGCTGGGTTTCTGTCGTTCCTTAATGTTTCCACTTTGCAATAGTACCACTAACAGGCCATGGAATATCTAGCAGGGAAAAAGTCTCACAAACTGACTTAATGCAAATGTGCCACCCTATGACAGTATCACACGTAAATTCACTGAGCCCTTCATAATGACCCATTCTTTCACATTTTTTTTTGAACACCCGACTGCCTGGCAATGGGTCTGAATGAAACACCTGAATTGAATGATTGAGAGCAGTGTCCCAATACTTATGTGCATATAGTGTCTATTCTGCTTAACCTAAATTTTATGTACCATTTCTCCTGTCAGCCACCAGAGGGCAGCGCTGTCAAAGCATTTCCCTGAAAGTGGGTAAGCAGCAACAACAGAAAGCAAGATTTCTCAAATCCATTAATTCAGTTTGTGGGGGAATCACGCTGTCAGTGCTTGGTGGTATATTTTGCGGACCAGTTATTTATTTTTTTTTGGTGGGGGTGGGGGGCTCATGAACTGCATCTACCTAGTTGGGTTATGTAATAATTTCACTTTTAATTCAAATGAGATCTGACCTTGGGCACGGTCACATTTAATGTAGATTACACCTTGATATGGTATAGGAGGCTTGTTACTATTTAATCCATGTAAAATCTGCAGTCTCACTGGAGATAACATTTTAAGGTTTAAGTACAGTGTGATTTCCATTCATATTTAAGCCCCATTAAACCACATAAGACTCTGGATTTTGGCAGTCCTACTCATGAGGCATAGGGTCAGTGTTGGCGATAGAAAAAATCTGTCTGCTGGGACCAAGATTTTCACAGCGGGGCACGGGCTAATAGGCTAATCTTTTTTAGCATCTTTAGATGATTAATCTTCAGAGGGGCACATTTGGGGGGTGGGGCCAGGCCTCCCTGGTATTTCATTTCCCATGATGCCACCACTGTATAGTGTATAATATTGTGCACACCGTAGACAGAAAGATATTTGCTTACGTGTCTGATCACATGCTAGGGGACATTTAGTAGTGTGTGTCATTAGCAGACCAGTGGGAGAAAGCCATCGCAAAGGCATGGGAAGCATATGGAAATAGGACTGGATTGAAACACAAGAGAGTGTGGAATGTGGGAAGTGTGAGATGCTACTCACTGGTTCACGTCCCTGATATTCCATAAAAAGGGCAATCTCACTGCATGGTAGAAGCTACAATGTATAAAGGTTTCATGGAAACATATTCATTACGTAATGGAATGTTTATACTACTTAGAGTTTAGAGTGTTTCTCTTGTTAAATAGGGTGTTGTTTGTGGCTCAGCGGTGTAGGATGCTGAGCCACTGATTGGAAGGTCAGCTGGGCAGTTTCAACACAAGGCCCTTAACTACCAATGGCTCCAGGGACTGGATGAGCTTGTTCTCTGAATCACTTTCAATAAAACCATCTGCTGGAAATGGAAATACTGTATGGAAATGGATTGAAGGTTTTTTGCTTAGAAATATGTTGCAAACCACTGGTGTTTCCATTCATTCCAAACAAAAACAACTTTTTTAGATATGGCACTGTATATAAAAGCCATTTGCAAGGGGGGGGGGGATTAGGTCCCAGAATGCACTGTTGATTACAAAGTTCACATCCCTCCCCTGTATAATCTCCATATAGTCTTCCGTGCAAGCCTTTCTCCAGCATACGTTGACTTCACTACAGAAGCCAACCCGTAGTCTGGTTACTCAATTAGAAAACATCTCCCTCTGCGTTGAGCACTGTGTGATTCATGGCTCTCCAGCTTCTTATTGTCGCTGGAGTGCGGAATGTGGAAGGTATGCAGTGCGTCGCTAGGCTAGCGTGTGTCCGGGGTTAACCCAGTGTGCCCTTTAGCAAAGTATCTGTGAAAAGGATGCTAAGCTGGAGACAGTGCTGGTATCACTAAGTGGGCCTGAGTCTGTCAAGGAAAGTTTACCCCATTTAAAAGTCTGAAGAATTTGGTGCATGAATGAACTGTGGATATAAAGTTCGGTTTTTGGTTGTATTGTGTTAATGGGGTCCTGAAACTGCAATAAAATTCACACAAAAGCTGTCTGCGGACAACTTTTTCTTTTGGCAAATGGCGGTATGTCAGTCCTGAATGAGGGCTTGTCTTCCTTTTGTTTTCTTCCCATAAAATGCAGCTAGATCAAGGATGTATATTTTGAGCCATTCTAATGATTGTCATGACCCTGTTGAACATTCAAGTTTCTCTTTCAGTTTGCTTTTTATTTCTAGGAAACTCCCACGAGGCTTCATGGTCCCACACTGCCCTTCCTCTGAAGATCGCTTGTTCTGCCCCCGCACCCCCCCCCCCCCAGATTCTTTAACTGCATCCTCAGTACACCACCCTGCTTCTGTAGAACTTGGTCTCCCCCGTCAATGGATGTGACAGCCATTCTGAGGGATTCCACAGAACCGCTTCCCTAAATCTCCATATGTAAATACAGCACTAACAGCTAATTCTTTCTATTTTACTGCTGTTTTCACCAAAATGGAGTATATCTTAATACACGGGGAAATTATGCAAAAGAGAAGAAATTAAGACTTAATATTCATGATTTATGTAGTTCATATGAATCTTTCATATAACAGATGTGTGAATTTCCTTTATTACATATTTTACACTTTTGTCCTAACACTAGATGGTTTCTTATTATTTTGATTGGAGATATTTCTTTAATTTGCATTACTATTCCATTTTATGATACCACGCGAGAGCTAGCAAACCACACCTTGCACAGCTCAGTAAAACTCTCATATTTAAGATATATAGCTGGCGGTAGATCTTAACCCCTGCATACATTGAATGGACAAACATTAAGCACCTAGACATACTAAAAAGGACATTATGCTAAAATGAAACATGGAAATGAAAACATTAAAACAAAACCATTCAAATTAGCATATAACACTGCATTGGCTCCTACCTTTATAAGGGTTTCTGGCAACACTGAGCAATGGAATGAAATGGGAAATTAAATATTTATACAGCAATTATGGGAAATATAGTACTGTGCAAAAGTCTTAGGCAGCCAAAGAAAATGTTTAAAGCTATTTATCTGTGAAGTAAGTGTCTATTTGCTCAGGAAAAGACACACACACACACACACACACACACACACGTGACATCTTGCGGGATGGCTAGATGACAGTCTTGGTTCCTAAACCTCACTTTGGCCACCCCAGCCATTCCATGTTTTTGTTAAATATCACCTGTAGCTCGCGTAGTTAATTAACTTAATTGGTTAAATAACATAAAGAGGTGTTGATTATCCAATCATGGTGTGCCTGCGATTGCGCCACAGAACACAAGGGTGTATCGGATGGTTGCTGCAAATACTGGGGTGACTTTAGGAGAGGTTTTGAAATGGCTAAGCTGACACACTGACAGGCATAAAAATCATAGTTTAATACCTACAGAGATAATTTAAAAATCAATTTCCTTGACTGTCGAAGACTTTTGCACAGCATTGTGTACATAGAAAATTTTCCCATGATGGAATACAATTTACAATCTATTGATGTTTGAAAGACACAGTTATTAAGAATGTGTTGCTCACAAATGTGCATATGAAATCAGTACGTCTTCAGATTTATGACAGTCATGAATCATTAAAATGCAAGATAATTATATTGTGGTTGACTCACACGTAACTATGAAATGAGGTACACAAATTAAAGTCTGCTTTAATCCAACAGCATTTAAGCAACTCCCATGAACCCACGGGTTGCCTGCCCACTTTATCTGATTGGTCATCAGTACTTCCAGAGAAGCATGTCCTGATTGTCAGTCCAAAGAGCAAATGTGACTGTGCCCACGTGTGCGTCACTTCAGACGTTAGGTGAAGGCTCCTTCTCACCTTGAGGAATAACTTTCCCTAGTACTCTTCTTGTCTATTGTCTGTGATTGTTAACAATTATAAATTATCAGACCTTATAGCCTGCAGAAACTCACTATTTTGTATTTAGTGATGCAGATGTCTAAATTCTAAATTCACAGCAACAGTGCAGATTCACTCCAAGAACACTGTGAAACTGTCCGAATGACCCATGATCCTGTAATAGGACTGGATACAGAAAATGACCTTGGTGTGTACTTATTTACCAACAAAATCCATAACCTAAAACTTTAGAATATACATGGTACTTCCAAGGTTGAGTGTGGCTGAACAAAATCCCCTTTAGTTCAAGTCTTCAACAAAAACCATCAGTACTTCTATGATAAAACCTTTACAGGCCTGCATTATGACACACTATGTACCCTGAAATGGATCACAGAATGGAACAAATTTTGTTGATTGATAGCAGCTTCTGCAGCATTCTCCGTAAGCTCTCCAGTGTCCCATTTCCAAGCAATATCGATGTTTCTCATACTCCTTCCTGTTCGATGTTCAGTTTCTCATCACCATCCAAGCCAGAGTTGGTGAATGAAAAATGTTTGTCATTCCAACTTGCAGTAAAGCACCGTATGCAGCTGGAAATCGCTGACCTCCCAAAGAGGCTCTTAGCCTCTTATTGCTCTTTGGCTGCAATAACTCCAGTGTTCTGAGGCATTCCGGAATTCCTCAACGTTCAGACAATGGCACAAATACTGTAGGCATTTTGACAGTGTCGCTGCCGGTGTTTAAACTGAGCCAGTGTTCATCAGTACACAGTAGGGGCCCCTCTTCATTTTTCACTTCAGAGTATTAGCACCTGATAATCTGTTGGTACTGAATAACAAAGGTAGTATGGGGACCTTGTCTTTTTGCCACTTCAAACACTGGATGCTGCTGATCACCCTTTATACATCTCTGGTGACCTCAAATTTACTGTGTTGTCCAAAGGGCGTAGCAAGAAATTCTGGGCAGCCTGACCAAATGTCACCTTGGACCGCCATTACATTATATACTTTTATAGTTCTACATGTGAAGGGCTGCCCGAATCCGGCAGGGTATCCATGGCCCTACAGCACCCCTAGTGTCTGGTATTACACTACCTGTATTTAGGAAATTTAGGGTTTCTGTTCTTACATGTTAGGTGGTGTCTTGCCTAGAACAGCAATTTAGCAAAAGCTAAACATAAACCTGATCTATCTATCTATCTATCTATCTATCTATCTATCTATCTAT
>JAODUD010000001.1:25172384-25183278 GCA_026784285.1 Stomatorhinus walkeri | reverse complement strand
GAAACCGGTCCCCATAAGGGAAAAAAAACAGATATTTATCACACTATGGGGACATTGTGTCCCCATAAGGATAGGTAAACCCGCTCACACACACACACACACACACACACACATATATTAGTTCTTGTATTTTAACAGTTTTTAAAATATGAGTAAATTGTGATGTAATAGAATCACATGGCAAGCGTTCTTGATTTTAGTTGCGTTGCTGAAGTCCATAGTTCAGCTGAGTGATAAGGTATTACAGCCACATTGAAGTGTTTGCCACTGTTGGCCAATTTGATATTTTAATATTTGTGTATTTGGCTGATTTTTTTTTCTTTCTCGAATATTTGTTTATCTGTGCAGCGTTACCCTGACCGACATTTTGAAATTGTTCCCACGCTTTGCAGCTGTTTCTGTGTTCTCGGGACTCGAGGACCGTCTTGACTCGTACCTGCCATCTTTTAGGTTTACTCACATGTTTTGTTAACTGCGAGAAGAGCTACACTGGAGCCACATCATGGTCAGAATATGAACTGCATATGAATTTCTCAAATCTTTAATTTATATGAAACTTTTCTGAATGTCTTGAATATTTTATGCAGCACCGTTGACACGCTTGTGTCAGACATTTGGTGATACGCATTTCCTGACATGCAGGAAACTTGGACAGACCACCCAGTTCGGAAACTTGGACCGACCACCCAGTTCGGAGTGCTGTGTTTCAGCAACCTGGCCTTGCTGAAGCTTCCCTTCTGAGATCCAATGCCTGGACCCCGGTACCATTCCCCCACCTTGGCTTACTGATTGCCACATACCTGGAACACAGCTCACCGATTTGGGTGGTCTGTCCAAATTTCCCACATGTCAGATTTACAAACTGTCCCACCATTGCAGAGAATGACCCAATGTGTCAGAATGTCCACCCACAAGGAGTTTACCATTAGAGTCTCTGTATTTATTTAAACAATCTATGGAAGGCGGGCAGGATCAACACTGTGTTCAATGTGATTCCTCACTGTGCGGGGGCATGAAGAGCTGGAATATGGTATATTTTCCGTGTGACCTACCCTAGGGTTGCTCTCTTCAAATGATGGGGGTAGTGATTATAGCGTTCTCCATAACGTCGTACCTGATCTTGAGCGGTAGCATGCCATTAAATATAGAGAGAAATTTATAGCGCAGTTAAGGAATACCTCCACCCACATTCATATTCTAAATGTGAGCTAATAACTTCTGAAACAGGTAGTATTTCACTTTTCCAAGGTCATGTACATGTCTTTGCAAGAGAGTGTGTGTTTCATATGTTGAAATCCAGCCAAAAATATATTTCTGGCTTTTCTGCAATAACGTGACAGATGGGCTCCCGTAACACCTCGTCTTACAAAATAATGCAATAAAAAGAACAAGATATGATACAAAATAAATTATTTACTACTGAACTGAATATAATTTGTTTTTGGTTTTGGATCACTGATTTAAGCATGATAAATGAAAGAGCTCTTTGATTCCAGTACCAAGAATACAGCATTCTACGCAGAATTGCATGAAAGTGCAATCAAAGACCTGCCCAGAATAACTGAAGTTTGCTGGTCTCGATGCTGGCAAACGTACAGACGCGGACTGTAATTCTGATTTACAGCTTTTGTTGGTTTTCTGGGTCCTTTGAGTTATGCCTGGAGATATGGTACATAAAGCTCCAGTTCGGCAGTTGTGGCTTTCTGTGGGACGCCTGTGTTCATTTAAAGTGGATTATAATAGCGTGGTTTTGTTTGTCTTACAAAATGTGTAGTACATAATTCTAGGCATGCAAATGACACCTTCAGCAACCCAGTGGCCTTGTAACTCATCATTTTCTGTAAAGTATGTTTTTTTTTTACTATGACTTAAATGGTGACAAGAATAAGAAGTTAAGATTTATGTAAATGTGGGATTGGCTGAGTAAATATTAGCCGTATTGAAAGTCTTAGGTTTCAAACTGGTATGGTATAGTGATTATATTTCTCTGTGGTGTGATTCCTGAATAAGTCTCAGTATCTACACTATTTGTTTAGCTAAATCAGTCACTTCACACTGCTGGATTCCCAGGCTGTCAAATAGAACTTTCTCACATTTATTTGATTTTGTGTGTGTTTGTGCTCCTTTCAGGAGTTATCAGTAATTAAATGGGGGGGCTTTCTTTTCCAGGGATGTTCAGTTTGGCCACATGGATGGTAACGAGTATATTAACAGCCTTATTATGGGGTGAGTCAGCTCTCGGTTGCCTGTAAATTCATTTAAGAATGTATAAATATCTATTTACTGTCTAAATGTGTGTGTTCACCTACTGTAAACCTAAATATGTATCGAATCCATTTGAACTTGTACTTAAACCAGTTTTTGATAAGCAGTGCACATAAAATAATGGTGGAATGGTTAATTATCAGCCTGTATTTTCATATTGGCCAGTGAGATCTCGGTTCCAGCCGTCCTCATGCTGAACGCCACCAGTGAGTTGTACTTCCTCCCCAAGAAGCCTGTCAGCACACTGGAGGAGCTGCTCCACTTCATCAACAGCGTGCTGGATGGGACTGCTGAGGTTGGCATCCATCCATCCATCCATCCATCAGTTCATCCCCTTTTCTGTAACTGCTTATCTAATGAACGGTGTCTGTGATTTTTGATAAGCATTAGTATAATGGATATGCACTTACAGTACAGTGTACCGCCGTCGTGTACAAATAACATCTTCCAGGATTTCTGCCATTGATCCAAGGTGTTATGAGTGTGCAGCAAGGTTAAAATAACATTGCCATTAAGTTAGTTTCTGTCCCAAGCTGTGGTTTATTTTCAGCTCTGTCATGGGCCTATAGATGTAGAAGGTTCATTTCACTGGCAGCTCATTTCAGAATTAACTGCTATGACAAAACCATTAGCCTGGTGAATTTATGACACGGAAACGTGTTTGCCTGGCAGCATTCACAGTGCACTGTACAGTCGCATAGTCCTGATTCGCTGTGGATGTTTTTCCCGGTAGAAGTAAATTTACCATGAAAATATGAAGGGACATTTAACAGACTCGCCGTGTTCTGTGCAGCATTATGACAAGTTTTTACAGCTCTGTAACACCAGCCTTTGTTCTGAACAGGGACACGGGGGAGATGGAGTGATTCAGAGAGTAAAGAGACTAGCATACGATGCCAAATCCACAGTGCAGGTATGTGAACAACATGCCGTGAGATTCGCCCGCGAGGGAAAAATTACGCCCGACACGAAGGCACAGCCGCTCATAGCCTGCCATTGTTTTTGTTAGTTGCTTTTATCATGAGCTTCCTGTAGTCCGTAGAACCTTGCAGATTTTTCAAGCTATTGCATCTAAAGGTAAACGTTACTCTTTGCAGTGAAGGTGGCCTCACTATCAGAGAGCATGATGGGTAGTCTGTGTCATCCAGGAAAAAAGACTTTTAAACACTGCCTTCTCAGATGATTGATACCTTTGCTTCATTGATAATGTGGTACAACTGAAATAATAAAGATTGGGTCCATTCGTTTTCTGCACTAGGCCATTATTAACGGTTGTTTTCAATAGTGCAATTAGTTGAAAGACGAGAGACGACAGTTAAAGACAAACAAATCTAATTATCATAGTTAATGAATAGATACCTGATGGATTGTCAGAATCCCAATCATGACTATTTCTTAATTCAAAGCAACACACCCCAAGGTATTACCCATAAGACACACTAATTAGCCATTCTCAAAAAGATATGTGTATATAGGATTCCACTCTAAAAACATTAAACATCAGTCATTAGCTGATATATCCAGGTTAACACTCAAAGATTGGTCAACCTTCATTAATTCTTACATATAGTATAGATATATAGTATAGTATAGATCTGTAGTATAGTGTGGGGAGTAGATGGTATAGATTTATGTGAGGTTTGTATATGTAGTATTGTTTGGGGCATAGATCTCTTCTCTTCCTTCTCCAGTCCGTGTTCCGTAGTTCCCCCATCCTGGGCTGCTTTCTGTTTGGGCTTCCCGTGGCCGTCATCAGCCTCATGTGCTACGTTCTCTGCACCGCCTCTGCGGCCGATGACGGCACCGAGGACCTCAAGCGGGATGAAGAAGACGAAGATGAAGATGAGGATGAGGAGGACGAGGGTCAGGGAAAGCCCGCTTTGGTGGACACGTCAGAGGAAACCAACAAGAGCATCATGGACAAGAAAGTGGATTAACTCAGGGACCCATTTCAATCGGAGGTTTAGTAACATGATACTTGAAAGTCTTTTTATATTATGATTAGATCTACTGTTAGCCTGCAGTCTGTTATTTAGAAATTTGATAATTTCATGTTTTTTATCTCATGAAAGCCCCCCCCCCCCCCCCTTTTGTGAAACTGTAAATAGGGGAGGGGAATTTGTAAAAACCCAATTTGGTTCCTGCTCATTTTTTACATTTTGCTGTGTGCGAAGAACATTCTCTAGCATCGCTTCGGAACGCCTGCAGGATGATTGAGCTTCACCTGTGGTGCATCATTCATGATAAGCTCATTTATCTGCAGAAACGTGGGCGCATTGCTACCTGACAAGTCCTATACACCTGGTTTTCTGAATTAGGAGACTGCACAAGGGTCACAATTAGAGCTGTCCTGCTTTGTTCTTGTGGTTTATGGCCTTTGTTTTGTCATTCTCTTTCGTTTTTATAAGCCTTAATCAATAGGAATCTATTTGATTGCTTAATAGCCACATAGTTTGAAGGCAGACTGTTCAGAGTAGTTCTCCTGTTCATTTTCTAGGGGTGTTTTCTCATTTCTACATAGAAATGAATCTGCTGAAGTCTGTGAGAAATCTCCATTAAAAGGAGGCTTAACTTTAATGTGGAAGTGTGTTTTTTTTAAATGTGTATGGCTTCATTTTACCAGTTCAAAGCCCATCTGCTTAAATAGTTGTTTTTCTTAAGCCATGTTATGGAATCTAGCTGAATGCACATTTAACAAATGTACTGAGATAACATGCACTGTGTGTGGAAATGAATCCAAACTTTACAGAGATTTAGGTTGTTTTATAAAAAAAAAAAATATTGAAGTAAATATTGCCAGGTAATTCTATGTAGCGATGAAACAGACTTCTGACTATGATTGTGGGAGGTGTAGGTTTGTACTACGTTACACGTAATGTTAAACGTTGTACATTCCGTTCTGTAATGGGTACAGTTTTTAGGTTTTGAGAAACATTGCCATCTCTTCATTATGCTCCACACCCATTCTGTCTCATTCCATTGTTACATTCACTTTTTTTCTGCATCGTTATCTTGTGCAGATTCAGGTGAACAGATTGGAAAATCAAAGATGAGAATTATATTGATATAGGGATCGATTTACATAGATGTTTATTTTTATGGTGTTACAGAATATCAAATTCTATTCTCCACAACCCACCCAGATTATCTGTACAACAAATGCGTTGCATATGAAATCCTAACAATGAAAGATGTCTATAAAATTACATGGTCTTTTGAATTAAGGTTTTAATTTTATTCCTGAAGGCACATGCATTGCATTATTGTACATAGGAAATTAAATATTTGCCATGGAAATTACCTAGTGTAGTCTTTTGTACCGCAAGAATAGAATGCTGCATTTGTCATGCAAAGATATTTGTCAGGGAACCTTTATTTCGTTATAATAGGTTAACTCTTTGCAGGGAGAAAAACTTTACGTGAAAAATGATGTAGTTTCAAAGGTGTTCATTGCATTTTGCGAATTTTTACATTACATCTATTTATGAATATCATGCAGACTTGCACTCAGTGGCCAGTTCATTAGGTACACCTGCTTGCGATTGCCAGGCTGTGTGATTCTCATGCCCTACAATTCTTTCTTTGAAAAAACCTTGTTAATTTGGTTTACTGAATGCTAGGTGACCTGCTGGTCCAGTTGCCGGGGCTGCGTTCAGCGGGGCCTCTGAGCCTGGAGTTTGGCTGAACTCAGCCCTCTGGAAACATCAGTCATACAGATCTGTGAGCCATTACACACTGTAACCCACACGCCCTTGGAGATGGCTTTGGCACCGTTGGCCCAAGAAATGGCCACTCCTATTGTGTGGGGCTTTCAACAAGATGTGGAATATTTCTCATACTTAGAGCAGTAAAAGTTACATTTAAAAATGTTACTAGGGTGGGAGTATGTACTGTAATGTGTGTTATTCTCAAAATGTAAAGGGATGTTTGTTTTTGCATTTTCCGACACTTCGATACTAATATTAGACCCCATTGAGGTTATTGCGTTGTAATGGCCTAGACTGTTAAAATATTTTATAAAAGCTTCAGTGTATTAATAAAAGCTTGACTTTTTGTTGATTGCATGTTTAATAATGTTTGGTTTTCTTGCATCCCGCATCAAGTTTTTTTCTGTAATTAGGAAGAAGAGGTCTGGTAAAAAATATCAGGGAGTTTGACTAGAGATAGGATTCAGTGTCCTTATCCATGTTTATCTGCAGTGGTATGGTCATCTTCATCAACGATGGTTATCAGATTTACCTGGCCGGTGTACCAGTCCCCCCTAATATCTGCTGCTGTCAGGTACTCGTCCATTTAGCTTACTTCTGCTGTTTTGGTGCCATTTCATCTGGAAGATTCATCTAATTGAGTAGTTGCCAACTAGTTGATCATAATCAGCAGGCGAATTGCCAAGAGATTCCAAGATCCCACCCCCCTGTCCTCTGTTCTGCAGAAGACTCTGTAGGTCCCCAGATTATTTTTCCTGTTAAAGTAGCTAACCCTGTAAAAAAAAAAAAAAGGTTGGAAACAACTGATCTAATCAGTGATCAGTGTTGCTATTTAGATCTATCGCTTTATCACACCAAACACCAACAATAAATTTCTAAAGTCAAATTGCATTATTTGATAAAACACAGAAGTAGATTGAATTAGATTAGAATTAGATTAACCTTATTGATCCCAGAGGGAAAATCCCGTGTGCACAGCAGCAAGATACAGAGAGCACAGGTAAACCTAGTGTAACACAGACAAGGTGCAAAGACGGTACTCATAATGCAAACAAAGAAAAATACTCAAATAGAATCCTGAAAAACAATATTATAGAATATTAATGAAATATTAAGAAAGACGATTATAGCAGACTTTAACTCTTGCAAGGAACATCAAAAAAACAACGTATGTTGTTAGTCAGGATGGTGGTTTAGTCAGAGGAGTGATTCTCGGATTCTGGGGGGGCATAAGAGGGGTCCGGAGGGACAATCCGGGGACCAATCAGCTTTCAGCTGGGGAGCTGTGTCCTTGTGACCCCACCCTTATGTATGTTCTGGCTCGGTGAATAGCGGCTCCACATCAGTCTCGGTTGCTGATTACGTTCCCCTTGTGATCATGTGGGGCTCCCTCGCATGCTGCAAAGATGAAAGACGTGCTTTAGAAGCATTTGTGTCTCTAAATTATGTATGTGCGCCCTATTATGGGCTGAAGTCCTGTCCAGAGTGTCCCTTGCCTCATGCCTTATACTTCCTGGGAGCCCAGGCCTACTACAGCTCTGCACTGAATAAGCAGTTTTAGAAAATGGATGGATGGTGCAGAGCAGCTGCACTCTCTAATCTTGACGACTCTGGTCTTGCCTTTTTTGCATCACCGTGGTTGAACACCGGTCATAATTCATAACCTTAGAGTACTGATATTCACCGTCATCTGTATCACTACAACATATTACAGTGCATATCGAGAGTCTTGTAAACTCACAGTGAGCTCCAGCTTTCGTAATGGAAACTTCTGTAATTTAAATACCAGTAATTATCCTTTGATATGATGTAACATTTACATAAAACATGAACGTGAGGTTTTTATGAGAAATTATGGACATTTTAAAGAAAGATTACTAGATTAATGTAGAAAAAATGGATCTGCACAGTTTTTTCTCCATTGATCATATATATTTAAATACTAGCTATTATTTCAGCTTCCATTTAGGGATAACTAATTTAGACGTAAAAATCTAATGTAATCTAATGTTGGTGCATTGCTATCTTGAGGCAGTGGAAAGCGATTATGAAACTGACCAATAGTAATGTTATTTAATGGACCTAGCAACAATGTGTGTTCACAGGTTATAACACTTACAGGCAGCAGCGCACAGATACGCAAACTATTAAAAATAAAAAGACTACAATATAAAAGATTTTTTTCGAAATTTGTACCTCAATCGTGACTAAAAACTTCAGAAATATTTTTTTATGGTTTTAATTAGAGGTTCTTTCATAAAGTATTAAGCTAAGGCATAAACATTAATCAAAGCAGTTTTTATGGTCTGTGATACTTTGTAACATTAATACTTGGAAAAAATATTAACTATGGGGTATTTAAAGTTAATCCATCAAAGTAATAACGAATACAGATATAAATACTTGCGTTTTAAGATAATTTAGGCCTCAGAGACTCTCTTAGAAGCTCGTATTTGTGCAGAGGTAAAATCTGTATGTCCTGTCTGTCTGTAGTTTTGCGCATTTAAATCATGTATACTGTAGGTGTTAATGTAGGGAACACAATAGGAAATGATATTGTATTTTTGGGATCCTTGTGTTCACCTGGAATCTTGAATGATAGCTGCTACTAAGGAAACAGCCCTGCACTGATAGTTGAATGTAGACTCAAAAAAAAAACATTCACATCTTCATTCTAGATCTGGGGTGACACATGTGCTTCGACCACCCTGGAGGAACCATCAGGCAAAAAGGGAATAAATCACATTTGTGTGGGGTTGCTATTCTGCTTTCAGTAAATCTGGGATTGAGTGTTGGAACTGGAGTTAGTCTGTATGGGCAGGGGTCGTGCTGTTTAAATGAGGGATTTAAAAGTCATGCCTTTGTGATCTCCAATGCCAGTTTAGACCTTGACACCTACCAGAATACAATGTCTGGAACATACTTTCAATCATTGTGGGATGCTAGAAAACATGATGTCAGTACATTTAACCCTAGAAAGACAGTCCATTGTCTTATGTTTTGCCTTGTCAGTTGTGTGAATAAGCAACGACACAAGTCATCCCTATGTGTATCGATGTCAATAACAACATTTCGCTTTATCGCAACACCTACTATGTATCAGTGGCCACAGAACTTCGTGACTTATTACAATCCGCCCCATAATACACTACGACTTGGAATGATTGTGATCAGCAGATACCCTCGAAGAAGCCCGTTTAAATGTCTTGAGCTGTAGTAAAAAGGGGGCTTGCTTTAATTTATCTTTAAACAAAAGCCCTTGTGGAGGACATCGCAACACAATTTATCACCAAGCAATGATCTTTTAAAAGTGAGATTCTGAGGAATGGGTCAGTAAAAATATAATTAAACTCAATAAAAACATACATCAAAGTCAATTGAGCTCTAGAAATAGATACCTTAGGCCAGATAATGGACATAAGGTCATTAGTTTTCATTTAATCTATTAGATGGCCTCATTCAGGATTTTACTCTCGTCTCACTGTACACAATGAACGAGGCTTCTTCAGCTTATTTTCTTTGGTCCTGTTACTGTAGGTTGTGGCTCAATGGGTATGATGTGAAACTGCATCTGGCTCCGCAAGCCAGCCTCCAATTTACAGGGGAAAAAATCTGGGGGTTGATGCCCGAATCGGCAATCCAGCCATAATCCAAAATAAAAAAGACAAACGATGACGAAATTCCTTGTCCCTGTCTCGAAAGGGAAGGGTGTTCGCTTGGACTGTGGAAATTACAAGGGGATAAAATTCCTCTCAGTGCCAGGTGAGGTCTTTGTTAGGGTCATCCTCAGGATCCGTGATCACTTGCTCACCTATCAGCGACCAGAGAAGTCTGGTTTAACACCTAGGGAGTCTACCATTGACTGCATCCTGGCACTGAGGGCTTTCATCAAGCGTAAACGCAAATATAGGCAGGGTTTCTTTACACCCTTCGTCAATTCTTGTGAAGCATTCAACTCAGTTCACCAAGCTGCCCTGTGGGGCATCCGGACACCTCGAAGGCTCCCTCTGAAGTTGCTTGGTGTCATGGCTGGCCTATACACTGTACTGTGAGTGCTGGGCAAAGTGGAGACAGATCCTCTGTGTTCTTCCCAGTGGACTCTAGGGGTGCTTTCATGTACCTACTCTGTTCAATGCTTGCATGGATTGGGTGTTGGCTAAGGTCATGGGGTCCAGCCGCTGTGGGGAATCTGTTGGTGTGGAAATATTTAGTGATCTTGGCTTTGCTGATGATGCTATGGCAAACAGGCTAAGACTGAAGCTGTCCAGAGACTGAACAAGGAGTGTGAGTGTCCTGGATAAAAACAAATATCCAGACCTTTCCGGACTTGGGCGCAGCCAACAGCAGTAGGTCCGTCTACAAAGACAATGTTAACCTCGTTGAGAGGTTCATTTACAGTGGCAGCAACATTCATGTTTCTAGTGACTCTTCAGTAGACAGACTGGGAGAGCATGGGGATTTATGAGGTTGCTGGCAAGGGATGAGTGGCACTGCCGATAAGTGGACATAGGTCCAGTCTTTAGAGTCTTGGTCCTCCCTCTGTTGCCGAATGGCTGTGAGACATGGACACCAGTGACTTAAGACAAAGACTGGACTCCTTTGGTTCTGTGTCTCTTCGGAGAATCCTTGGAATACCGCTGGTTTGACTTTGTGTCAAATGAGCGGTTGCTAGAGGTGTCCCGAATGAGGTACATCACCTGCATTGTGAGGGAGCGTCAGTTACGGTACTACGGCCATGTGGCGCGTTTCCCTGACGGTGACCCAGCTCGCAGGATCCTCATTGCTGAGGCCCCAAGAGGCTAGATCAGGCCGAGGGGATGCCCACATAATGCCTGACTACAGTAGATACATGGGCGCTTCTGGAGGGTGGGACCGGACTGTGCGTCGCCCTTGGGGGGGGGGGGGGGGGGATCACCAACCTG
>JAODUD010000001.1:25146863-25172284 GCA_026784285.1 Stomatorhinus walkeri | reverse complement strand
CCCCCCCCCACCTCCAACCTGGATCCCAAGGTGTTTAGTCATCTAGTGGGCACACCTACGTGCTGCACCAGTGCATGCTCTCCAATCTAACCTTGTCTTTCTCCTCCTCACTCAGTTTTTTAAATTTCTCACAAAAGTGCTACACTGCTTATGGTGGAACTGGACAGTAAGTATGGTCATGATTGGCCTGTAAAGTGCAGGCAAGCAGGAGCAAGCAGGAGCAAACAATACGCTGATTTTTTTAACACGTAGTACATAATCTTGAAAAGCAGCAATCATTTAAATCTTTCCAAGTTCCGTTTCCTCTGATAGAAACACTTATTAAACACTGATCTCTGTTCAGCGAATCTTATCATGGAAATCCCCCTTGCCACGATTTCAAAATAACAGAATAGCTTTTGAAAATACCATGAAATACTGTATACCACGGTATAATCTCCGGATGGACGGTATGAAAAATTAAATGCCACCCAAACATAATCTCAACCCAACTAACTATCATGCTACTTGAAATGTGATGGCGGCACAGACATAACATGCAGTGTCAGTATTTACTTTGCAAATCATTCAGTAAAATCAGTGATACTGACAACAGGAAGGTGCTTAAAAACCTCTGATAGGAGTTAATCACCTGAGAACGTTTGGTTCTTCATAACCATATGAAAATCAGCGGTACCTTTTGTGTTCATTTTTCATTGACGTGAAAAACTGGTACTAGTGAAAGATGCAGAATGTCTGAAATGGCATCCAGTGCTTCAAACCGAGTGCTGGTTTTTCTGTTGGTATTGCAGCTCGCATGTGTCCCATTTCTTCCATGCGGTTTCATATTACAGCAAACACTTCAGAATTTCTTTGTAATGACATCCAGATCCTGACTTAGCCTTTTAGAAGAAAACCTGGAATCAACAAGAATCATTGTAACTGACAGGGTTGTGTGAGCGAGGTGGGGCCCACCCCAAGCAGTATCGGACACAACACGAGGGTACACACCAGTGCATCTTTTGTAAAACATGTGTGCACTATGGGCAATTTAGAGATAGCGATTTACCTTTATTTGGTGTCTGGTACCTGGATTAAACCGACCTACGGATATCTAAATTTTAAGGCAAAAGACAACAGTTTTACTCTATGTTGAAACGAATAAGTTTTGACTGAAAGACAGTAATAGTGCATAACTGGAAGGGCTCTCACTGATGTTGGGGAAAAAAAAGAGTTATTGTGGGTTTAATCGTCTAAACCACAATGGTTGTACATAAAAACAATTTATGAAATTGAAACTTGTTTTGAAAGTCAGAAAAATGAAAATGAAATCCAATAATACATAATAAAAATTAATCATATTATTAAATATTCTTCATGTTTTTTTATCCCAGGAAAGCTTTGATGGTGACTTTCTGGAATCTCGTGGGCACGCCAGCTTGACAAGCCATTTGAAAATAAATGCACAGGTCTTCAGAAAACACACTCATATATTTGGGTTTTGTGATCATTTCGTGCCTGACTGATGTGTGACTGATCTCTTCCTGAGTTCCACAGGGTAATTTTATTCTGTCCCTGTAGGCATCTGATATATTTAAATGACTGACAAAACAAAGTAACTGTGCTTAATCTGGCTGAACAGAAAAAGCAATGAATATATATTGCATCACTTTTGAGAATGTCTGAGCTAATATACAGGATTGTTGTCAGACTGAATCATGGTCATTGGGACAACATACTATGAAGTGAACTGGAATATGGCAAAGGAATACTGTACTTTAGACCTTCCTTTGACTTGTATCATTCCCTGGGGAATGATAAATTTTATGTAACATCGTAACATTGAATAGTAAGACAGTGCATTGCATTTAAATTAACCTACATATAATATTTTTACTTCCACTTTCTGCAGTTGTGGATACTATAAAGAACAAGATGGGCAATTGCAGCACCATGGTTGACAACTTTTACCATTGCCAACCCCAAAAAAACATTTATTGCAGTTGGGGTGGGTGAGTGAGGGGCTGCTGGTTAAGCTTGCTACAAGAGTTTCCACCAGCAGCCTACCACAATCACTGTTGTAATGTAAGCAGCTAATTCATCACAAATGGCTGTGATATTGAAGTATCAGTCCTTTTTTGAAAAATAAAATCCATCCATATTCGATAAACATTTGTCCTATGCAGGGTCTTGGGGGGTCTGGAGCCTATCATGGAGGCTATGGGCATAAGGCAGGGAACAACCCAGGTTGGGGCACCGACCCATCACAGTACACACCAATGGGCAATTTGGTAACTCCAGTTCACTTTATCATATTCTTGGGCTGTGGGGGGAAACCAGAGTACCCTGAGAAAGCCTCTGATGGCACAAGGAGATCCTGCAAACACCGCACACAGAGCCATGGGACACAGGAGACACGCACACTGGTCACAGAGGTATGAGGCGACAGTGCTCACCACTGCACCACCACTGTGGGGCAACAGTGCTCACCACTGCACCACCGTGCCACCCTCCAAAATAAAACACACCTGCTATTTTCAAATAAACCAAAAAACAGTTTTGGTTCAAACCAGTGCATCTTAACCAGTGGGAATTACAAAGCCCCCCCCCCAGGCATTTCAGATCCCTAGGCTGAAATTTCTTTAAATGAAATGAAGTTATTTACAGGAGATATGAACTGAGCCAGAATTAGGGCCTGAGAGTAAAAGTCCAGACCAGGATTTAGTTTCAACCAATGAGTACTCTGTGACTGTGACTGTTCACGCAAGGGGTGCCCAATCTTATCCGCAATGGGCCGCTGTGTGTGCAGGTTTTCGCTGCAGATTCCTAATTACATTACTGATTAGAGGACTGATTGGCTGAAGAGTCCTCACACCTGGGTTTGAACAGCTGACCTAAAGGTTACCCCAAAAACCTGCATACACTCTGGCCCTTTGCGGATAAGATTGGACACCGCTGGTTTACGCTCAATTGGTTGGATGAAACAAAATCCCAGTCTGGAATTTTACTCTCTGGACCTGAATTACCCAACTTTGGCTACAATGCTAATTGATGATGACTGACTTTGAAGGTGTATAAAGAACAGGTACCCCTGTATCCAGTGGCCACATTCCTTGGTGCTACCAGAGGCAAATCTAGCATTTTTTAAGGTGTAAGGGCATAAAAGGGGTCATAATTCTTAGAGAAGCGCCAGCTTTATTAATAGCCAATGAAATGGTTTGAAACAGGGCCAGTGCCAAGGTGGTCCCGCCCCCCTGAATACACCCCCTGGGCGTTACTCAACACAGCCTTCAGATTTGGTCCATGTTTTTGCCCTTGAACTAAAAAAGAACATTTTTAGCAACTGCACTGCTGTATGTGAGCATAAAACATTTTGTTGCATCATTTTGCCTGCTGGCATAAGAATAAGTAAAAATAACTCTAAACAGAAAGCAGGAATCAAGCGTAAAAAATTGCATATGATTTATGGTAGATATTTTAGAAGAGAAAGCAAGTAAATGTTAAAACTGAGTAGCTAACACAACGCTGTTTCTGTTCTTAACCACAAATACCTTGACTTTAATAAATGCTTTAAGTATTTATTGGCAATTTTTTGGTAGATCAATACCAGTTTGAATCTTTCTATAACCCCATACTTTTATTATACAGTCATGTGAAAAAATTCTAATTAAATGTTTAGTTCTTTATTAAGAAATATCAACATATCACTATTACTGTAAATCTTCTTTCAAATCATATGTGTAGATAAAGGTGATGTAACTATCACCTATGCAAAAAAAAAAGAAACAAATTTACTTATTTAACGGAAGGAATTTGTCACGACCGGGGAGAGAGAGACAGACGGGGATCCAGGAATGCGGGGAAATAACCGGTTTATTAAGCCAGAGGCTGTCACACAGATCACAGCAGACCGAGCTGAGCAGGCAGGGTTGGAGCATGAGAGGGGTGCCCTCTCAGGGGGAGCGGCGACCTGAACTTGGAGGGGATTGGAACTGGCAGGCAGGGATTGGAGTCGAGGGACACAAGCGAGGGTCAATACCAGTATAGTCAGTCCAACACAGAGACAGGGTAACAGCGCACGAGAGGATGGGATGACAAGGATGGTGGAGGACGTCGGGAACAGGGGACCAGGTAAGATGAGGGCTATGAGGAGGGAAGCAACAGGGTTAAGACACCAACACAGGTAAGATGGGCGGATCGGGAAAGCGAGGGTAAACGAAGGACAATGATAGCACTCGGGCTCCTAAACATCGGCTCAATACTTCACACCGCCTGTTTGACTTAGCGGTGCTTTTAACTCTGGAGTTGATTGTCCTTGATGTTCGACACTTGGGGGGCTGATAGAATTAACTCTGATGCCACTTTCCACTTAGGAAAAAGTTAGGACACCCTCACATCCATTATTATTTAAAATGCCTAGAGTTAGACTCAGGTGCACCACATCAGGTGTGTCATGATCCGCCCGTCCGAGCCTCGCCGGCTGCCCGCCTGCCTCTCGCCCCCGGGGCACATGCCAGCCTGCCTCTCACCCCCGGGGCTCACGCCCCAGAGGCTCCCGCCCCTGTTCCTCTCGCCCCAGAGGCCCTCGTCCCTACTCCTCTCGTCCCCGTGGCTCCCGCCCCGGGTCCTCATGCATCAGGGATTCTCAACTCTCACTGGTCCTGTCCGGAGCCACGTCCCTGAGGAGGTCCCGGAGGACCTGCTGTCCGCTCCCTCCGCTGCCGAGGAAGAGCTAGAGTTGGACCCCTTGGGGACGTCCCTGACGGATGGGCCGACACCCCGGCCAGGTCCACGCCAGCGGCTTCCTCGCCTGTCGGTATCCCGCTGCCTCACCAGCGCCACTGCGGACAGGGACCCCGACTCCAGGGTCACCCAGGGGCCCACAGGCTTCTGCCCGTCAGTCATTGGCGGGCCCCCCGAAGGCGCCCCGACCCACAGCTACGGTCGTACCTGGGCCAGCTGCTCCCGGCTCCAGGCCATCCTGGGGGACCTCCCCTGGCCCCGCTCCTGGGCCATCTATGGCCCCCCCCATTCATTCCCTGTCCGGGGCCCCTCAGATTCCCCTTGGTTCCCCGTTCCCTCCTGCATTTGTCCCTCATTCCTCTGTCCCGCGTCCTGTCCCCGTGTCTCCCTCGTGGTCCCCTCCTACTCCCTCCTCTCCTTCGCCCGCGGCCACTCCGGCCGCCGCCAGTCACCCTTCTGGGCTCCCCTTGGTTACTCCTCCTTCCCTGTCTGGCCTCCTGTTTCTGCCCCTCAACCCTTCGTCCCTCCTGCTTTCATCCCTAGTCCCCTTTCGGCTCCTCTGTTCCCTCCTGGCCCTTTGATGTCGCCTGTCGGTGTTTCCCATCTGTCCCCATTCCTGGTCTGTCTGCCTTCCCTGCCCTGTGTCAGCTCGTGTCCTGGTTGTTGCCCCTGTGCCTGTTTTGTGTCTCGGTCTTGTTCCCGGTTCCTCGTTAACCTGTCTCTCGTTTTGTTTTCCAGGTCCTGTTTTCCCTCGCCTCATCCGCCTCCTTCCCAGAGGCGCGCCCGGAGTGCGCGCCTTTGGGAGGGGTTCTGTCATGATCCACCCGTCCGAGCCTCGTGTGTGCCAGGACCCCCTCGTTACCTCGCGTTTGATCCTGATTGTAACCGCCTGTTGTCCATCTGTGCCTGCCTTACCTGTGTGTATTTAGTCGGCGTCTGTGTTAGTCTCACTAGATCCGTCATTAACGTTACTCGATGTTACTCCTATGTAAGTCGTTCCACGCCCTCTGCTCGCCTGTACCCTCTGCCTGCCCTATGCCCTGCCCCGTTCCTCTGCCCTGTTTCCTCATTAAACCTTGTTTCCTGCCCTGATTCCTGCCTCCTGAGCCTGCTTACCTGCACGTCCAGCGCTCATCATGACAAGGTGAAAATGATTAGAACATTATTACAGAGCTTTTTGGTGGAGTCTGTCTTATTTATACCATAGACATTTAGTTTGCTCTTGACTGTTGAAATGAGTGCCAAAGAGCTCTCTGAGGCCTTCAGAAAGAAGCATGCAGATGCATATGAGTCTGGGAACAATATAAAAAGATCTCAAGACAGTTTGGAATCAGCCATTCCACTGTCTGAAGAATAATTTACAAGTGGAGAACATTTAAAACAACTGCCAGTATGGCCAGGGCAGGCTGTCCTAGCAAGTTCAGCCCAAGAACAGACCCCAAAATGCTGAAATAAGTCTCCAAAAATCCTAAAATGTCATCACAGGTCACACAGGAAGCTCCTGCCATAATTGATGTCAAGGTACATGCATCTACCTTCAGAAAGAGACCATGCAAGTTTGGTTTACATAGGAGCTGTCCAAGGAGGAAACTCTTCCTGTCAAAAGAAATACCAGGGCAAGACTGAAGTTTACCAGAGACCCACCTAGACAAAGACCAGGACATTTGGAACAATGTGCTTTGGACAGATGAATCTGAAATTGAAATATTTGGACATAGTAACAAAGGACAGTTTGTGTAAACCAAAGACATATTTTGAGCAAAAGAACCTCATGTCAGTTGTGAAGCATGGAGGTGGAAATGTCATGGTTTGGGGCTGCTTTGCTGCAGCAGAACCTGGCCAGCTCACCATCATAGAATCTACTATCAGTGGGTGCTTGTGGACAATGTGAGATCATCTGTCCAAAAGTTGAAGCTGAACTTGGGGTGGATCATGCAAATGACAATAACTCAAAACATTCAAGGAATGGCTTACAAGAAGGACTTCTGAAATATTCAAGTCAAAGCCTGGATCTGAATCCTATTGAGATGCTGTCAGGTGATTTGAAGAGGAACTGTATGCAAGACACCCTTCAAACATCATTTAAGGAATTCTGCATTGGAAAGTGGGGAAAAATTTTGCCAGTCGATGGCAGAGATCGATAGATGGATATTGGAAATGTCTCATTGAGGTTATTTCTGCCTAAGGGGGAAATACTAGCTATGACGGTACAGGGTGTCCTAACTTTTTCCTCAGTAGGCATTGGCATCATAGTTAATTTCTTCTGTTAAATAAGTGAATCTGTACAGTTACATCACCTTTATATATACTTAGGATTTGAAAGAAGATTTAATAGTGATATGTTGATATTTTTTAATGAAGAACTAAACATTTAATGGGGTGTCCTAATTTTTCCACATGACTGTAATTATGATATATTTATTATATTGATGATTATACTGTAAAAAGGCAGTCAGCACAGTAGAGCAAGACATTTATCATGGAACAGTGACATAAGAACAGCATCACCTGGAACGTGAGTGAGACAGCAGTGCAGACCCTGTACATGGGTTTACTTCTGGCAGCTGATAGAACTGGACACAAAAACAGCTGAGTTTGTTTATATTGATACTGCCCTTTGGTTCAAGACAGAACAATTTGCCTGTAGCTCTGTAAGTGCACTCTAGATCTGAACAAAATCATTCTTTCAGGCAGCAAAGTGACTGTCAGAAAAGACACTTACATAATCAACCCTATTGATTGCCGACACAAGCCACTGAAAAATCCTCCCTTAGCATTTACTAAGTGCAATCATTGACTAATCACCAGCTAGTGCTCAGCAGATATGTTGTATAATTTCACTTCATCAGGTTCAGCTGGTAAAAGAACCAAGAGGGCAGATGTATTTTTTATGAAATAAAGTAAAATAAATGTCCAGTGTCATACCTGCAGCTGCAAGCAATCTGAGATATGCCCCCTCGGCATCTTAAACCTCACATGACGATTGCTCCGTGCGAGGAATTGTCTGTAATGCAACTTCGGAGCACTATAGTCTTGTGTCTTCGTTTCAGCTCCGATCCGCTCGACGTTCCCTCTTTCCTCTGGCTGCGCCTCCTGAACCCTCCTGCTCCCATCCATCCCAGCTGTTTTCTAAACTTCATTTGCATAGTGCCTACAATCTCATCCAGATCCAAGAGGGGGATGAATGGAAGACGTCTTTCCAAACCAATACTGGTCAGTATGAATATCATATAATGCCTTATGGTTTGGCTAACAGTCTGTCTATCTTCCAGGCTTTTATCAACAGCATCTTCTAAGACATGTTGAATAGGTTTGTCATCATCTACATTGATTAACAATGCAACCCAACACGTTCGACAGGTTCTTCAACGATTAGCCGATCACCACTTTTACATCAAGGGAGAGAAATGTGAATTCCACAGTACATATATTCAATTTTTGGTCTATCACATCTGACCAGGAGAGGTGGCAATGGACCCCGGTAAGATCAGGGCCGTCCTCGATTAGCCACAACCTAGTACTATTAATGAGCTTCAGAGATTCCGAGGTTGGAATTGGTGCCGTGCTTTCGCAGAGAGATACTACATCAGGTAAAATTCATCCTTGTGCATTTCTTTCGAAGAAACGTCCTCCGCCGAGTGTAATTATGATGTTGGGAATCACAAATTACTAGCCATAAAGGATGCCCTAGAGGAGTGGACACATTAGTTAGAGGGAGTGAAACACCCATTCCAGGTGCTCACGGACTATCGTAATCTGCAATACCTGCAATCTGCTAAACGTCTTAATCCCCGTCAAGCCAGATGGGCTCTGTTTTTCACCGGGTTTCATTTCCAGGTGTCTATCATTCCTGGGTCTAAGAATCTGAAGGCAGATGCACTGTCCCAATGTTTTCCTCCCTACAAGGTATCTGAGGATCTGACTCCGATTCTACCTCCCAACTGCTTCATCAGACCAATTCAGTGGGATCGCCAGCTCCAACAGCACAACGAGGGAAACGCCCCACCATCTGACTACCCGCCGGAACGCACACCATCCCAGCTGAGAAACCCTATCCTCCAATGGGTCCACACCTCCCTAGGTTCGGGACATCCCGGGGTGGATGTAACTACTCATCTCATAGACAAATGCTACTGGTGGCCCGGCTGGAGATGAGAAACCGAACATTACGTTCTATCTTGACCTATTTGTGCTCAAAGTAAATCGCCGGCTCAGCCCCCTTCTAGACTACTTCACCCTCTACCTATTCCCTCATGATCCTGGTCTCACTGAGCTATGGACTTTGTTACAGATCTCCCGCCTTCTTTGGGACACACTACCATCTTGACCATGGTTGACTGCTTTTCAAAAATGTGACATATCGTTCCTCTCTCAAAGTTGTTGTCTGCACTAGAGCTTGGGGAGCTGCTCTTCCTGTAGATATTCCGCTACTACGGCTTGCCCAAGGACATTTTGTCAGATAGAGGACCCCAGCTCACCCCCCGAGCATTCCGGGCTCTGTGTTCCAAAATGAACATCAGTGTAAGTCTAACAATGGCTTATCACACCCAGGCAAATGGGCAGGCAGAGGGGCTGAATCAGGAAATCAGTCAAGTCTTACATATCCTCTGCTCCTTGCAACTACAGGAATGGTCCCGATACCTTCCATAGATGGAGTACTCCTGGAATTCTCTGGAAAACCTAACCTCGGGGTTAACACCTATCCAATGCATGCTAGGTCTTCAACCCCCTCTTTTCTCATGGAATCCCTCCTCTACAGAGGTCCCTACAGTGGAGCAGTGGTATTGATGGTGCACATCAACAACTATCCAAAGGAGCGTCACAGATGAAGGCTCAAACAGACAGATGACCGGTGTATAATCCTGGAGACCAGGTGTGGCTGTCAATACAGCATCCCCGACTGCCCCAAGCTTGTAAGCTTAGCCCGAAGTACATCGGTCTGTTTAAAGTGACTGCCCGAGTTGGTCCAGTTTCCTATCACTTGCTACTCCCCAGGCTGTACCGTGTCCACCTAGTTTTCTATGTATCTCTCCTCAAGCCCAATCGCTACAGCCTTGCTCATTCCCCCTCTGATGCCCAGGAGCCCCCTCCGCTGATTCCCTTGGCTGACGGCGAAGCCTTTACTGTAAAATCTCTTCTTGACTACTGCTGCTGGTAGAAGAGGTTTGCAGTATCTCGTGGATTGAGAGGGGTATGGCCCGGAAGAGCGATGTTGGGTTTCTGCTTCTGACATTTTGGATCCCTTGCTAATCGTGTAATTTCATACAGACCGTCCCTCCCGGCTGGGACCTCAGCCTCGTGGGAGACCTCAGCGCGATGCCCAACTGCCAGGAGTTGGTCATTAGAGGGGGGTTCTGTCATACCTGTAGCTGTGAGCAATCTGAGACACGCCCCCTTGGCTACTTAAATCGCGCACAACGATCGCTCCGTGTGAGGTATTGTTTGTAATACAATTTCCAAGTGCTTTATTCCTGTGTCTTTGTTTCAGCTCCGATCCACCCGACTCTCCCTCCTTCATCTGCCCGCATCTCCTGAATCCTCCTATTCCCATCCAATTCCAGCCCTGATCTTCCCCCGTGCCCGCTCCCCGTGTTTCCTGTCTTCGTCATCAGACTGACCTCCCAGCTTCCCAACTCACCTGCACCTGGCTTGACCACTACTCTTTTGGTTTCCCCTTTGGCCTTGGACACTCAGTTCAGACTGATCTTTAGCGTGAACCCCACTTGTCATTTGGACCCTGTTTTAGCTTTCCCTAATAAAGGATTTTGGATTTTCCCTGAGTGTTCTGGTGTTTCATCATCAATAGAAGCTGTTCGGCACTGACCTTTAAACAGAGTGCATGAATAGAGTATCACAGTGCTCTTTGTTAATTTTAGTGCTGTTATTGCTGACATTGAAAAAAAAGCTTTCTGCCAAAATTATTATTAATGTTTGCCAAATGGAGGCATTTTTCTATTGCCACTGAGCCTGTGTAAAAGGAAGAACCGACTGGTGAACTTCACATTGACTATTATATGTGTCACAGCCACTGGTTTCTTTTTTTGAGTATATATCTAAAAAAGTTTCTTCTTTGAGTTTGTGTATATTCTGCACCCTACTGAAAGCTATTTATGAGATATTTACTTAACACATTATGATAACAAAGACTTGTTAATGTGCCTCCTTGCCAACCACCGGCACTAATTCTGTGCAAAACACTGGGTATAAATTAAGCGCGTAATGGTTCTGAAACCAAGACAGAAACCGCAATACAAACATCGAGTTGCATCAGTTACTAATAGAAAAAAAAACGAATACAGTAGTTGGTTACATTTTTGATGAATAGTGATGTCAGATTGGAACCACGATGGAGACTTGACTCGGACTCTAAGTCAGAGACTTGATACTTTACTTGGACTCTGCTGTCTGCTGGTGACTGTTTGGTGGATCCACACACATGCCTAGATGGAGTGGTGGTAAACACCACTGCTGCTGCTGAGAGTAAAACACCTCTCACATGACCGAAAGAGACCACCCAGTAAATCTTTACCACACATAAGGACACATCTGCTTTTGAGAGTAGTGTGGTGAATGCCTGATAACAGTGCAGTCAGACTGATATGTTTTTAAGAGTCTCATTAAACTAAATACCCACAGTGAGGAAGAGATAGCTTGCTGCTGTTGGTGATTCCACTGAAAGACTGCAAACTTTGCAAGTTTAAAGAAAATCCAGTTATAAAATTTGCTAAATTACATGTCAGTCCAAGACACTTGATGTTACTTGATGTTGAATAGACTTCCTCATCTTCTTTCTTTCAGTCCAAGTAAATCCTAGTTATCTTTCCAGCCTATTAATTTGCACTGAACTTTCTTCGCCTGTTGGTTGTCTCTGTTAATCCCACTGAGACCTCTTTTTTTTTGCCTAGCAAACAATTCAAAATTTGCCCTTATACTTCATTTAGTAATTACAACCCAGTATTGATATACAATTGTAATTCTCTTACTTGGGAACTATGGGGCCCATTTTTCACTGGTGCAAGTGGTTTTGCTAGTTTCATGCCAGCACATCGGTCATTTTCACGTGTGCACATTGTCAAAATAGCAAATGATTTAGCTTTTTCTGCTTGTAGGAGTGGTGTTTATTAAATGAGGTGTGGCTGGACACATTGTCGGTGCGTTGCTATTTTAATACAGTGAAATGACATTGTGCTTTTGATCAACAAAAAGGTCAGTGATGCATTGCTTCATTTATCTTTACCTTTAATTGTATAATAATCTGCTCCTTTTATGTAACCATACTCCTTAATGAAACACCAAAAGAAAAGCAATATATACAACCAGAAACTGCTGATCACTCGGGGATTCCACATGCGGTTAACGAGGGGGTGTGGCAAACGGCAGGCGCGGAAGATCGGGGCAGGACACATTGTTTTTTTTTCTTTTAACTTTACACATTGTTTAGATAAATTTATTTTCTTACTTTACAAATTATTGTTTTGATAAATGTGCTTAGATGTGTTTAGTACAGTATATGCTCTTCTTGTTTTATTTGGTTCATTTTGTGTTTTAAATGCTAAAAACAAACATATTTAGGTGTAATTTTTTGGGGCCGGGAACCAATTAAGTGGTTTTCCATTATTTCTTATGGGAAAAATTCGATTAGAACTCAAACATTTTAGGTTTCGATCCAGAGTTCTGAACAGATTAAGTTTGAGTTCCGAGGAACCACTGTATATTTTTGTGAAACAAAGTACATTTTTCGCATAATCACTCATCAACAATGGAGGTGTTTTTTTTTTTTAAAAAAAAGTAAAAAGTGACTTTTATTTTTTTTAAAAATAAACGTTTTTTTTAACTTTTATTTTTTATTTGTTTGAACATAACGAAACAAACAGATCACCAGAGGCATCACATACAACCAATACATTTCTCTTATACAGTCGTTTTTATAGTACAGGTTACTCTTCCCAGTATCCCATTAACCCCCCATGCCACCCCACCCGCCCTGCATGGGGTACCGTATAATGGAGGTGGTTTTACTGATACCTTTAATGCAACAATATAGCATCACAATATGGTCTGTTGATTGCTCATTTACATACAGATATTTCTGCCATGATGAACCATGTGAGAATGAAAAAACAGGCACAAAAAATTAGAGAAGAAGAGTGAACAGACATAAAGAGAGGGTCTTAAAAATGTCAGATCCTGTGGAGAGTAATGCAAGGAGCATGCTACAGATTGTAGAGGGTGAAGTTCTACTAAGACCCTATGCATCTCCAAATCTCTGTGTTATTTCCTTTTATCGCCCAAAGATATACAGTTTAGGTATATTGATGCCCCTTAGCCTGGGATAGGCTGCAGGCTGATTTTTACTGTATATTTTATAGATGACTATGAAAGATGGACGTAATGTATGTATCACATTAAACCTCCAATGTAATGTTACTCTTGATTGTAAACAGCTGTTCTGTCAACCACTTGGAACCAAGTACATACAAATAAGTGATTGTGTCTAGACCTGATATGAAGGTATCAGCTTTTGACAGATAAGAAATAAATCCTTAAGTGAAAAGGAGGCTCCTTTTAGCCCCAGTTGCTTGTCTCACTGTGTCCCTGTATCTATTCGTGTTTCAGGCCTCAAACCTTGAGATATAATGAAAGCAGCAGAAGAGGACCTAGGGAGCCAAAACTCATGTTGCTAAAAAAGTTGTGCTATATTTGGACAGAGCCTGGATATGCAAGATGGGTTGTCCAGTCTTTCCACATATCCATGTGTAACTGACCTTGACTCATTAGTATCTCTGTGGTTTTTGGAACACACTTTGCCTGTAGCCCTAACAAGGAAGTTCTCATTTCTAATATTATTTCTTTTGGGATTTAATTGTACATCTCAGAATCCTGATTATGAGCGACGTTCTCCATCTTACCTTGTCTGTATGCAGGTGCTGTAAGCAATTAAATGCTCTAACTGCATGAGACGTCCTTTTGCACAAAAGACGCATTGTGTTCCTAAAACAAGTCACTATTTATACATGGGGTGTTCAGAAAAAAACGTTATTAATGCAGAAGGATTTTTCTTTTTCAATCATTCAAGAATAATGTTATTGTTATTGGTTCAACGTGACCGACTGTAATAACTTCAAATGAGTATTTTTGTGTGACTCTATAATCTGTTTACTTTTTACCTTCCTCTGCATTATGCAGCTTTTTATGCAACAAAACAAATTATATGAATGTAAATGTAGTATTATCTGCTGGGAGGTGCGAAGAATCAGCTCAATAACTGCTCTGAGTTCCTGTGACGAGACAAGACTTCACTGGGAACTGAGGGACAACACAAGGGGTATATACTGGGATCATTAACATAAAGAAGGAAAAAGTACAAATGATATGTGACAGGTGTCATGATCCGCCCGTCCGAGCCTCGTGTGTGCCACGCCCCCCTCATTACCTCGTGTCTGTTCCTGATTGTGACCACCTGCTGTCGATTCATTCCTGCCTGCCCTGAGTATTTAGTCAGCATCTGTGTCGGTCTTCCTCAGATCGGTCATCTGTGTAATTTGTTGTGTTGAGTACCGTGCTGTTCCTGTGGTCCTCAGTCCTTCATCTTCCCTGAATAAACCCCGTCTTTTACCCGTCCTTTTGGCTGCCGCTTCTGCTTGCCTGCCCGACTCCACTGCAATGCAACAACAGGTCGCATATAATTGATTTTCTCACCGTTCCTTTATTCATCCTAAATTGTGTCAGGATCGGTGCCCGTCTGGCCCTGTATCTTCTCCCCGTTCATCCAGAGTTTTCCACTGGCCATCCCACTTGGTGTTGCCCTTGCTTTCCTCCTCCCTGACCTGCTGTGTAGCTCAATGGACTATCATGAGTTTGAGGCTATAGCCAGTCTCACCTTTAACATTTTGGTTTTATTTTATCCCATAGCTTCTGGTATGGACAATGTATGTCTTTGCTTTTGTGTTCTTGTTTATGATTACCCTGTCCATAGCTTTCTTAGTTGCGTTTTTTGTGTTCTGTTTTTACTTGTGTTTCTAGTCCCTCCTTGTGTAAAAAAGCCCGCAGTATTTGTTAATGTTTCCTGGTTCAGCATCCCGTACTACGAAGCGGGGTTACTGGCTTATCGGGGTAACTTGTCAGATTTAAGCTGCCACGGTTTAAATGAACTTCATATTTGTTCACTTACATTTTGCCCAGACTACCTTAAATCCGGCAAGTTACCCCGAAAAGCCAGTAACCCTGCTTCGTAGTAGAGGCCACTGGTCTCTCATGCCCTAATTAATGTAATATACCCCACCTGTTCCTTGTTGCCCTGAGTCCTTAGTGATTGGTTGATTAATTATGGTACTTACTTGTCCTTCGTCTTGTCTTGTTAGTGGTATATTTAAGTGCCTGTCTTTGTTCTGTCCCTCAGTGGGTCATCGTGGCGGTTTCTCTGTGTCGGCTGAGGCGTTGTTAAGTATAGTTACCCTATGTTAGTTGCAGTAGTTTCCTCCCTACCTTTGGGTTTGTTTTCCGGTGTTGCGCCTTCCCTTAATTTTCTCTTTCATCAGATTTGTTTTGACCCCTTGTGGTCAGATTGTTTTTTCTGATTCTACCTTCGTTTCTTTACAGTAATAAACATCCCGTCCTGTTAGAGCTGCTGCATGGAGCATCTCGCCATGCAGTATCGTATCAAAATTTATGGGTGTGAAAACCCTGGACCTTCCTCATGGTGAATAGACCCACTGACAGAAGGGTGATACAGGGTGAATTTATTAATACCCTCTGGTGCAAAGTGGACATGCAATCTGAATCATAAACAAAAGTACCTGTTTGCTCATTAAATTATATGAGAATGGTGTCATCACCCCACAAGAGCCTAACCATTTCTTCTAGTCCCCCTCTGTCACTCAGTGAGCTTGCCTTGTACTCAACATATTGAGCTGCAGGTGTAGTAGAGTTCAATTTAGCCCCTAATCACCCGCTTCCTCCCCGTGTTTCATTGGCTGTAATACTCTTTATGTTTCTCCTGGCTTACTCATTCGATTTAGCAAACTCATTTATGTTTATTAATGTACACTATATGGGCAAAAGCATTGAGACACACCTCTTAATCGTTGAATTAATTCAGTGGCTTTCATTAATTTCCACAGGTGCATAAAATCAAGCACATAGCCATGCAGTCAGGTTGGCAATAATTTGTGAAAGAATGGGTTATTCTGCAGAGCTCAGTGAATTCAGGCATGGTACTTTCATAGGATACCATCTTTGCAATGTGCTAATTTTATACAGATCATTAACATCTTGGACATCACAATACACATGTCATTGATATTTTATTTACACTACTAATCAGCTCACCATAGTATCAGTGTACGTTAACATCTCTGTAGAACTGAAAAGCCGGCGCTTAAAGCCATGGTGATTATTGCACTTGGCCCTCATAATCCCAATTACATCCTGACATGATTATGGCAGCCCTAAGCATGACTGTGCCCCTGTGCACAAAGGAGGTCCAAAAAGACCTGATTGGGTGAGTTTGGTGTGGAAGGACTTGATTAACCTGCACAGAGCCCTGACCTCAACCCCACTGAATATCTTTAGGATGAACTACAATGGAGATTGCGAGCCAGGCCTTCACATCCAACATCAGTGCATAACCTCACAAATGTTCCCACACTCAAATCTTGTGGAAAGCCTCCTCAGAAGAGTGGCAGCTGTTATAGCTACAAGGGGGGACCGACTCTATATGGATGCCTGTGGATTTAGAATGTAATGTCATAAAAGTTCCTGAAAGTCTAATGGCTTTGTGTCCCAATGCTAATGTTCATATAGTATATGTCATGTTTAATATTAAATATGATTCATATTGTCAACATGCAGTAGTAATGTACTGTTCTGATGTACAGACATGTTTTGATTAAATATTGGCAAATATATGATGTGCATTACATTATGGGTAAATGGTTGTGTTTATACAAAGTGCATGGTTTGGACTCTCCAGGGAATCCTGTCAGCTGCCGACCAACCAATAGTGGACCAGTCATTCAGAACATCAAAGCAAGTGAGTGAGGAGATCCCCCTCTAGTGTAGTGACTGTTTGTAGCCAGTAGGGGGGCACCACACAAATGCGTGGTTTGACCGGTGGTAAACACCACCTCTGCTGGGGAGATATTGCGTTCGGACATGGAGGGATCTGTGAGATAGCCGTGTTATTTCTCGGCATGGATTAGAGCTGAAGTTTAAAAATTTCCCTCTAAAACTCTCAATACAAATGTCATAAATGAGAAGAATTGTACCTGTGAGGGCACTAAATAAGACATTATTATTGCTAAGTACTGTCAAGTCAATGACAGCCATATTGTATATGTGGCAGTTCTCAGTGATCTTGTTCCCCCTCAGGATGTCAGCACAATTTCGGTCGTATATTCCGGCTGCCTCATTTCATCGACTTCCAGCAGAGAAGCAAATCAATACAAATAATGTAGAAGCCAAAATGGGAAATTTCACTCTGATTCCTTGTTGACATTTTGATAAATCCCTTCAATACAAGTACTGGCATTATCAAGAGAGTTTCAGAAACTACGAAAAACCTTTCAAAAACTGCATAGCGCTGGAAATCCATCATTCTCTTCCTTTATTCTGCAAACTTTCTTTTTTTCTTTGCATTTTTCACCCTCATAAATTACATCCCATATTCCATCCACCACTCCTGAACCTAAAAACCCATAAGACTTACTGCACAGATGGATTTCTGCATGAATACTGATGCATGCAGAATGACGAAATGGTTAAGCTCAGCAAGGCTCTTCTTGCTAGAGAATATTGGCAGACACTTCAGCACAGAGTGTAAACCATTACCAGATATTACAATACATGACATTACTGTGAAAACACATGTAATTGTTCAGGGAGGGTTCACAATAGACTGAAATAATACAGAAGAGTAATGTAGAAAGAAATGTGTTTTGTTTGAGAACATTGCAAAGCATGAGAAAAGAACAGATTTTAGAAACATCTTCTGTGTTTGTGGTGGTCTTTTGTTCCACCCTTCCCAAAAGCACAAATAAACTGAAAAGCAGTCATTCTCTGGGAGCGCAATGTGGTAATGAAATTTAAGTGACACCTTCATTATTCCACACTTCATAAAACCATTATTACAGAAAAAAAAATATTGCTGGAACACGTAAAAATGTGAAACTGCAAGCTAGAATTCTTTCTCAGTATAATTTTGCTAAAGTGTTTTGTAGGATCTGAATTATAAGGCTGCTTCAGAACTGATTGTAGGTTTCATTGTTACAAATAGCCAAGCAAAATTCTAAACTACATACTCTGGATAAAATGCCATTCGATTGCAGTGCATCAATTTTTTTAATGAATTATAAAAGGATGGGATATTTATTATGAAGATGTTTAAAAGTTTTAACGCTAACTGTTGTAGTGTCGGCCTCGGGAGATTCACACCCTCACCAGCTTTGCAAAACCCTTCATTATGTCGGTGCTCCACTTAAGGATGAATTATCACAGAGACAGAGGGGAATAGCGAACAGGGCAGGATGTATCTCATGTAGCTACGTGCTGTTTCAGATTGAATTAGTGTTGATTTACTGAGACCTGTAACTGGCAGGACTGGTGATGTACTGCTGCTAGGTGTCGGACAGCGGTGTGGAGCTCAGAGGATTAGGATGATGTGCCTGTCCTGTGTGAGTGACAGGGGCCCAAAAATTTGGAACATAATTGGATTGGTCTGTGTTGAGGCCCCAATATGACATGCATTAACGGGGCCCAAAATTTCTAGCGGATCCCCTGCGTGACTTAACTGCAAATTCCAGGATCGACAGAGTGAGGTCTCTATTGGGCGCCTGAGCAAAACCCTTAACCCTCTGGAGGTGATGGCATCGTCGGCGATGTCACGTACCTTTCTCGTATATTTCAGTTAATAACTCTCTGAAATATTATTATAAAACATGAAAAAATGCTGACTAAATTCATAATCTGTCTTCTTTTCAAAACGTCCATTGTCGGAAGTATTAAAGTTTTAAAAATTAGGTTAAATCGGTAAAAAAGTAAACCACGTCATCTTACTTTGCTTTACCTGCATCGGGGATGTGTAGTACTGCTGTCTCCCGATGATCGCTATTCACATTCTAAATAGCCGCATCAGCATGTATTCAAATCGCATTCGCATGGTAATTTGATTAACAGTGCAGCGGTGAAACGCGATCCAGATACACCCCCATCAGCGCCATAAAAGGGGGGGTGTATGTGGCCAGGTGTCAAAGGAATAAAAAGTTGCTACACATTCAATGAAAGGAGCCAGAAATAGTGACATGATTTAGGTTTTTCTTGCTTATTTATCCAACTGAATGTTGCATCTTCACCATTTAGTCATCTTCATGTAGCCAAGACTTTGGTGATCAGATATCTGGGATCAAAACAAACTTCCACCATAGCTTACTATGTACTTTTATAATGTTTCTGAAAGTGTTCCAAACTGCATTTTGCAATGTCTATACTTTGATGTCAAATTACAAACGTCACATAAATCTGACATATTTACAAAGTGCACTAAGATTAAGATGAGTTTTACGCCAAAACAAATATATAAGAAATAATTTATTTGCCATGAATTAAGTTTATGATATTGAATGAAATGTGTGACCATGACCCAGTCAGTGATAGTGTCTTCCCTACCCCTAGACTCCAGAGGGTTAATCCCACTTGCTCTAGGGAATTTTAGATCCTGCTTTTTCAAAAACATGCATGTCGCTTTGGATAAAGTTCCTTGCTAAATGTGTACAAAGCACTAAATGGTCTCAAACCTAAGAATATTTCAGATTTACTTGAAGCATGCAGACCCCTGAGGTCAACTGGGAAAGGTTTACTCAGTGTTCCCAGAATGAAGAACAAACAAGGTGACACATCATTTAGCTTTTATGCTCCCTGTCTGTGAAACAAGCTTCCCGAAGGCCTGAGATCTGCTAATACTGTTAGCTCGTTTAAATCGGGGCTTACTCTTTGCTACAGATTTTCAATAAATTAAATCAGCAAGTTTTTATTCATGCACTGCCACTACAATGTAACTTCATTGTTTTGGCATTTAGGCTTTTGTTTTTTATTCTTTTAAATGTGATTTTAATGTGTTCTAATTTAATATATCCTTGTGCCTCTGTAAAGCACTTTGCAATGCCTTGCATCTAAATTGTGCTATAAAAATAAAATTACCTTGCCTTACCTAAATAAATAAAAAAATGCAAAAAATAATGTGCCCATGTATATGGAAAGTGCAAGGTAGATAGACAGTATATACAGGGAACCCCATCGAAGGGGCTGCATGGATCCCACAGTATCCAGTAAATCAGTCATATAGAGAACCTGCCGGAACCACAGAGGTTCTGAAAGATGCTCTGAAAGATCTAGGTAGATGGTATCCTCTCCTTTTTTGTTATGGCTGCTTTTCTTACAAGACTTTGGTTTAAATGTTTGAATAATTAAAAAAAAAAACATTGCTTAGACAGGTCTAGCTTCTAGTGTCGCCCTATTTAGATGGAGTGTTAAGGGCCAAAGCATGTTCCCAGTAGGAGAAGCTGTGGAAATGGTCAGCAGCTTTAAGTTCCTGGGAGGCATCATTACTAACAACCTCACAGGGGCACGGTACACATCTCCAGCACTAAAGGCACACGAATGTCTTCACTTCCTCAGACCGCTAAGGAAGGTCCAGATGATGCTAGCAAACCTTCTGCAGATGCATGACTAAATCCATTCTCACTAAATCTGTACTGTAAATACTGCCTGTTAGCAAGGACAAATCTAAGATTATTTAAGGTGGGAGGCCATAATTCCTACAAAGGGGCCTAGTCTGATCACTAGCCAATTATATGTTTTGAATTGGTGAGTGACAGGGGAAGGACACTCTGGTTGCCAATCAGGTTTCAGCTGGGGCCAATACCCCTGTGGCCACACCCTCTATACTCCCCCGCCTGTTATCTATGCCTGCATTTGTCTAAGCGTGCACCAGTCAATTGTTACTTAATGCCCTCATATGTAAAACCATACAATCAAGAGAAGTTGTACTTTGTCACATTACTGTATTATCTGCTCTCCTTATTGTTCCTGTATCCTAATTGTCTGAAGATTCCATTTGTTGTTCTTGATTGTAGTTAAAGTCCTCAGGGGGCATGTCAACCAGCGTCTCATTGTACAAAACACAAATGACGACAGCCATGAAATATCCTGTACTTCAAATGTTCCTACCTTATGCTATTCAAACACTTAAAATGTTTAAAGCGAATAATATTTAAGTCCTTATCTTTCTAATTATTTGTATTGCTATTGATGTTAATAATTAATGGAACCTTGGACTGTGATACGGACAGACTTTGTCTGCCAGTTTAGCAGACGAGTATAATTCCGGTTTTGTCTTCATTGTTATCACGTGTCCTTAATAAATTACAGAGAAGTTTTTCCTTTGTAGCTTTGTGGTTTCTGACTATTCTGTGTGACATTCCATTCTCTAAAGAACTTTCAAAAATATGATCAGCTATGTCTGTCATACATCAGATTTTTGACAGAATCAATACTGGATCCTATGGGAGTCGGCTCTCCGAGCGATTCACTCAAAACTAATTCCAATGAAAACTAATTTATAACATTCTGGCATGCTTCTTGGAAACATTAGAATATGATCCATTGTCTGTACCTGCTTATGCGGCTAAGGTTAGCGATGAGTCTGGAGCCTATCCCAGGAAAAATGGAGCACCGGCCCATCACAGGACTCCCACTCACGCAATCACACACTATGGATTTTGAGGCAGCGTTTCATCTAAGCACATGTTGGACTGTGAGAATAAACTGAAGTTCTCTCATAGCACTGAACCAGTATATTTATTCTGGAAACTGGTGCTATACCATTAACTACCTCCACTAACCATGCATATTGCAAAACTGTTTATAGGACTTGCGCACTATTTTGCGCTTTGGGATTACAGAGTACTTTGCGCAATGACAATAAAGTGGAACATAATAAAATAATTTTCTCTTTTCCATACGACAAATGAAAAGCATTACTTGGCCTTCAAACACACTGATTTCATAATGGATCCCAAGGCCATAAACAAATCAAACCTGAAAATCAAAGATGAAAATCTGAACCGCAATACAAGCCATAAAAATCGCAGCAACAGAATTCTGCAAACACCCACCTACTTCTCCATCCTGCTTGTCTTCTTTGTCCTTTTTCTCTTACTAATGCACCATGGAAAGGTCTGTGTGAAACGGCATTTCAATACAATGTATACTGTGTATATTGTTGTATTGACAATAAACCTCTCTTGAATCTTGAATCTTTGACCTTCTGTGTGTGTGGAGTTTGCAGGTTCTCCCCAAGCTGCCCTGTGTTGGACTGACATCCTGTACAGGGGATGCCCCTGTTTTATGTGGATTTCCCTTGAATGTACCCATCAACCATCTACAGTCCAAAGGTCTGCCATTAGGCAAACTGTTGTCTTTAAATTGCCATGGTGTATCATTACTATGTGTGTGTGGCATGTGATGGACTGGCATCCTATCTGGTGCGTCCCAGGCCTCGTACTCTGGGGGTGGGCAGCAGGGCCACGCCGTGACCTGTAATCAATTTCTGGTCTCCTAGAAGGAGCAAATGCTTAAGCTGCCAATCCCAAGTGGAGACAGAGACTAAAGCTGCAGTGTATCATCTAGCAAAATGGAGGGAGGATTTATGTGAGGCAAAGTGGATCCTGAAGTTTGCAGGCTGGCCGTGGTGATTAGGGCGGTGATGTCTGGGGGGCCTGTGGAGTGGAAATAAAGCTGCAGGCTTGGCATTTAGTATCTGAGGCATTCGGTTATGATTGAGGGGCTTTTTGAGGGCCAGTGGGTCAGATGATGGGGAATAGCTCTGAAGACAAGCTGGTAAAATAACCTCAGCAGGACTCACAGCAAAGTCATTCCGCAGTTTATTTTGATAGCCTTACTCTGATTTTTTATATTCAAGCTTCTAGGTTCAAGGTTGCTTTATTGTCATTTCAACAGTATACATGGTACAGTACACAGTGAAATGAGATAGCGTTCCCCAGGACCATGGTGCTACATGAAAGGACTGGGACAATACAAAAAGACATGGATTGCACGTAGCCACATAAGACAGCTATATAAAGTGCACGTGTGCAGATATGTGCAAAACAGTGAGAAAACAAGTGCAACAAGGACAACAGACAATACACAAATGAGCAGCAGCTGATTTATGGCAGCAGAAACAAAAACAAGTTAAAGTGCAGCAAAAAAGAAAAGATGTAGTGCGGATCGCAGAGTTACAGTGCAAATGACTGAGAGTACAGTATGTGTGTATGGTCCTTACAGTAAATTCAACTGTGCATAATGATGTTGTGTTGATTTATTTTATGGGGAAAATGCTTTCAGGAGGTTGTGGACATGTTGGGGGAAGGATCAAGGGGTTTACAGGAGCCCCTTCAGGAGAGCGATCGGGAGCTGTGGCCTTGGATTCCTGGGTTTATCATGTGCTTCACTGAATCAGAGATTATATTTCGCAATTGTGATTTGCATGGTTTGTGCGTGTTTTAGACCATGAGAGTCACCAATAACTTCCCCCATTCCTTTTAATCTCCCCTTATTTCTGTTCTAAAGTTACGAAATTCCTAATTGGATAGCATGACAGAATTTCCAAGCTTTTGACATAAATTAAAGAATTCAGAGAGGAATCAAATTTTTAACATTATTATGAGCACAATGTGGATCTTTGGCCGGTCTGGTGATACTTGTATGGACCAGTTATAGGCAGCAGTGGTACAATTGAGTTTGTTATTCTCTGTTAGCTTGTATAACTGAAGTAAAACCTCCTGACAGAGGACGTGCTTACTGAATAGTTTTTATCTGGGAAACACTGACCTTCATTTGTCCTGAGATGGGGCACCGTGGATGTCAGTAGAGAGCGACTTCAAAGGGAGGCTGACCGGGCTTGGGGCTTCGGAACCAGAATGTGGGGCTTTTTTCCTGCAGGAATCAATTGGTCAGAGCTGAGCAGTTCTGGCGAAGCAGGAAAAGGTGCATAAACGCTTTGCAGGCAAGAAAAAATGAGTTACATTGATTACATCTGCTACTGCCAACTTTTAACTAGAGTGCATAATTAAACCTACCTTCACCTACATTATTGGCCCATATTTTCCAATGCACAAATGCAGTATTTAAGATTTACAATTTTACTACTTCTGTTGCTTTGGGAATGTCTTGTTATTGTTAATGAATGATATCATACTGAAAATGTTTATCAAGGTCATGAGTTTCAGGCTGTAAATTGGTGAGTGGTGAAGGTGAGATAGATGTTCTGCTGTCACTGTGAATCACCTGTATCCAGTCTCCTTCAATAAAAATAAATCTGACAAATGCATTTAGGTTTCCTCTGTATTCTCCACCATGTACTGGGGTCGAGGCCACAGGGACCCTAACCCCATCTGAAAGTTGATTGGCTGCTGAGTGCCCCCTCCCCTGTCAATAACCGACTTAAAACACATTATTGCTTCATAATACAACTGGTCCCTCTCTATAAATTATGATTTATTATAAATCCTTTGTAAATGTACCTCATTCTAAGTTCATATGAAATCACAGAATCCTTCTATTTGCCAAGTAATAGTAGTACAAGGGATTTGTTTCGATGCAGGTGGTGGCATGAAGTGTACAATGAAACATACGATCAAGACAGAGGTTCAAAAAACAATAAATATATATTAAAGATAGAGATAGAAAACGAAAAAAAAAACTGCACAACTTGTAAATAGTCAGGTGAACATATAAATGTAAATGAGGAAATCATTGTTCAAATAGCTTTGGGGTATATAAGCTTATGAAGTCAACCAGTATAAAATTCTTTTATTTCATCTCTCTGTGATGGATGCACCATAGCGGTTCACTTGACCATGAATAAAGATGTTTCCTTGTTGTCATCCCATCTTGGGGACCTGGGCTGGGAGGACAGGATCCGAGAGGCTGGATCTATACTTGGCTTACAGCTCTGCAGGAATGAGCTGAACGCTGATGCAGAAACATGAAGAGAGCCCTCCGTCATCCTTCCTGTACAGCCAGGGGTCACTCCCTGCTCCCCCGAGTGTAGCGACTGTTTAGGGCCACTGGGGGGTCCCCGAACCTTGGGGGCCCCATGGGAATGTGTGGTTTTAGTGGTGGTAAACACCATTGCTCTGAGCAGCGGTATGACGTTGGAGTCCTCGGTCCAGGCGGTGAGCTTTGGAGCTTCAGTCTGTCTAATTAAAGGCTGCCTCAGGGTTAGTTCAAATACACACAAAATTTATTTGACTGGCACAGACTTTCAGAGCTGGTACAGCCTCAAGTCAAATATAACACTGTTTCCCATGCAGAAAAGAAAAGAGCCTGGGGATGTTTTTTTCGTTCCACGTGTCACATCCTTTGTAGTTTATTCCACTTTCCCTTCACCGCCTGTGACTTCTGGTGTGTCAGATGCTCGTGTAAAAATGGGTCTTGAGTTTGGAGTCCATCCTCTAGAGGAACACATTAGTGAATCATAAATGGCGAAGTTTCGGAAATGGCCTTGGTGTGTCCATTTAGTCTTCTCTGATTAATGCGAATCATCTCAGCCTGTGTCCTCCAGTTCACACACACACACACGCACACACATGTAGGGTAAACATATCCTTATGGGGACCGCTCATTCATTTCTATAGGGAAAA
>JAODUD010000001.1:25102387-25123324 GCA_026784285.1 Stomatorhinus walkeri | reverse complement strand
CTGGTGCCCCCTCTTGCTCCCTTGCTGGCTTGTCCGTCCTTCCCTCGTCCCGTCTCCGTGACCCCCTTGGGGTCCCCCCCTGCTCCCTCGGTCCCTGTGCCTGCAGCTCTTCCGGCCGCCGCCCGTCTCCCGCCTTGGGTCCCTCTTCTCTACCCCACCTCCTTTTCCTATGGGGCTAAAACCTTTGTATGACAAATTTATACAAATCACATAATTTATATGTGAAATATATGCTCTCTGTAGATGTATCACATTATCTCAGGGTGCCAGGGTGGAGTGCACAGTCCCTTAAGAACATTGCAAAACAATAAGCATCCACTAGCCGCACAGTCAAGCTATCCAGAGTTCATCACAATAAGGTAAGTGTCAATTGTGTTTTTTTTCAGTCAGAAATTACACGTTCTTTGATTCCTCAACAGATGACTATGAGAAAGCCAGAAAGAAAGCAAAACTGGCTGAACAGACTCCATATTTATAATCAGATTCTGACAGGAGGCAGGAGCACTCCCATTGACTCAGGAAGTAATTATAATTGTCATCATTTAAACAGAAATCTGTAACTTTTATTGTATTACTTGTGTTATATTTACAGTAAATTATAGGTAAACATTAACTGTTAATTCCAAGCAAATTTATAATGTAAAACTAACAGGAAAATTAGAATGTTCATTATAGTGTGTTGGGGGCGGCATTGTGGTGCAGTTTCCTCTGAGTACTCCGGTTTCCCCCCACAGTCCAAAAACTGGTTCCCCCTACTACTCCCTCCGCTCCTCCTTGAGGCCAATTGGAGTTGCTAAATTGCCCGTAGGTGTGCCTGTGTGTGTGAATGGTGTGTGGGTGTGACCTGCGATGGGCTGGCCCCCCGTCCAGGGTTGTTTCCTGCCTCGTGCCCATTGCTTCCGGGTAGGCTCCAGACTCCCCGCGACCCAGTAGGATAAGCGGGTATGGAAAATGGATGGATGGATGGATTATACTGTGTTTAAATCCTAGAAGATTTTTTTACATTTTTAATGCAAAAATAAAGAAATATTCACGATGTCACGTTCGGAGTTCTTTGGTGAGTAAGCCAACAAGGAAGCCATGAATGCGGGCAGGAAACAGGGTTTATTCCAGGAGTTACGAAGAACAGCACACAACGTCGACACCACTTCAACAATACGTCAATGACAGATCCGGGGGAGACTGAATCAGACGTGGACTAAATACTCCAGACAAGCAGGAACTAATAGACAACAGGTGATAACAATCAGGAATTGACACAAGGTAACGAGGTGGGTGTGGCACACTCGAGGCTCGGACGGGTAGGTCATGACAGAACCCCCCGGGTGTGCCAGCCAAGGTGAGCGAGGGTGAGCCAGGGGGCAGGGCGGACAGGACCCGGACCCCTCGTCTGTGTCCCCTCCTCTTGTGGGACACTGACAGGCAGGGTTGTCGTCAGCATTGGTCTGGTTGGGGTTTGGGTGAAGCAGTCAGAAACACCCCCGAGGGGTCCCACTCAAGGTCCTCCTCCTCCAAGGAGGAGGGAGCGGTGGTGATACTGTCCGGGACCTCCTCAGGGATTTGGGCCAGGGCTGGGTAGGTTGAAGCAGGGACTGGAACAGGTGATGGTTGGGCTGGGGTTTCTGAGACAGGGGTAATGGACGGAGCTGCAGTGGGGACCGCCTGGGGCAGAGCGGCGGCAATGGGCAGAGCTGCTGTAGGAGCTTTTAGAGGTGTAGTCGGCGGAGGCAGTGCCGCAGGCAGAGCAGCGGCTTCGGGCGACGCTGCAGGAGCCGTGGGTGCTGAGGCGGGCAGCGCTGCAAAAGCCTTGGGCGCTGAGGCAGGCGGCGCTGCAGACAGGTCCGGCGACGAATCCAGAATCGCTGCCAGGGTAGGCGCCGTGAGAGCAGGCGCCACCCCTTTAAAAGCCTTGGGGACCCTGGGAATCGCGTCCCACGCGGCCCTAGCCCCCCTATTCCAAAGCAGCGCCACCTGGTAATGGTATTTTTCCTGGGGCAGTAGCTCGGTTGCCGTGACACGGGCTTTGCGCTCTTGAGGGGGCTTTGCAGCGGTGATGCCTATGGGAGTTGGGGGTTCCCACCGATCATCAGCAGGGAGCCAAACGGGAGAGAGTGAGGCGGCTCCTAGGAATATCGTCAGGTCTCCCTCTGGTGACTTTCCCTTACGCCTCTTCTTGTTTCTCCGTCCCGGAGCACTGGGCGGAGATTGAACCACTTCCGGAAGCAGGGCCGGCTGGTCTGTGCGTGGTGCAGAGGGACTTGCCGGGCTCTTCTCTCAGCAATCCTCTGCAGTATCTGCTGAAGGTTTTTGGGTACATCTGCCGGGTGTACGCGTTTCCGGGCAGGTAAGCAAATGAGGAAGCCATGAATGCGGGCAGGAAACAGGGTTTATTCCGGGAGTTACAAAGGACAGCACACAACATCGACATCACAACATAACGTCAATGACAGATCTTGGGGAGACTGACTCAGACGTGGACTAAATACTCCAGACAAGCAGGATCTAATAGACAACAGGTGATAACAATCAGGAATTGACACGATGTAACGAGGGGAGCATGGCACACACGAGGCTCGGACGGGCAGGTCATGACACACGACACATTCAAACACTAGATATCAAGACTCCTCCAATGAGGAGAAGATCAATTAACAGCAGCAACTTTTATTACGTGTGCCACCTGGTCCACTATCCCCACTAATTCCACCAGCACCACCAACTCCAGCCTCCAGTTGTGTGAATCTAAGCTCATGTGGCCCACCAACATCAGTGACTACACTGAACACCCCAACTGGATCAATAATTACTCATAAGCATTAGTTTGAAACTTTTGTGCTACAGTGTCTCATTTAATTTGCATTTACATTTAATCATTTGATAGATTTTTTACAATCAATCATCTAGTTGTTATAATCAATACAGTTTTTGTGGTATCATCAAAAAGTCTTTGTTGAGATTGTATAAATGTGTTCCTCCATTCTGTGTTCCCCAATCCTGGCACTGTCCTCTATTGGTGTTCAGATCATGGCTCCGGAGCACCTTGGGGATCACATGCCCAAACTGCTGTCCCTGGAGTCTGACACCAAGAACATGGTGACAAAGGGGGATTAACTCCAGACCACTCCAGAGATGGTAAAGACCCCAGTCTATGTGTCTTCCTCCCCTCCAGAGAAAGCCTATACCTGGGCTTGGAGCAAAAACAGGAAAAGTAAAAGGGCAAAACACCGGTGTCTAACCCATCCTCTTCATCTGCAGTTTCACTGGTGTCTCTTGATGACGCATCAACATTTCCTGTTGTCCCGATGGCACCTATCTCGTTTCCTGTTGTCCCAATGGCACCCATCAACATTTCCTGTTGTCCCGATGGCACCCATCTCGTTTCCTGTTGTCCCGATGACACCCATCTCGTTTCCTGTTGTCCCGATGGCACTCATCTCATTTCCTGTTGTTCCATCAGCGCACACCTTACATTTTATTTTTAAGTATTTAGAATCTTATCTAAGGAAATCATCTTTAAAGTTGCAGCTGAAAAGCCAGGCTTCTACGTAATATCACTAATTTATCTTAGAACTTTACATGCTTAATTTTACCCCTTAGAATGTATATAGATGACAATACCAGGACTGGAGAACACAGGACGGAGGAGCACATTTATACACTGACAACGAAAAGTACAGGTATAGACATAACAATTAACTAATAATAAGGACCAAGACACAGAACAAACATAAGGGCATCAACCAAGACAGGAGCTGACAAAGGACAGGGAAGGCAGACAGACAGACTAAGAAGGGAGACAGAGGGGGAACAGCCAGAGGCGGGTCAAAAGGGCCAGGGGTGAACGGAGGAACCATAGGGGAACAAGGAGCAGAAACAGGCAGAACAACGGGGCGAGGAGCAGACACATGGGGCCACACGGTGAAGGGCGGAGGACAACGTGGAGCCCGAGGAACCCAAGGCGGGCGACGGGCGGCAGCCGGAGGAGCGGCGGGCGCAGGGACAAAGGGAGCAGGAGGGGACCACAAGGGGAACACGGAGACGGGACGAGGGACAAACGACGGAGGAGCGGAGGGAGTAGGAGGGGGAACCAGGGGAGGCGACGAGGGAACCAAAGGGGGCACTGACGAAGGGACAGAGGGAGGGGAAGACACGGCAGGCGACAGCCCAGGCCAAGCCGGCCAAGGCGCAGCCGACTGACGGGCTGTAGGAGGAGGGACCGCTGGGACCCGAGGAGCCGACCTCGGGGTGCCCGCAGGCGACAGGAGAGCCGAGGGCGGCCGGCCTGAGGACGGGCGACGGGGCACCGCCAGGGGACCCACAGGCGACCAAGGGGCCGGAGCCCCTGGCAACGAAAGCGGCCCCAGAGCCCTAGCCAGGGCAACCGAGGGCGAGCCAGGGGGCAGGGCGGGCGGGCGGGACCCAGACCCCACGCCAGTGCCCTCTCCCCTTACGGGACACAGATGCTTTATAGATATTTTGAAAGAAAGGAAAAAAAAGAAATTAAAATAAGCTCAAAAATAATTTTTAAATCACCATAACTACCAATGTTCTCCACAGGAGACTCTAGCCCCTGCCACTCTTGGGGGAGCAACCCCGATAGTCTTGAAAATAAGTGAATAAAACAAGTGATTATCATACATTATTATACACAATGGTGAAAAGATGCATTTTAGCCTGGTTTTAAAAGTAAGATATTCAGTAGCTCTCAGATTCTTAGGAGAGAGTTCCAGAGTTTGGGACCATATGGACTAAAAGCTGCCCCCTCCTTCCTTGGCCTGGTTTTAGGAATAATCAGTAAATTACTGTCGGATGATCTGAGTGATCTGTCTGGGACATACTTTACAATCAAGTCACTGGCACAAGGTATAGCAAGACTATGTAAACATTCAAAATTAGAACTTTAAAGTCAATCCCAAAAGTCACAGGAAACCATTGCAGGGATTTAAGATTAGGTGTGATGTGATCCTTGTTGTACGGACCTGTTTTACATTTGAAATTGATTTCCTATGTAGTCTAGACAAGAGTACATTACAGTACAGTTATAGTGGACTCGCTTATAGTGGAATATTGTCTATAACAGACAAGATCCGCTGGTCCCGGCAGTGCGCCTTTAAGAATATGCAGAAAAAGCATCGGATATAGCAGGTAATGGAATTTTGCTTATAACAGACAAACAATTTGGTCCTCAGGGTCGCTTTTAGCTGTATTTTTGTTTGGCTATAACGGGCATGCAGGCTCCACCGATAAAGCGCGTGGCGTGCCGGTGATATTCAGCGCAGATACGTAGTCGGAATTTTTAATAGCGATGTGCGATACTACAAGATTTGGTATCTATCGATAACAAGTAAACATAGGGCAAGTATCTCCGATACGATACCAATATAGATATTTTTTAGTAAATAAGGTGGATGCATCATCAAATTGCTAAAGCTAAATTAATTTTCACTACCTTTAAGTGTTTTTGTGACTTTTTATTAGTTAAAACTCAGGATTGAATTTGGGCAAAGTTCATGAGTAAATAAATACTGCAGTGTGGAGGTACCTGCCAGCAGCGCAGCATGTTGGACTGATGTTAGCTTGTAAATAGTTCTCAGTAATCGCTTGTGTGGTATGTCATATATAGTGGTTAATGTTTATTGTTGTATGTAGTGTGTGTATGTGTGCGTGCGCTGTGTGCATGAGGAGTAAACAGGGAGACAAGCACGGTGGGCAGTGTAAGTGTAATTGCAGTGGTACAGGTGTAATAAACTGCATCTGGTGATTAAACCTTGAACTCTCTCTGCTGTTTAATTATTGTGAGCATGGCTCAGCGGCCCACTATTACAATACTTTATTATAAATATTATACTGACAGCCAGGAGCGGCAATTGAGAGCAGCAGTGCTTAGACAGCCGCAGTGCATTCAGGAGAGAAACTGAAACTGAAGTATCGATCTCATTCAACTTGTATTGATCAGTATCATCGATACTTAGATCGGTCCGCCCACCACTACGTACTAATAGTCATGCATCTGGTCAGGTAAAGTTGGATTAGTACATGTACAATATAATTATTTATACCACAAGTGTGTCTCCTGGGGTGTGGCAAGAGTAAATGCTGTCCTGTAATTGTGTTCCGGGCTAAAAGCAACTCTGGATATAACAGACTTTGGATATAGCGGACTGTTTTGTCAGGTCCCTTGAAGTCCGTTATAACAGGATTTTACTGTAATCTATTCTGCTTGAAACAAAAAGAAGGATAGTTATTCAAAGGCAACATATGGACAACATACCCCAGACATTGTTGATATTATGGAGCTGGTAGTATGCGGTGTAGTACTGTGCTTGGATGGGGCAGGATTCCTGCTAATTCATCTGTGACCACTGCTTATTCAATTACTGATAAACATATCAGAAATCAGAAAACTTTATTGATCCCGGAGGAAATTGCTTACATTACGACTGCAACAACACACAATAACAATACAATACAGTACAAAGATTAGTGTAGCTAAATTAAAGCACACTAATAAAATATATAGGAGTGAAATACAATACTAGAATAAAATGTTAAGTTACCTCATGATATAAGTGACTGTAAGAAGTTAAAAAAAATGTAACCTGAAGAGAAGAAACAACTATTTTGCACATTATCAGTAGGATGAGCAGTATGTGAAGTATATTGCACTGTATAATCATAGTTCTATTGCATATGTAGGATATACTTATATAGGAAGGAATCTGGATGATACAAGTCAATTTTCTAAACAGTTTGTCAGTGTCAGTAAACCCACTAAGGGGTGCCACCTTAGTAAACCATCAGCAACCATCATCCATGTCAGATAAATTGTAATAAGTGAAGAATCTTGTGATTGTTAACCTGACTCCCATGATACCAAAGTCCATGGCAAACCTGGGTCTGAAATCAATCTAAGAACGGTAAATTTTATTTTACGATCTTCAGGATTTCCCAGTTCCATTCCAAATAACCTAGAAATTCACAAAGCAAAATTCATTACAGTGAGTCTGTAAATCACAAATTCATGCTGGCTGGTTTACGTCCTCTCTGTTCCCACTATTGGCTTCATCACAGGACAATGCTTCCATCTCCTGATCATCATGTGGTCTCTACAGGAGTGACAATATTAACTGATAAATTTCATGTAAACAGGTTCACAAAATACATAATGATGTGACAATTAAGTGATGTAATGTAACCAAACATCAACAAAACAAAAAGTAGCAACTAAACTCAATTTAATAAAAATCTGAGACTGCAATGAAAAAAACTAAAAATGCAAAACTCTTGTATTTTATTTGATTACTTATGGTTAGGGCTGGGTAGGGGTTAAGGTTGTCATAGTTAGAATTAGCATTTTTCCCATAGAAGTGAATGAGAGGTCCCCATAAAGATTTGTTTACCCGAGGTGTATATCTTTGTGTGTGACCACTGTGTGTACTAGGAGTTATCGGGGCGAATCGCATGGTGTGTATGTGTGGTGTGTGAATGCCAGATGGCAAATAAGTGCCATCTACCCTTTAAATTTGCTGATTTCCTGTTCTGTTAATAACTCAATGCACTATGTATGGCATGCACACTACAATAAACGTTACTTTAAGACCATTTCTAAGTACTGAATCACTTGACCTTCAATACGGAAAATGGCTAATCCTCCAATACAATGATCTCCATTATTTTAGTAATTGTGTCTTTAGCTCTGGTGCTACTAACTTTTAAGTTTAAATGTCGACTGGCAATATCGGGCAGATTGACACATCAGACCAATGACGATATCTTGATTGTTAATGAATATTGGCCACTACTGATGTTAACCGGTATGTTTTTCATCTTGAAGCTTTAGGCTTTACTTAGCTAGCTAGTCAGCTACCTCAGTGCCTTGACCATTTCTACTCATACCATAAAAAAATAAATACTTTTTTGGGCTACTTGACCGAGGAGATAAGCAAAGATCACGCAATACTTCCTTCATGAATATTAATGAACCTTCCCCAGCCATCCTATGTTTTGTAAATTCAAGTGCTGGAACTGCTACTGTGTGCATCTACCTGCAGCACATGAATACGAGAGCATGCAATGTGGAAGTAGGGGTATCTTTACTTTACCCCCAAAAATCAGTTTCGGTTTCTCAGATCAATACTAAATTGTCACCTTAATAAATGATTCATCACAATGCATCAAATTGTTCCCCCAATAATCATAATTAAATCAAATCTGTTTGAGGTCAACAATTGACACCCTGAGTCTCCATATACAAGTACTGTAAATATTTTAAGTTAAAATTCTTAAATCACTACTTTAATAATCAATTCACCACAATGCATTTATGAATCTTCACAGCCCCAATATACTGATAACATTGCTTTCCATTGCAGTATGCCCAGATAACCACCTGTGTTTACCAAAAGGGGAACATGTACATGAAGACCGTACTGACATGTTCTTGCATGCTGCAGTCATAACAAAGGCTCTCTCCTCTGCTTTTATGAATAAGTACAACACATACCATCAGGGGCACAGCTAGAAAGCCATCATGAGGGCTGCCATTTTAAATTTAAAGAAATACAGGACAAATTGCATTCTGTATTGCAAAAATCTATCATACATGGATGTTAACTTGGCTCCCCGCCCAATTTAATGTATAATTTTACAAATTCAAGGGCCTCTGTGAAGTGCTGGGCCCCCTGAGTCTGAGAGAGTGTCCATACGCCTACTGCATCCCAGCATTCCATACTTAAACGGAAGGGGGGAGCACTCAAGCGAGAATGGTCAAAGTGGTGTAGAGAAACCAGCCCCAGGACACCAGCCAAATGACAGATGTATGTATCTTAGACACCCACCTGGTCTGGCTCAGTACCTTCATGTCTTTGAAGAAAGGCAAATGCTTCTTTTATTCTAAGGAAAAGACCACAATTATCACAACAGAGCTTCGTCAGTGTATCACATTTTAAATGAACTAGTCACTTGACATCCCAATGACTCTGCCCAAAAGATGGATGGATAGTCAGTTGTTTATATATCTTACTGATATTGTATATTACCTTAAAAGATAATTTAAGCAATTCAAAAAAGTGCATGGTTCTGATGCAGACTGGTATTATCTAAATTGTTACTGTGAGATGAACTTATTGAAATATGTTTAACATAAATAATGATTAATGTGGATTTACAGAGTACTTAGCACTGTAATTTCACACCTCTGGGACGAGTGTTCAAGTTTCGACTCCAGCCTGTGTGTGTGTGTGTGTGCGCGCGTGTGGTGTGCATTTTTTCCCAGTTACTCTAGATTTCCCCATAACCCAAAAACATGCTACGGTAAATTGAAGTTGCCAATTCATCTATAGGTATCATGGTTTGTGCCCATCCATCTCTACCCTATGCGTCTTCTTCCACCAACAGTTGTCACCTTCTTTCCCAGTTTCTTGCTAATGGTTTTGTAGCCCATTCCAGCCTTGTGCAGGTCTACAATTTTGTCTCAGACATCCTTGGACAGCTCTTTGGTCTTTCCCATGTTGGAGAGCTTGGAGACTGCTTGATTGATTGCTTCTGTGGACAGGTCTCTTTTATACAGGCTACTAGTTAAGACAGGTGTCTTTAATGAGCGTGACTAATTGAGTAGGTGTGTCTAACCACTCTGTGGGAGCCAGAAATCTTAATGGTTGGTAGGGGTTCAAATAGTTATTTCACTCAATGAAATGCAAATCAGTTTCTATCTTTTATTTAAAGTTAATTTTTTAATTTTCCTTTTGATGTGCTCTCTGTCACTGTTAAAATAAACCTACCATTAAAACGATACTGTTCTGAGACTTTCATTTCTTTGTCGTTGGACAAACTTACAAAATCAGCGAGGGGTCAAATAATATTTCTTCCACTGTATACTCTGTTTTATTTTGGTTCTGCTTGTTCCTATAGTGTCCCCCAGTGTTACCCCTTAGTGTTGTCAATGTTTCTTAGTTTCTCTGTTTGTTAGTTGTGCTTTATTCCACCTGCTGCTTGTTGTTCTGCTCCTTTGTTGATTGGTTGATTTTTGTGGCGGTCCTTAGCCTTCGTTATCTGAGTGAACGTACTACTTTTGTTCTGTTTCTCTGTCAGTCAGTGTGTTTTTGTTACTTTGTGTAATTATTTTGCTTGGTTTCCTAGTCCTGCTCCCTGTGTTGCTCTGTTCCCTAGTTGTGCTACTTTATGGATTCTTTAATTTGTTCTTTATTTTTTCCTGTTTGTTTTTGTCCCCTTGCAGTCCCTCTATTTTGTGCTTTTCCCTGGTGTATTTAGCGTTGTTATGAAACCCCTTTGTCTCAAAGCCTCTCCATGGATCATCCCCTTTTTTCCCCACTTGCACCATGCAATGCCGTAATGCATAGGTGTGAATGTGTTTGCGGGCCCTGTGATGGGCTGGGATTAATTAGGATTCAGCTTATTCTGATTTGGAGATGGAAGGCAGCTTCGTAAAGTTAGAAAAAGTATCATAAAAAATACCCCATAGTATGCTAACCTGCAAAAACATACACAGTAGGAAACAGCTCTGTGTTTATGTCTCATTTGCAAATGCACAGCTTAGGTTTTGCTGTGTGTCTTTCTGGAAACACAAAGTGACTCAATATTTTTACAAAAGGTGAATCAGTAAGTGATCTTAGAGAGGCAGTGGTCCTCAGACATGTGTTAAACTTCACTAAGAGAACATACCTTAACATCCACTAACGACAGTTGACTGCCTATTACAGGGAGTCCTCCAACAAAACAGAATTCCAGGAGCCTAATGTAGCTATAAGGAGCAGTCATTCATCCTGGTTCTTCTCTTTACAACTAGCATCTATCTCACACAGAGGTACCAATTACCAATATTCTTGAATCTGAAACCCATCCCATGAAGCAAAAAGCCTAAACACACGTTCTTTATCTGTTGTAAGAAGCCACACAGATATGTTATTAAACACAGTGAAATACACTGTTAAAAAGTGGTAATTTTTCTAAAATTAAAGAGTTCTGCTGTTAAGGTAAAAAGTTGTATAATTTTTTAAACATGTATCTGAATTTATTTTCCGTAACCTCTTACATGGTACAGGGATGGCGTGAGCTACAGGGCACAAGACAGGAGACAGCCTGGGCGGGATGCCAGTCAATTTTAAACTACTCAAATTTATGTGATTATATAGAAAAAGTCTACAAACCTTTGTTTTTCCCTCATACCTATATGTCGAAAACAGTAAAATAACAATATAATCAATTTCTGTGCAAATCAAAATATGGTTTTACTTCTCAAGCCATTATGAATTGTAACTAGCTATGGTAAAAAGTAAGTAATCAAAAAGTAATAATTAATGACATTTTTACTGGCCTGTGATAATTGGTTAGTTATCTATCTCTTTTTGGATTAGAAATAGATTTGGATCTCAGAGTAAGCACATTACGTTAACTGAATTAGAGATTGTATTAGAGGTATGGTTACAAATAAGTATTAGTATAATACTCGTCATGTCAGAAACAGTGATATCGTTGTGAACCTTATTACCGTGGTTTTATTAGTTAATTTTTTTCAAGGATAATTCCATTTTCTCTTTGATTAATATTCTTTTTTAAAGGGATGCATCATTACCACCTAGGTTTGATGTATGTCAAAATACGTGACATTTTAATTTAAAATATCACTATAAAAGATAACAACACACAGACACTCATACACACACAAGAAAATGCACCAAGCTGGACACTTCTTTGTCATCATGAAAGCATGGAAAAAATGACACATGTAATTTGCTGAAGAGGCAATGCTAAAACTGGCAGAGCATGTGGGGCAGGGTCATCATTTTAGTCTCTGTGGAAAATTATAAATTGGACGGCCAGATTTCATTATGGTTTAAAACATATCGGGCCAATTAAAACCATCTAATGTAGTGGTACATTAAGTACACTATGTACCACTTAAGAAACTATTATATTCTCCTGTGCAATTTCCTGGTTCTCCTTCTTATATTTAGCTTTTAGCTGCTAAATCAGATTACTTGTGCTGAATGAAGTCGCTTTTCCTACCCCTGATATTTCAGCAGAGCACAATTTGCAGTCGGCTGAGTTTTGGTTTTTGTCATTAAACCTGAAGTACTTCCACGCTGAAGACATTTTGGGGTCCCATTTATTTTGCTCATTAATGAAATCACTGATTTGTCATCACGTGGTATTCATTAGAGGCATCAGAACACTGTTACGAGGATGAGTACAAGTTCATATGGACTGTAACGCACCCATACTTTTTACATCAGATTATCTCTTTCTAAGACGTGTGACATGGGGAGAAGAAAAGAGTGAGCAGAAACATCCCAGCCCACATATTAAACCTGAGAGAGCTGTGGATCATATCTCTGTTATACTTACTGTATGCAGAAACCTGTAGAACAAACCAGCCAATAAGGAAGAAAGACTCAGAAAGAAGGACAATGAGCCGTAGATCCAGGAACTGTTCTCCTGTGTCTGAAATGATCAGAAGTCCATAAATAAGAGATATTAATCTGCTAACTCCAGACTAAACTGATAAACTACTAAAAAAATAGCTAACCGTAACTGCACTCATTTTTATTATATGAATTTAGCTTCTATTTGGTTTTTGGCTTTGAATCCCTTAAACCATAGCTAGAGGGCTAAAATTTGAACCTGCTTAATAGTGAAGCCCTACCTCTTGATTTAGAGTTATTACTCGGGGGTATTTAGCACTTACACAACTGGATATCATTGTATTCTGCAGAGTCTCCAGAAAATATCTCAGTTGAAAATTTCTTTCTATGATATACTTTTTGAGAGATATAAGTGCTTTTATCAGAGAAGCCCTATTTCACAACTGGTACATGCTACATTTTGCCCTCGATGAAGATGCTTGGGGACAAGAAACATGGCGCCATTTCCTGGAACTAGGGAGAAGGGTCTCTGCTCTTTATTAGTCTATAGCTCTGTCACTCAGGACCTGGAAAATTCAAACGGGGGCCTGTGTCACAAAGCAGGATTTCTTGCTTAACTGGATAAATCCTGCTTCCTAATACAGACCCCTGTTTTCCACTTAGTTCACTTACATTTATCCCAGGCAAGTTATTGACCAATCAGATCTTGTGTTTGCATGTAGTCAGCCAATAGTGTGCCAGATAGACTGTTACAGACACACTCACAACAGAAGGGATCAAATATTTATCATTTTAGTGTTTACGGACATTTAAGACCTTTAAACTTTATTCAATTTACCTACAAAAAAGGTTAGCGGATATACTGTTAGCAGAATTAAATTTAGCTAATTGGTCCACTAATGCCTTTCAAAGTTAGCATAGCTAATAAAAAAGTAATCTTGGTTAATTAGCAGTTAGTGGAATACTGGAACCCTGTCCACCACTGCTGATAATTTTACTTACACAGGAAAAGAAGAATATTCCGGAAATGTGTGAAACTCTAACATATTTACCTTCTTTCTGTTTTGATATTACAGCCAGAGCAACAGAATTCACCAGAGGGAAACCAAAAGCCCCTGAGACGTAGAGAAAGGAACGGGGTTTGCCTGAAAGGTGCAGAGATAAGCATTAGACATTGGGCTCCATAAATACATTGAAACTTTTTTACGAATTATATATATATATATTTTAATTATGCTCTGAAACTTTCAAATGCTCTCACTTACAGAGAGCAAGTTGCAGGGTGGCGTAAAGAGAATATCTATAAAGTATCAATTTTAAACAATTGATTCAATCAAATGTTTAAAATCGTGTATGTGTACAAGCACACAGTTTACAAAAATGCATGGCTGTAAATGATGCATACATATCAGATATTCTGTTAATAACTTACGAAATAAATCATTCCGAAGCCAGTCATCAAAGCATGATGTGACGGCCAAAATGTAGATTAATGTATACTCAGCCATCCTTACATGTTGTTCTGTAGTAAAAAGTAAATGTATAAAGTAAGGTTAATACTGAACTGAAAGACTTCCTTTTCCTCTAATTCCAGACACAGCAAATACCTCTATAAATGGAAACAGAATTCCCTGTAACAACAAATTCCACAACAAAATTCATGACAAGAGGTCTAATTATGGCTCAGGATCTTTTCTGGCTGCTGTGACCAGGCCTTACAGTGCTTCCTGTCCAGGGTTAGGTAAATTGTTTTAAAAATCTGGTACAGTTACTAGTTGGTACGATCACCTGTTGAAAAATGTAATCAGTAATGTAATCTCAAAATAAAATAATAAAAATTACTTTATGATTAAATCAATGCCAGCTAAAGACAGAATTGATGAAATGTCAGACAGATCACTTTTTTATTAGGCAACAATAACATATGTGTTGGTAAAGTAATAATTTATTTATATATTATCATGGAATGCCGTCAGGGAAAAAGCCGTGAGGCAGAATACATCTCCACATGGAAGTTTTCCCATCTAGACACAGTGAAGAACAGTACTCCTACAACAGATCATAGTTTGGCCTAATATTAATATCCATAGGAATGACAAAATTATCCTATCCTATGTATGATGGTTTAAGAACAGATAGTATGTTTTGTACATGTGATTCGTGTCACGTCGAGCCGGAGTCGGGCAGACAGAGACAGGCGGGAGTCGGGATGACAGGCAAAGGAGAGGGTTTTAATTCAGGAAATGGGGCAGGAGAATGGAACGGGATTACAGGGTAACACTCACGTAAGCACAACGTTTCACACAGATGACAGATCTGGGGAAGACTGATACAGATGCGGACTAAATACATGCGGGTAAGGCAGGCACGGATTGGCAACAGGTGGCCACGATCAGGATAAGACACGAGGTAATGAGGGGGCGTGGCACACACCAGGCTCGGACAGGCGGATCATGACAATTTGGGGCTCTACAATTATAACTGAATTCAAGTGATTTGGGCTCTACAAATAAAACTGAAGTGTGGTATTGTCACGCCCGGCTCATACGATCCTCGTGTGTACCACACCCCCTCATTTACCTCATGTGAATTCCCAATTGTGGTCACCTGTGTCCTGTGATTTTGGCTAGTCTTGTGTATATCAGTCCGCATCTTCCTCTGTTTCCCAGATCGGTCACTGATGTTGTCTGCCGCGGTTCCTCGTCTTTTCCTAATAAACCCTGTTTGCCGGTGTTTATGGCTCGACTCTCCTGTGTACCTGCTCGTCTGCACAACGGCCGTCACATGTACAGTATCGTGTTAATTTGTACCCTATGTGCCATTCCAGCTTTGTGCAAAGTGCATAATACTTTGCTAACTAACTTTGGATATCATTACCTGGATCTCTGCAGCTAATATTAGTGGTTGGTCTAAGAGTGCCCTATTTTGAACTGGACGAAAGTGCGAAGCAAAATGGTTTTGCTAGTTTCATACCAGCATTGCGCATTTTCATGCCAAGCATGCATGTCTTCACAATAACAAATGTTTTTTTTGCTTAATTCCCACTCATAGAAGTGGTATTTTTTAAATGAGGCACGGTTGGACACAATATCGGCATGTTGCTGTTTTAATGCAGCAAAATGTGCTTTTGACCAACAAAAATCACGTGTAAAGCCAGTGGTATATTAATAAATGACATGTAAGCGGTGGGTTTTACAAACATCATGTGGCTACATGATGCTCGTTATGAACACAGGTACATGCTTGAAGTGCACAAATGGGTTTTTGTTATCTTACTTTACGGTGAACAGCACATGAGAAGCTGGGAGGGGAGAACCCTGCTATTATCCTGTTTGTGATAATTTGAAGTAATAATATGAAGTACTTAAGGTCATTATAAGATATCACAGGTGCACTTGCATAGGCACTGTGAGTACAAAGAACATGTACCAATAGAAGAATCGGTAATTGGGTAATCAATTATATAAGCATAATACACAATAAACAAACTTGGAGGTCATGAGGAAGGAGGAAATCAAATGTTGGACACGCTATATGGTGATCAATCATGTTGAAGTTGATCTTGTAAGGGGCGGGGACTTTTGAAAGTATATAAGGAAGCACTTTTCCTTTGTTGGGTGTGCAAACATGGGTTATGCAGAGCACACTGACACTAAATTTGAATGATCTGACTAATAAGGAAGGTTTTACCTTACCAATTTGAGCCGTGGACTTTGATTGACTAGTTATTTTTCTGTTTGGAGCTAAGGGATAGGAGTGTCATGTCCCGATCATCTGCTCCTTCCATGTGCCACGCCCCTTGTTAACCCCCGGTGGAATCCCTGTTTGATTAGCTGTGTCTTGTTGTAGTCCTTAGTCTGATGTATATAAGTCTGCGTTAGGTATGTTTTCCCCAGTCCAGTCATTGATGTCAGTTCTCGGTTCTGTCTTTGTTTGTGAATGTATCCAACAATAAAGCCCTCATTTCCCAGAATCCCTGGACTTCTGATCCTCTGTTCCTGCTCCATCCCCGCTCCACACAACAAGGATGTTGTTCGGAGATAATTTTTGTCTTCCACGGTGTCATTAAAAAAATAACTCAAGTTCATTATCAGAAGTATATGTTGATGATAGGCTATTTGACCCAGCAACACATGGGTATTTAAACACATCAGGTTGAGCAGCGAGCTTCTGCTTTCCCCGTCTTCTGACAGAATTATACCGCTTTTGGCACTGAGTAGATGATCTGGTGATACCAGAAAACAAGGACACGTTCCCTGCTATCTCATCCCATGCCTTCCTCACCTCAAAAGGCTTCAGTGGAACAGTGGTGCTCCCCTAAATGATGTGCTCGTGCATTTTTACTTCCCACACAAGCAGGTCCATTTGCTCAGCTGAAAACTGATCTGGTTTGCCAAGTAAACATAACCATTATAAGAGCAATCTGCTACAGCTCATGCACCCCTGCCTTTTAAAGGTGAGGTGATGTGCTATTCTGATTGGTTTATTGCATGTTACTCCCAAAACACACCTCTGAATAATGAAGAGAGTTAGGACAACCTCTTTGCGATGGCACAAAGCCTGTCTTTTCCTACCGTCAAAATAACAAAATGGATTTGGACACACCCATAATTGTTAGTTGCACTTTACGCTTTGCATTGGATTGTCAAAACAGAGGCCATAGACTTAATTTAAAATATTTCTTTAAATTAAAAAAACCTATATGGTAAATATTATCTTTACAAAACATTTAGATTTAATGTTTTAATAAACAACATTCAAAGTCTTTTGCTGAGTTCTTGTTCCTCTTGTATCAACTGTCAATGTCAATGAAAATGTTTGCTTACCTTTCTTACCGCCCAGAATGAAATTCACATACTGGAAACTTAATATTAGTTGAAGCATGAATAAAATCCCCAACAGAATTTTCTCAGCCAAATCTAAAAAGTAAAAAATGTGAAACAACAATTTAGCAAGACATGAATTATGTGGATTGTAAAATACAACAACAAAAACAACAATGCAGTATAAAGTACACATTCAAATGTATATTTCTAGTCTATATTATCACATTTCCTTTATTAGTTTTCTTGTTTGTATTTTATTAACATTTTAATAATAATGTGCTTGTAAAATCTCAAACCAATGTGAAAATAGTGCAACGTGCATTACTGGAAATTATTTTTTATGGTAATTCTCTCAGGATTTTAACACATAAAAGGAGGAAAATAAGCAAACTGAATCAAGATCACACAAAACTGTTATATGAAAAGCTTATATACACGGTGTGTTTGTACTGTCGCTAAAAAGGTGCAACTTATTGTCCAGAGAAAAAAAAACATTAGATGGAGCCTTAATAATATATCAACTTGATTTTAGGTTGGGACAGACATTTTTCATTGGGTATGAAGGTGCGTGTCTTATTTTTTGCAGTAATAAAAATGTATAATGCAGCCAGTGAAATTTATTAACAATAAAATAAATAGATAAATTACTTTTTCCACCACCCTACCCCTTTCAAAAAAGACTAAGAAGTTATATTTCACAGCTAGCAAAACAGGTTAGTTTAAATAGAAAACCAATGCAAAAAATCAGACCATACAGCAAAAATTAAGATCAGAATTATATATTATGTTCAATGGTTGAAAGTCATTTACTGACCATACATAAGTATCTTACCCTGAGTACCATAAGGATTCCAGAGCTACTCTGCTTACAAAGTTTAATCTTTCTTAAAAAGATTGCCTAAACTTTAAAATGCATTAAAGAGGCAGGAAATAGATTTGATTATGTACATCAAACGTGATGATTGTGGTTTATATGACTTTATACTCACAGTAAAATTTCTGCAAGTCCTCATATGGTCTAAGAGCAAGGCATACACATATTCCCAAAATGGATACTGTAATTGGAATTAAATATTCTACAAAAAAAATATTCACATCAGTCTATAGCATACAACTTCACACACAAACACATTCAAACATTTGCATTATTGTAAAAATTAACAATGTGAATGCTTTTGTTAGTTCAGTTGTTTTCCCAAAAGCCAGCTAAGCACAACCATTTCACTGTTTCTTTCACTACAGGGTAATAATACTGGTATCTAAAGGACAGTTTATATCAGATTTACCTAAATGAAATGGCAAATCTTTGAACAACCAAAAGAAAAAATAAACCGAAAATAAAGGCCTTTCTATTGTAATTTATAGGTGTTAGGGGGAGTTTAAAAACTGTCACATAAGTATATATATGTCACGCCCTCAGGGGCGGGACCCGACAGGTGCCACGACTTGGCCACGGATCGAGTCTTGGATATAAGCACAGCGGGCAGACCAGTCTAGTGCAAATATTGGGCTGATGATCAAAGCCTGTACCGAGCACTTCTTTGTCTTTTGTGAAATCCCTGTTCCAGATCCCGTCCCGTTTGCCTGGTGTGCCTGCCCTGACCTTTTCCTTTGCCTCCATAGCCCAGACCCTGACCTGCTCTCCTCGCCTGACCCCCTTGTGTTCGCTGCGCCTCTCCTTTCGTGCCCCGTCCCGTGTCATACCCTCGGACAGACCACCCCGGAATCGACCCTCGCCTAGATTTACGACCTACTCTTTTTCCTGAGCCCCGGAGACCCGATTTCTAATAAAACCTCCTGCTTACCCGCATATCTGGATCCTCGCCTTTCTGTCCTCAGTACAATATACACATCTATAAATGTAGCAGATGCTTTTATCCAAAGTGGTTTATTTTATTTTATTTTTTTTGAGAAGATCAGCCAGTCCCTGGAGGAACTGAGGTTGAATGGCTTTGCTCAAGAACCCAACAGTGATATTACTCTGTCAATCCTGGGATTTAAACCAGTGACCTTCTGAACACAAGACCATCCTATTCCACTGAGCAAATATATATTCGACACTCTATATATTCCAGTGCTTAGAAGGTGTTATAAGTTTTACAGAATCATAAAAACTATTTGCAGAAACCTTTCAATGTATTTATTAAAAAAATACACAAAAAATAAATACAACATTCAAATAATTAGTATGAAAACTACAAGGAAGATTACCTAACATAAATGCATTGTACATCCAGGCAAAGAACTGGTGATAAAGAGCAAGACACAGCAGATTAAAAAATCCAGGGTCATCTGTAAGGGAAAAATAGGCTAAATTAAATGTCATCATTTCTAAATAGGTAATGTGTTTTTTTTTTGAATATTTGAAAAAAATAAACTACTTCAGTAAAACATCTTACTATATACGTAAAATTGGATAAAGACATTGGCTAGTCGTGTAAAATAACTATTATATAAGGCTCTGGGGTACGGAGCGAGGAAGCAGGGACAGGACTTAAGGGACTGGAAACACAGGGTTTAATTAAAGGTAAAGGAAAGCAGGACAACTGAACAGGCAAAACAACCACTATGACGGTAATGACCCGACAGAGGAAACCAACTTAAACGCAAACTTAAATATACAAGACAAATGACAGCAACTTGAAACAGCTGATCGCAAAGGGATTCCACACGAGGGTAATGAGGGGGCGTGGCACACAGGAGGATCAGAAGAGCGGGGCATGACAGAATCATAATGTTTCATAGGTTTTACGCAGTTTAGTTTCGGCTAACATGCAAATATTTTTATGGGAGGATTAAAAATGGGCAATGGAATTATCCACAGTATTCACAGGAATATGATTTTATATAAATAAGAACCAATAAAAGATAAGCTTTTAAATAATTCATCTAATGTAACTTGCAAAGGTTTACATGTTTCTGTTTAATTCATTACAAAATAGAAAACCTCAAGAGCCAAAAGAAATATTAAAATAAACGCATTTACATTCAAAGAGACTTACATATGAACAAAGCCCAGAACTGCAGAATGTTGCCAAGTTTTACTTTGCCTGTCCTTAAAAATATTATCAGAAATACAGTGGTCACAACTGACATGAGGAAAGAATAATGTTAATCATTCATAAATTCACATCAAACATACAGGATAAAGCAGATGTTGAATATCACTGAATTTAAAACCATGCACTTCACCCATTTGTTATCTTTATTTTCAAGTTTAAGTCTCATGTTAGACATTGTGGCATATTAAAATACAATTTTAATGCAATTCTTTTAATTATTGAACTTATTGAATTACAATTAACCATAATAGCTAGATGTAGTGTAATACTTTGTAGATCCCAGTAGTCAGCAAATAAACATATTAGACAGACAGACAGATAGACATTTACAAACTAGTATATATACATACATGGGAATAATGCCATAATCATAGGAACTGTAAATTCACTTATGTAGTTCCTTTGTTGTACTTTCCCAGCTGTGTCTGATGAATATTTTTGCAAAAACACACTAAAAACAACTGAAATTCAAAAATTACATTAGTCTCCATGTCAAACACCCAGAACTAAAAAGCATACTTATTGGTCCTGTCACCTGGTAAGCAGCTAGACATGTGGGCAGTTGGAACAGGCAGGTGAGTAGTCAGCTAGTCAGGAATGTGGACAGCACAGGCAGGTAGGCAGTCAGCTAGGCAGGAATGTGGACAGCACAGGCAGGTAGGCAGTCAG
>JAODUD010000001.1:25089193-25102287 GCA_026784285.1 Stomatorhinus walkeri | reverse complement strand
ACAGCACAGGCAGGTAGGCAGTCAGCTAGGCAGGAATGTGGACAGCACAGGCAGGTAGGCAGTCAGCTAGGCAGGAAGGTGGACAGCACAGGTAGGCAGTCAGCTAGGAAAAAAGGCAGACAGCACAGGCAGATGGGAAACCAGTTAGGGAAGCAGGCAAACAGCACAGGCAGGTAGGAAGTCAGCTTGGCAAGCGGGTGGACAGCACAGGCAGGAAGGTAGTCAGGTAGGCAAGTGGACAACAGCACAGGTAGGCAGGAAGCCAGCTAAGAAAGTGGGCGGAAAGTACAGGCAGGCAGGTAGTCAGCTAAGCTTAAAACCTTTTCAGTCAAACAGGGTGCCTGACTGCTAACTAGCTAGCATATGTTTCACAAGAAAAGAGCAACTACTGCAAATAACTATAATAACTGTAACACAATGCAATCAGAGGTATTCTGATTCTTTTTTCACTTGCTCTTTTGTGACTCCTAATCAAATGGCACCCTGATTGTCTAATCCGCCTATATGACGGGCCAGCCCTGCTTGGAGGGCAGCACTGCATCAACAAATGAGGCTGCATGCAGAGCCTGACAACCCTAACAGAACAGATTAAGTCAATGACACCAACCTCCATAAGCTCCACACAGACTATAAGCAGAGACAGGTTATCAGAAGATACCAAGATGTTTGAAAGGAACATTATGTCGTACACCCTGCCATGTACTCACACTTGCACAAACTTGTAAATATACTTACTCATAGTTACTGCCATGAAGACCAGAAACAGAACAGAAGTTGTTTTTGCAACGCGATCAATTATTTTTGTTCTCTGATCACTCACCAGGGAATGTTCATTCCAACGCACAATGAAACCAACTGAAATAAGACATGATTTGTGTTAGGTATCATGAAAGACACACTATACACATAATCCAAAAAAGGTGTACAGTCACCCCTTCACATTCACAAGGGTTAGGAACAGAATATACGTGCCGATGTGGAAAATCATGAATAAGACTTGGACCCATGATTAAACATGCAAAATTAACAGCATTGAAAAGTTTGAATGTTACTGTGAGAAATGAGAGATTCCACTGTCACAAAGACAAGAGTGAGGGTCGTTGTTTTTTGCTACTGTTTATGCCTGTATCTTTTTGTGCATTTTTCTGCATTTTTTCAGCATCTCCAAAAACATTCTCATCGAATTGATCACAGTAAACACAGGAATAACTATAATCGTGAATGGCAAATCTGGAAGGGTGACTGTACTCGCTCACGTTATATTTAAAAAAATCTATGTTTAAACCTCATAATGGACATTGCACTGGAGCTGATGAGAGTACCACAGATTAAACTGCCTTATGAAATATTAACAAATTGTTTAGCCATTCATTACATTATATATTCTTTCTTGGAAAAAAAGGAAGTTACAGAAATATGCATGTCATACAGATGTGTGAAGGTTCCCATATTTACATCATTAACTCAAAAAAGAAACACCATTATACCTCATTCTGGCCCAGTATTCCTGATATCCCAAAAAACTTAAGATCAGTATATTTAAGAGCTAACAGACATACTTACCTATGTCTACCAAGATCAAAAATATAATTACAGGTATGAGGCCTCCCAGTACTATATTCTTCGCTGTGTTTGTAAAATATTTTGTTGCTAATTCAGTGACAGCAACTAAAATGAGGTAAAAGTAGAGTTACCCACCACAGAATTCATGTCAGATACAGAGAACAAAAAGTACTCAATGATCCTGTGTTTAAAAATCTCTACTTCACATACAGATTTCTGGGGGGGGACGACTGCATGTTTAGGAGGGATGTTGCCACAGGTCTTAAGGCCGTCCCGGAGTGACCAATCGGGAGTCTCTGGGCAATTCCCAGTGGCCATATTAGCTGCTGTGCCAGTCAGAAACAAAATTATTTGACTGATTTTAAAATTCTACATCACTTCAAAATGTTAACCAACATTTCTTGCACACATATGAATTTACTGCACAGAGACATACTCAAATACATACCACACATGACTGCTTGCTATTTATAACTGAATGAGCACGCTGAGAGGTTGTGGAGGTGCCACAACCAACCACTTGGTATTAGTAAGCATTAGAAGTTTATCAGGTGATAGATTTTATAAAAAGATCAGGTGGGGCTGAATAAGTCAGATGCCTTAAACAGTTCAATATACCATTTCTTTATTTTCTTCTTGAAATGTCAGTAATAAATTTATTGGGATAATAAGACTTGAATTTTGCCATTATTTATCAAAGTTCCCTTAGAATAAACACAAAATGGGATGGTCTTAAACATAAAGCTTATGGGCTGAAAATTTGTCCCACTTCGTGCCTGTCTGGCATAAAATGAGCATGACATGCTAAAATACTTAAATATGTTTGGAATCTTCAAAGATGCACCACAGTGTGTTTAATATTTTACCAGTAACTGATATTTTTATTTTCTTTACGTCATCATGTACATTTAAACTTACCTGTTCCTATCGTCATGAAAATGATGTTATTTCCTAGTCTCAGAGATTCACTTTTAACAGAGTACCAGGTAGCTGTGGAATTAATACAAAAGTTACATTTCAAACAGAACAAGTGTCATGATCCGCCCGTCAGAACCTCATGTTCACGCCCCCCTCGTTACCTCGTGTCGGATCCTAATTGTAACCACCTGTTGTGTATCCGTGCCTGATTGTCTTGCGTATTTAGTCCGCGTCTGAGTCCATCTCCCAAGATCCGTCATTTTGTATTGTGTACTTTGTTCCCCGGTGTCATCTGTTTCTGTGACAATAAATCCCTTTCCCTGCACCTTCGCTGCCTCCTGTCTGCTTCCTGCTCGCCCGACCGGTAGCGACCGTAACAACAAGACCCTGAGCACATCGTCTACTCGTGTGCTGCGAAGGACAGGCATCCTAGTGTCTACGTACAGGATAAGCTGGATCATGTCACCACCGCACCCTGCCCAAGAGACACTGCTGCCTGGCCCTGCCCAGAAGGAGCCACCATCGTGCCTAGCCCAGGAGATGCCACCGCTGCACCAAGTCCAGGTGACGCTGCCACCGCCACTCCTTCCTCACCCCTTGCTCCCGATCTGGGAGCTTCTTTTCATCTCGCTAGCACCTGGCCAGGTTGAGCTCTCCGCTGCTACACTAGTGCCTGGTCCAGATGAGTGCTCCATGCCTTCGCTAATGTTCAGCTTGGATGAGCTCTCCGTTACTTCCCTAACATTCTGCCCTGAGGAAGCCGCTTTGCTTGTTCCATCTACATGTAGCCCTGGAAAGACTGACCCATTCCTGTGCTCGGTCTGCGGTTGGCCAGTCCATGGCTTCTGACTGCCTGTGGCAGTCACTCAAACTGCTCCTGTCTGCTAGCTGGTGGCCACCTCCATGCCGGCTCCTGCCTGCGCACCCAAGGCCACCCAGACTGCTCCTGCCAGCTTCACAGGCTAATAGCCCTGATAAGGCCACAGACTTCCCACAAGTGCTCTGCTTGTCCTCAGAAGCACTCGTCAAGCTCAGCCTGCCTCCGGAAGCGTCCATTGAACTCTGCCTGCGTCCCGAAGTGCCCATCAAGCTCTGCTCGCTGCCGTCATCCCAGCTTTACTCTTTGCTTTGTTCACCCACAGAGGTCACTTCTATGTGTCGTTCGCCTGCGGTCGTCATTTCCATATTAGCTCTTGCCTGCCCGTTGACCTACTCACCTGCCTGGTTGCCGGCCTGCTCACCTGCCCGCTTTTCCGAGGCTGCTGCCTCAGTGACTCCTGCCTCCTTGTTCGTGGCCATTGCTGCCTTACTGATTTGTGCTTCGTCTCCATCCCTCATCTATACCTGCCACACTGCCAGGGCCCTTGCTAACACCCACCTCATGCCTCGGGCTCTCCGGCCACCATCAGCCCTTACCAAATCCCCTAGGTGCTCCTGGACTTGTGACTGACTATTAAACCACCTGCCCATAAAAGGGTTCCCTGGACGAGATTGCGGTAGAGGATCTGGAATGGGACCCTATAGGTCTGACCCTAAGCTCATACCATGGGTTCTGACTGCTGTCCTGGGCTCAGGTGCTCCCCACTTTAAGTCACGAGGGACACCACGGTACCGACAAGCATTCAGGAGAAAGACTGGACAGTTCTCAGTTCTTGTCTGATTAGGTCCTTAGGCAGTCACAGCCCCCTGCAATGACACCCCAGTGGTGCCCTCTGGCTTGGTGGCTCCTGTGGTGTACTCCTGTCCCAGTCCTGCGGAACCCACCTGCTCTGACCCTGGTTCCTTCCTTGTCTCTCGATTCTGGCCCTGCAGTCTCCCTGGCATCCTACTGTCCCCATCCTGGTCCCTGCCCAACCTCCTGCCTAGGTTCCTGCCTCAATCCTAGACTCACAAATCCCAGAGTGTTACCAAGTCCCATTGATCCGCCAAAGGCCAGCAAGATCTACACTGTGGGACTGACACCCAACATCCTGGGGTTCTCCAGGTCCCTCAGTCTGACTTCTCCCCCTCTCTTGCCTATTTGTGTGCCCTCCTACCCTGTCTTGTCTTGATTTTCCCCAGGTCTACTTCCTGTCTTGTCATACTCTCCTGGTACATTTTCCTGGTGGTCCGCACTTGTGTATGTTCTTCCATGTTTGCCTTATCTCTGTCCAGTATGTTCAGCCTGTCCTCCCTACAGTCCATTGTCCTTCTTTTGTCTGTCCCTGGGCACAAGTAACATCCTGTCTTGTCTCATGGTCTCACTTGTTAGACATCCCCTATTAGGTCTTCTGTTATCCCTTTGGTATAGTCTGCTTAGTCCTGTTCCTGGTTCTATTTTGTCTCCCCAGGTACTCAGTCCAGTGAGTCTCTGCATCTGGTGTCTAACCCTGTCCAGCATCTCTGGTCTTGCCCAGTGTCCAGGCCCCATGTGCTCGTCTTCTCATCCCTGGCTGTCTTGGCATGCCCAGGTGGGATGTCCAGCTGGACCCTGCCTGTCTGCTCCTAGTGTTTGCCTTTGGGCATGGCTGCTAATCAGCCGAGCCTGAAGCTTGTTTATCTCTTGTTCCTGCCCTCTTGTTAACTAGCCAAACCTGCCTTGAGTTTACTCCCCTGTTAGTCAAGTATATTGGCGTCTTAGTCCTGTGCTTCTTGTTCTGTCATTGTCTTACTGTCTGCAGTTCTGCTCATCCCTCCACTACTTAATAAACAGCCCATTATGGGGTTTCTCAGCAACAGTCTGCATTCAGGGTCATGCTTTGCCCTGCCATCAAGACAGTGATGGTCTCGTGTCAACATGGACCAATGTCTTGAATCTTTTCCACATAAGATTAAGACAGTTCTGAAGGCGAAAGTGGGTCCAACCATATACTAGCAAGGAGTACCTAATATAGTGGCTAGTGAGTGTATGTTGTTTATATCACCCATTTATATTGTGAAACCAATAACTCCAATTAGATAAGGTCATTGCACAGAAGTAATCCAATTGTGATCAAATTAGATTATACATTATTTCAAGTAATCCAAAGATTACTGATTACATTTTAGTTATGTAATTTGGAATCTGTACCAGATTACTTTTCAGACACTGAAAGTACAGTACTATATGGCAACATGACTATCCCAGCCTCACACACATTTCCCAGTCTCATTCTCACACCGAATACCAGTATGATTATTCTATTCCGACAGACGTCCATATCAACATATGCCCTGTCTGTTGTAATAGAATACAGCTGTAAATCAGAGACAGTCTGTGTAATTCATTTATCTTGCGTTTCATATAATTTTATTTTAACATGGTATGTGAAGAAAGGCAACAACTGTAAATATGTAGACATACCTGAAAATAACTCATTATATGGTGCCACATTAAATAGCACCAGGTTCCTTGTAAGGCTGATGACTACACAAGTGACAGCTTCTTCTATGGATCCTGTGAAATTAAATTATACAAGTTAACAGTGAGGTAATCTTTTCCTGTTGTAGTGTTTACAGATCCATCCTTAGATTTGCATTCCAATTATGTAAGCTTTCCTGTTTGAACTGCTTCGCTTTTCACAACATCCTTCTCCTTCAATTTACTATATTTAATTATACTTACCTTCAGCAACACCCCACAGAGTGAATGATAAGGACATCATTACAGATGGAACTATGACACTGGAACAGTGACACAACAGTGCCTGCCTGCTTTCACCTATATACAGAAAGTAGAATCCAATCAAGCCACATCCTCTTTAACATTTGATGACAATTCAAAGTTGCCTGATCTACAAAATCCCATATCATCTTTCTGCTGCAAGCTCACCTACAGACTCCCAGTACAAACTGTCAGTCTCACGAGAGGGTATAGTTTCAGTGAGGACATTGGTTTTAGATGAAAGTTAATTGGGCTTCCTGTAAAATATTAATAACTTACACTGACAGATACAGACTTGGACAAATTTGTTGGTACCCTTACAACTCATTGAAACAACGCTTCATTACTCCTGAAAAGTGATTCAGTTAAAAGCAATTGTCTAATAGATACCTATATGCCTTTAGAATATGAGTGGGTAAACCAATAAAGTTGTGAAAAGAAATAATTTGTTTATTTTACAAAGATATGCTGAAAAAGTATGGAGAGTTTGTGGGTGCTCCTACTGAGACTATCCTTGCATTTTAGTCATGTTTCAAACTAAGTGTTTGACCTTAATTAGTATCACAGGTGCCTTCTAGCTTTCATCAGCCATCCAGTCTATTTAATGGGAAGGAACCTGCTACTGTGTTGTTTGGTATCATTGTGTGCACCACACTGAATGTGGAGCAGAGACTACAAAGGAGAATGCTGTCAGAGAAGATTAAAGATAACCATGGTAAAGGCTATAAGACCATCTCTAAGCAGCTTCATGTTATTGTCACCACAGTTGCCAATATTATTTTTTAAAAAGTATAATGTTCATGGGACTGTAGCCAACCTCCCAAGATGAAGACACAACAGGAAATGCAACCCCAGGCTGATCAGAAGGATAGTGTGGATGGTAGAAAAAAGCCAAGGAAACCATCAAAAACTATTCAAGCTGAGCTCCAAGGTCAAGGTATGCCACTTTCTGATCACAGCGTCCATCACATTTTGAACAATGTGTTCCAAGGAAGACCCAGGAGGGCTCCACCATTGACAGAAAAAGTGAAATTCACCAAAATGCATGTTGACAAGTCCCAAAGTATCTTGGAGAAACTTATCCTTAAGACTGATTAGACAAAACTGGGGTTTTTTGGCCAGTCACATCTGTTTACAAAATTAAAAGAAGCTTTAAAAGAAATGCCATACCTACAGTGAAACATGGAGGGAGCTTGGTTTTGTTTTTGTGCTGCATCTGGCACGGGAACTTCGAATCTGTGCAGGATGCAATGAAGTCTCAAGACTACCAAGGCATCCTGGAGCAAAACATACTGCCCAGTGTCAGAAAGCTTGGCACACCCTGCATCACTTCCCCATCGTTCTCTCCGTTGCGTGGCTCTAACCATCTACACCTCTTGTTTAAACTTTCCTCTTGTTACAGCCTATGTGCGGCTCACCCCAGGTGCTTCTCATCTGCTCTCTCATTAGTGGTGTGTGTAAAGCCTCCCTCTCTTGAGCTCCCCAGTCCAGTCATTGATGTTGCTGCCTGTGTTTGCTCACCAGTTTACCCTATGTCCTGTACTCTTGTCTGATCCTCTCTACCCTGTTTTGACCCCCAGTGGTCCATTTCCTTTTGCCCTATTTGTTATTTGTTTTAATAAAGCCCCTTTTTGCTTTCCCCATGCCTGTGATTGACAAAGCTCAGTCACAGGTCATGGATCCTCCAACAGGATAATTACACAAAACATACAGATAAGAGCACTCAATGGCTCAAAACATTGGACTATTCTTAAATGGTCCTCAATGAGCCCAGATCTACCTATTGAACAGAGCTGTGAAAACTGCAGTCTGGTGATGCCCCCCTTCAACCCTGAGACCGCTTCAGCAGTTCACTCAGGACGAGTGGGCATCTGCAGACATATCATTGTGAAGTACAGAGATCACTTGTTGGCAGTGATTGCTGCAAATGGTGGGGTCACAAAATTATTAAATTAAGGATACTGTGACAGCGAGCGGGGAAGCGAGTGAGAGAGCCATGAATAGGACGAAATGGGCTTTTATTTAAGGCAGACAGCACACATGGGAGCACACTGCAAAACCACGTTAAAGACAGACAATCTGAAAATAACATGCAACAGGTGATTACATGGGGGAGTGAGGGGGGGCGTGGCACACAGGAGGATCGGACGAGCAGGTCATGACAGATACCATCCTTTTTTCCGCAATTTTCATTACTTTTAATTATATAAAATTCAACTAAATCAGTAATCAAAAGCAATATAGAATATATAATATGGAATAAACAATAAGGGATGCCATTAAACTTTGGTCAGTTTCAAGTTATTTCAAACATAGTTTGAACCAACAATTTTGTCCATGTCTGAATGAGAATATTGTCAGTGCATGATAAAAGTAGGCCTATGTTAAGTTAATCAGCCTGGTAATAGACAGGCACCCCCTGTACACATAGTCTTGCCTTAAGCCCAGAATGTGCTGTGGTATCTGGGCCAAGAGAAATGGTTTGAAAAGTAAAAATAAACAAATGATAAAAACTGAAATATCTGCAGTCACATTTTAATGTCACTTACCTGGTCTTATCAAATTCCATACAGAGAAAGCACCAGTAAGCAGGACTACAGGTGTGACAGTAATGCACAGCACCAGAATCAACCAGTGTAAGGATGAATAACCTAAAAAAATAAGAATTACATTCAGTTTACATTACTAGAGTACATTCAACAGGTCCAACCCTCCAGATAGTATAAAATAATTAATATGAAACTTTACGTTTAATGAAAAATGCATGTAGCATAAAATTCCTGTTGCTTTTGTAGCTTGCCTGAAAAGTTGTAGCTGAATTATCACTTACCAACTCCCTGTATTTCTACCTGTGTTTCATTTTGCTCTTGCTCTGTGTAAGCCACACACTTGTACATTCCTGAATCTGCAGTCCTCACATCCTCAAGTAGCAGAGAGAAGTTGCCTTTGAGAATTTCCTGAGAGAAGAAGTGGGCTCTGTCCTTGTAGGCAGTCCCCTGTGATTCAGGTCTGCTCTGACCCCCCTGGAATAGGCTCACGATGGTGTCTGAATCAGTCCTTCTCCACTCCACCTCCAGCTCCTCCAAAGGCAGGGGTCTGTCCACGAAGCAAGGCAGCAGTACAGCGCCTCTCAGCTGCGCTGTTAGAGGATCAACCGAGCCGTGTAGCAGAAAACCTACCACAGCAACAAAATACATAAAATTCACACGATTTGTGACTAATAAACAAGAAACAAATAATGCATTATAAATTAGTTATCTGATAAGCATATATTTAAACGTTAATCAGTACACAAAAACAGAATCCTCTTCGTAAAACAATCATAATCGTGAGCCTTAAACATTATTTTGCGAACAGCATATGAATAGAGAAGATCGGAGTTACCAGGTACTTGCTATGTATGACTTTTAATGCGATACATACCATCAGTGCCAATGATGAACCCGAACAGGATAAAATTCACGCTAAGAATTATTATCTTCATTTCCTCCTTTACTATATACGACAGGAAATTTTTACTTAACTCTTTGAACATATATACGTTTGACTTAATGTAGTAGTATCTTTATAGAGAATGTCGTCTTTCCGTCCATACTTTTGGCTTTGTTCTGGTCGTACTTTGAACTGTTACCCAAGTGGAAAGGAAACGAAATGAAGGAAATGAAGAAACAAAAATGTTGCCAAACCAGCCGCTGCAAGTCTACATCTGGACTACGCAGGTACTACTAAGTAATCACCGGTGATTAAGATAACACCACCAGCACGTAAAAAAATAAAATAAACAAGCAATGGTGACATTGGTGGGTTGATGCCCCATCCGGGTTTATTTCCTGCCTTGCACTCGTAGCCTCTGAGATAGACTCCAAACCCCCACTACCCTGAATAGGAAACACAGTTTCTGAAAATAATAAAAATAATAAAATAATTTAAGACAAAATCTTTCTTTGAAAGGATAAAAGATTTACCCATATACATGGAAACAAAAAGGAACTGTCAAGCAGTTGATTCCTGTTTGTTGATCTCTTACCGTTGTTTGCTTATCATTTGCTTCATCTAATCGTAATCATAGCACACATACTTCACATGCCTCATAGTCAGTAGAGCAGCTCCTGTTACCATTCACTGCTCAGGACCTGGCCTGCCGATGATGTGAACAGAAAGCCTGTCCACATTGGCCTGCACAGTTTTTCCTGAGAGTGTGTTCTGTACTCAAGTTCTTGTTAATAAAGTAAAATTTTCCTTAATTCTATTGTCATGACAGAAGACTGAGCAACAAAATTCAGTCAAATTTATAATTTTTAGAAATGACTACCTAAACAGTCCTGCATGGCCTTTTAGAGCAGGTCTCTCAATCTGCCTCCTGACTTGTCAATAGACTGCAGAGTTGCAGAAAAACTACCAGCACAACTTTAGTAGAAACTATGGTTATAGTATTAATTTACCTGCTGTAACTTTCATGATGTGGGATGATTCATTGTGTTCTTCAGCAGGTTAGGGTCCCATGCCTGTAATCAGAAGGTTACCGGTTCAAATTCCGGCCTTCAGCACCCAATTGCTGTTAAATATGCAACATAAATGCAAGCCCCAGGATCTAACCCATAAAAGGAGTTAAGCAAGGTCCAGGGTATTTTAGCCTATTCTCCACTGAATGAATAACCCTGTTATTTCCTCTTTCTGATTATATGCAGATTAGCCTGTTATTCTCATTTTCTCATTTCCATGCCTGTAAACCCTATATCTCCTAAACATGTTTTTCCCCAAATATATTGCACTCTTTTTCAAACTGGAGCCATGTCATCTAGTCTCTCTGTACACTGTAATGTATATAGCAGAGATGACAATAAAGTTTACTTTGACTTTATATACTGTCTGGGAGCTCATGGTCATTAATGAAGATGACTTGTTTGGTAACATTATGGTGCAGAGGAGTTCCTGCAAGTAGCACCATTTACTCTGATCTGGGACATCCCTGTTGATGGTTCTTAAATTGATAAATTTCCTGGACCACTAGTGCATAGCTGCATGTTTTTATTTTTTTACGTACATACATTCTGCGATTGATTTAAGTTTGGGTTTCTGCATAGCGACTTTCCCATAATGCACTGATATTGCATTAAAAGTCATATCTCAAAACCTCTTTTCTATCCATTGGGACTCTTTGTAAATCTTGGGTTAGACATTTAGGATAAAATGGCTTTTTGCTTTAAAAAGGTTGCCGACCTCAGTTATATGATTAGGTAATATATGTAATATTTAGCAGGTCAACGTGCTGATCTGTTGTTGGGCTTGAGTTTTTCTGACGAAGGGTTTCTGATTACCTTTATACAATCTTTGTTTATTGTTGGTAATTGATTTCCAATAATAAATGCATACATTTTCAAAAAGCAATTATGCCTTGCCATTTCTAATATTGATATGAATATTAACACCTGAAAAAAATCCCTTAATGGTAATGTGCTACACAATACACAGACAAAGGAATCGAGGCAACCAGGTTTATTGCAAAAGGCAACAGGGGAAGTCGAAAGCCGTAACCAGGTCGATACCGAGAGCCGTCCAATCCTTTCGCTGAATGTCGAGCCGAAATCCGAGAGACAGGTTGTGAGTCTGAAGGGGTCAAGCATTTGCAGTTTGTTCCCATCTGCACTTTGTACTCTAGTCACTAGTACTATTCCTGTAATAGTCAAACCCAGTCAGTTCTTCTTCAGAAGAGTCGACTTCCTGCAGTCAGGGAATTGGTGACGATGTTCACTCACAACTTGTAATAGAAACTGGAGCTGCTCTTCTCCCCTGGTCAAGTGTTTGTTAAAATCCTCAATAAGGGCTACACCTGTTTCTGGTCGATCATTGATGACAGCCAGTGCTCGAACCACTTGCAGAGCATTTTAATAGTCCTTGTCGTCATTCCACTGACTTGGGTCTTTTGACAGAAATTATGTAGACAGCTGAAGAATTTAGAAGAATGCCTTCGAGTTGACTGTTCAGAATTGGTCAAGTGCTCCATCTCCAGGCTGCAGAAACACATCACTTTCAACACGAGGACGATGGGAGGATGATCGGGTGCTTGCTTTTCCATGGCTTCTACCATCAATTTCTTGGTCTCTGCTGTTACCCGTGAATCAAACAAGGCAAGTGTGACCATTTCCTCGGATAAATATCACATATGTAGACCAAGTTTCTTGCTAGTAACAGAAGCCAATGCCTTGTTTGGGTAATGAATGAGCTGCCTCATGAATCTGAAATCGTTCAGTAGTGCTTCAGCAGTCAGCGGTGCCGTCATCCAGGCCCTGAGGTACACGACAGAAAATGCTGCGATCACGCGTATTCCTTTCCGCTCTGCAGCTGTCATTTTGAACTGTTCACGAAATAGCCATATTTTAATGGAATACAGAACCTTTGCCAGCCACCTGGCCTGGTGCATTGCTCCTGGAGCCTGAAAGTGAATGCCTCTTTTGGGTGAGCTACCAAGGAAAATCAAGCTTAACTCCAGAAACTCCTGGTATTCGTCTCATGGCTGGTGCACTTCAAGGTGTTTTGTTGCAAATGATATTATATCATCACGACTGGTGGCTACCAGGGTCAATAAACCACCACTGCTCTTTGAACCTCTTGAACAGAATTATCTCTGGCCCAGGAGACGCACGCATTACTTCATCAGAAGCTGATTCATTAACCAACTCCATTATATGATGGCGACAAGCAACATACAGCAGATCTTTTTGTAGTAACTGCTCAATGAGTACACAGGCGCCCTGACGACGGCCGTTATTTGATGCAGTTGTGTCAAAGCACAGAACTGCCACATTATCAGCAATGCCCCACTCCTTCAGAGACTGCAATACAGCTGCTGCCTGTGATTCACCTGTTCCCAATGCCAGCTTCTAACGACCCTGGTCGTCCTTTTTCTCTTTGATGAAGCAAAAATTCTTTGTCTTCTGGAATGGTGATGAGACTCATGGCGTCAGCATGTGCTATGTCAAAAAGGTCATCA
>JAODUD010000001.1:25057761-25068332 GCA_026784285.1 Stomatorhinus walkeri | reverse complement strand
ACACACACAAACACAACCCACGTCTGCTATACCATATTCTTTACATCTTGCTAGCAAATAAATATTAAAAATAAAAAAAAACAAAATTCTAATAAGAATTATTCTTCTTTCGTACATTTTTTTTTCGTTATTTTTTACACAAGTTGCTTGAAAATATCTCATGTATGTTATATAGTGAGTTTGATATAAGCCAATGCAAATTAAATTTTTATCAGATGTGGGCGAATAATTACACAGTTTCTTATTCAGATGCCATGCATCTGTGAGGCTGTACAAAAAGTGATTCTACTCAAAAAGTCATGATAGTAATTACCACACTTTGCAAGATGTGCACTGTAACGCCAATGAGATACACTTAAATTTTATATGATAATTTGAAACACGGTTAAACGCATATATTTTCATTGTGCGCTGGAAATTACTCACATTATCATATCGTCCTTAACGCCAAGGACCTCCATACACAAATAATACATGTAGTTTATCAATTAATGTAGTAGTAGTAGTGGTAATAATAATAATAATAATAATAATAATAATAATAATAATAATAATAATAATAATAATAATAATAATAATAATGAAAACCTTGTCCACGATACTTAAACCTCAGCGCCCTCTAAAGTTAGCAGGACCGAATTACAAATTTTTGAAAATTTAACAGTATTTTGTAATATTAAGATGTGTCGTAGCAGTATGACAGTTAATAGATTTTGGATCACACAGATTTGAATAACATTTCGATTTCGAAATTTATTTTAAATATTAAACAATTGGAATATCATTTCTTGCAACGCGAACTTCCTTTATGCGTAGCATTTTCGGTTATTATTTAAGTAATAATAGTAATTTAGATTGGGTTTGGGGATAAAGCAAAGTTTGGGACTCGGCTTGCCTGCGTGATGTGAAAGCGGGGGAATTAAAACAGATGACTACTTATAGCGACACTTTACTACGGTGAGGATGGAGCCTAGATGACAAGATGAAATCAGTCGTGATTGGAGCAGAAACACGGCGGCTGACTGATGTTTTGTGGGGGGGGGTTGCAGCCTTTCGGAGATTAATGCCATTTCGGCTCCCCGCTCGGAGGTGTTTGGAGCTGTTTCCTCTCTCCTCTGCATAAATAGGAATACAGGACGTAGCTGGGGAAACTTATGCCGGACAGCTCTGGATCATCGTTCTGATATATCCGAAACTGATCATAAGAATTATCTTTTGCATTGCTTGCTTTTCGTCCTTTGCATGAAATTAATATTTCTGCGTTTAAATGTACAGCATTTTGTTATTTTTTGGTTTGTTTTGTCAAAGACTCATAAGGACTGCGCATCGTCAGTTTCTAAACGTAAGTCAACACGATTTGAGATATTAGGGAATTTTTCTGACCTCTGCAGATGTATGAGAGTGCATTATAAGTTAACGGGCTGCGATATGTATTTCAAATATGCCTGATTTTAACGTTTTTCTTTATGGCAACAGTTTCATTCGGCATATGCTGAATTTCATCCGGATTACATCAATTCGGTTAAACATAATTACTAAGAAAAGTTTTTCAATGTCCCCGTTATCTCGTGAATGAAAAAAGCAATGGCTGTAATATTAGTTCAGTTCAAACAGATGTACACGTTAGTTCACTTTTCGGTTTTGAACTACGGCATCCTCCTTCTCATGGATGGCAACGCTTCTTGATTCTCTTTTCACTGAATAAGTGAATATATGTGAAAAGGAAAGAAAAAAAAAGCTGCTGTAAACTGCTTTAGATCATGGCCATAAAGTGGACTTGGCATTGCGTTTTTGTATTGTCATTGTTGGCATTTGGAAGTGCCTACTCTGGGGTTTTCAATTCTTCCAGTAGTAATGTTTTTGAAGGTACTTTTGAAGACCTTAAGCTCACAACAGACAGCAGTTCAGCACAAAAGAAGCATGGTGCTACCAGAACACATCCTAACCTATATTTTGACAGAGGGGATGTACAACTACTGAGGCAGAGGTCTTCTACCACCCACAATCATATTTTCAAAATAATCCGAGCTGCTGTCAGTACCATGTTGTTTAATCCTGCTTTGTACCTCCCCCCTGTGAAGCACGAGGAATTTGCCAGCAAATGGAACGAGATCTATGGAAACAATCTCCCTCCTCTTGCCCTTTACTGCTTGATATGTCCAGATGAGAAGACTGCCTTTCAGTTCCTGTTGAAATACATGGATCGCATGTCTGACTACCCAAGCTGGATAGTATACAGCGCTCCTAACGATGAAGTTCCCGTGGCTCATTCTCTGACTGGCTTTGCTACTGCCTATGACTTTATTTATTCTTCCCTCGACAAGCAGCGGAGGGAAAAATACTTGAAGAAACTGCTTTCTACAGCAGGGGACCTGTATGAGTCGTCAAAATACAGGGGATGGGGCAAGCAATTTTTACAGAACCATCAAACCACAAACATCTTAGCCATCTTGATTAGCGCCCTGGTGGCTGGAATGAATGAAAACTCAGAGACAATGATCTGGAAGCAGGTTGCCGTAAACTACATGGAGAAGACGATGTTCCTTCTGGGCCACATAGTGGACGGGTCTCTGGATGAAGGTGTAGCTTATGGGAGCTACACTGCCAAATCCATCACACAGTACGTGTTCCTGGCCAAGCGTCACTTCAACATTGACAACACTAAGAACAATTGGCTACGGGCACATTTCTGGTTCTATTATGCCACACTTCTTCCGGGATTTCAGAGAACGGTGGGCATAGCTGATTCCAACTACAACTGGTTTTATGGACCAGAAAGCCAGTTGGTGTTCCTAGATACTTTTATCCTGCGGAACGGTACCGGGAATTGGCTTGCACAACAGATTCGTAAACATCGGCCTAAAGATGGCCCAATGGGTCAATCCTTGGCCCAGCGCTGGACTACTTTGCACACAGAGTACATCTGGTACGATTCCTACCTAACCCCCCAGCCACCTTCTGAATATGGAGAAGCAAGGATGCACATTTTCCCCAACTGGGGGGTGGTCACTTACGGAGCAGGCTTATCTGCCACACAGAGTAACACATTCGTCTCCTTCAAATCGGGAAAGTTGGGAGGCCGGGCAGTTTTTGACATTGTCCATGCCAAGCCATACTCTTGGGTTGATGGCTGGAATAATTTCAACCCAGGACATGAGCACCCTGACCAGAACTCCTTTACGTTTGCCCCCAATGGACACGTTTTTGTGTCTGAGGCATTATATGGGCCCAAATACAGCTACTTGAACAACGTCCTAGTATTCAGCCCTTCCCCCACTAGCCAATGCAATGAACCCTGGGAGGGGCAGCTTGGGGAATGTGACAAATGGCTGCGCTGGACAGACAAGGAAGTGGGTGATGCAGCGGGAGAGATCATTGCTGCTTCCACCCACACGGACTCCATGTTCGTAAGTGGAGAGTCAGCACCAGCGTACTCCTCTGCCATGAGACTGAAAAGCGTCTACCGTGGCCTGGTGCTTCTGAACTCCCAAACGTTGCTGGTAGTGGATCATGTTGAGAAAGAGGTGGATTCTCCTGTGGAAATGCTCAGTGCTTTCTTTCACAACCTGGACATAGATTTCAAGTACATCCACTACAAGTTTATGGGCAAGCACCATGGGGCATTGATGGACGTGTGGGACGCCCATTACAAAATGTTTTGGTTTAACAATCATGGTGCAAGCCCGGTTGCCCGGATACAGGAGGCGGAGCAGGCCGCTGAGTTCAAAAAAAGATGGACACAATTTATCAATGTTACTTTCCCCATGAGCAGTACAGTTACTAGAATTGCTTACATCATGCATGGGCCATATGTCAGGATATCCAACTGCAGATTCACTGACGATAGCAGAGATGGGCTTAAGTTATCTGTTACTGTTAATGACACTGAGAAAATAGTTTCCCTAGCAACAAACTACAAAGATATAGGCTCCCGTTTCAAATATTTGGGATTTGGGGGATATGCTAAAGTAGAGGACCAACATCAAATTACATTTTTTGGCTTTAAAACGGGAGTTATCTCCAGGCAAAATGTGGAAGGCAGTGCACTGTTTGACTTTGGATTTACAGTGAACATCTTAGCTTGGATTTTACTATGTGCTGGAATTGGATTTATAACTTTACAGCGTAAGTTTTACATTTGCTTCAGCAAGGTGACACGTTATGTGCTTCTTTCCATCCTCCTGATCTGGGTGACAGAACTTCTGTTTGTTTCCAGTAACTGTCAACACGTCCTTTGTGGGCTGAAATGGAAACCTGCTGAAACTGACTTTAAAACCAGAGCACCGATTAAACTTAATGATGGCCACCCTGTCCTCTTACCAACTGTTGTCATAGCAACTCTCCCTGGTTCAGGAGCAGAAATATTGAAACACCTCTTTTACAATTGCTCTGATTTCATTTACTTACATGTTCCTACAGAGCACTTAGATATTCCAGAGACAGAAACACAGTTTGATTCTTTTCTAGATGCATGTGAATGGTCAAAGATGGATGCTCAGCAGGGTCGGTTTCATGTTATCCGGGGCTGGTTGCACTCCTTGGTTTTCAGCACCAAGCTTCACCTTCAAAACATTCAACTGCACGAAAGCACCAGGTCCAAACTGACACTTAAAGGCGGAGCTTCTAAAAGAAAGAGAACGAGGTGGAAGGAGAATGTTTTGGAGCAGAAAACTAGAGGGAAGGGAAACTTGGACAGGGATGCCGAAGACATCAGAGATCTTCGTAGGCATCTGGACCAGTACCAAAATGCTCGAGTGGTTCTGAGTCTGAGGAGTGGCAGCTGGGTCTTAAAACTCCCCTTTATTCAGGAGGTGATTGGCCCTTCCTTGAGGTCAATATACGTTGTCAGAGATCCACGGGCGTGGATCTACTTGATGCTGTACAACAGCAAGCCCAGTCTCTATTCCTTTAAAAACATAGCACAGCACCTGGCACTCATCTTCAAGAAAGATGGTATCAGGGACAGGTGCCCAAGGGACTTGAGCCCAGAGTTCCGGGTGCTTCAACAGCTCCTTTTGCACTCAAGAACCAACCCGGTCTTGGTGTTAGCCCACCTGTGGCTAGCACATACCACTGCTGCACTTAGGGTCCACGCTGGCCTGTCTGTCGACACCTATCTCCAGGTGAGGTTTGAGGACATTGTGCAGTTCCCCCAGGAGACCGCGGAGAAGATACACACTTTCCTGGGCGTCCCACTTAGTCCGGTGGCCCTCAACCAGCTCATGTTCACGACTTCCACAAACTTGTACAACCTCATGTATGAGGGGGATATTTCACCAGCTAACATCAATATATGGAGGCAGAACATGCCCCCCAAGGAAATTAGACTAATAGAAAGAACATGCTGGTTTGTAATGAAGAGGTTGGGGTATTCAAAGTTTGTGAGCTGATTGCAACATGGCAGCTCTGATTATTTTGTGTTGGTGTAAAGCCAAAAGCAAAAGTGAAAGTAATAATTACAGTAATAAATCGTTGCCCTTAATTTAAAGTGATATTGTTAAGGGTGTTTCACTCTATGCTGTTTATCTTAAAGTGTTTCCTTCAGTAATGTTATGCTATATTCAATATGTGTTCTTGGTGTTTTAGTAGTCCTGGCCTATACCTATAAATATACTCAGTGGTTATTTTATTAAGTACACCTAGTACCAGATAGGACTCATTTTTGCCTGCAGGACAGCTCGAAGGGAGAGGAGTTGTGCCTTCAGAGAAGCCTTTCTGCAACTGTTGTACTGAGCTGTTATTTTTGCATGTGTGACCTGCCTGTTAGCCTTAACAAGTCTGCCCATTTTCCTCTGACCTCTCTTATTAACAAGGGGTTTTCAGCTCCAGAGCTGTCGCTAACTGCACCATCATCTGTAGGTTTTAAACACAGCAGTGTATGGAAATCTCAGCATAGTGATGTTTCTGAGATTCTGGAACCGAACACATCTGTCACCGACAATCACAATATGTTAAAATCACTTAGGTCAGACGTCTTAACTGTTATAATGCTAAACGCTGTGAACGTTTTGAACCTGCCTGTATGTATTCAACTGCACCTACATGATTTACTCTTTGTAGGAGGAGGCTGTTTGCATTAACAAACTGGTGTACTTGTTAAACTGGTCACTGAGTGTACAGAAATGTGCAGTTTTCGTTTTGTTACAGAGTGAATAGTAATCAGTCTCAAAGGGTGTGAGTTTATATGTATTTTTGAAAAGATTATAAAATCTTATTTAAATGTGTATACGGTTCACCAACAAACATGAAATTCTGTTTTGAATTTTAGTTCTTTTGAAATGTAATTATTTTTGTCATTCAGAGAACTGATCTGTGTTTTGTTGCTATGGTGGCCTAATGATTTGTTAGTATATTGTATTGTGGTTTTAACTGTTAATTTGATTAATGTGAACCTGACCAGGATGAGTGGTTGAAAGTGGGATGGGTGTTGATTTTATCCTTGGAATATTAAGAAATTTGCTAATTTACACATTATTGTTTCAAAGTCTTGTTAAGTCAGTGAAAGTTTTGCTTTGCTTGGGATGGTGAGCAGTAACCACGTGACCCAGACACAGCAGGACGGAATATGGACTGCAATTCGGGAAGGGAGTGAAGCCAGGATCAACAGTGACTCGGAGGAACTAAACAAAAACATCAGCACTATGAAAATGAGAGGAAGAGCAAACAGGGTGTGGGAAGGGCTGCAGCTGGCAGTGGAACTGGGCATCAGGGTTTGGGTGTTTGCAATTTGGCATGAATGTTAGGCAGCCTGTACCTTATAACAAGGTATTGGAGATTTGGGCTACTGTATAACTTACATGTTATTTATGTAACAGATACTTTTATCCAAACCAATGTATGTTTTTTGAGTAAGCAGGGTCAGACAGTAACTGGCCTTACTTGGGGGATCAACAATGAAACTGCTCTGTTAACTGTGGGATTTGAACCAGCAACTTTCTGATCAAGGTACAGCACCATAACCGGTTAAGACACACATCATCCCCTTTTGATGTAGCAAAGTCTTTGATGATTTAATTTGAGTTTGACACAATATCTGCAACTTTAAATTCAATTAAATTTAAAATAAATAAGTAAGTAAATAGTCCCAAGTCTGTGGGGTATTTTTTTGGTTATTTATGAAAGTGTAGGGCGCTGGAGATTACATCGTCATATATTACCAGAGAGATCTTTTTAGCAAGATGTACGTAATGTATGAATGATCACTGTAACTCAGAAATAAATTAGTTTTAGATTTGTTTTGACGTGTCCTGAAGGACATAAGTATTCCACAGGATGGCGCTGACAAAATCCTGACATGTTTTAACAAGTGAAATCATACCAATAATTGACTTTTGAAAGAAATGTCTCTGTCTGAGATTAGGTTAAGGGTCCTTCCAAATGCCCTGTCCTTTGAAAACTCTGAAAAGTTGTAATTCTGTAGCACTGTGGTCACTAATGACTGTTTTACATCAATTTGTTATGTATTGTTAATAGTGTCCTGGTGAATGGGACAGGATATAATCAGTAATAGTAATATATCTGTGTGTGCATGTGTGTGTGTCCCTAAATGGTATTTATCCTGGATATTATGTACAGTATATGTAACACAGGACTATGTGTGATTGTTCACCTTATGGATAATTTCTTACTAAAGTGAATTTTTGCAAACTACACAAAATATCATTTGTTAATTGTGCATAACCATGATAATAGCTGCATTTCTAGTGAAGATAACTACTTTTCGGCGAACATTTTACATGACGGTAATATGGTAATTATTATGATGTTGTTATCGCAGTCCCCCCGCCCAGGTTTACAGCTTTTGGGGCAGGGTGGAGGGGGCAGACGGTCACTCACAGGATTCATGGTGTTCATGTGTTTCTTTTAATGACAGCAGCCAATATAGCAACTGAACTAAACATCAGAACATTTCATTTTATGACAATCATCCACAAAGTGTGCAGCTTTTGTCACTGCAGTGTATCTTTCTGGGCTTCTGGAAGAACATTTCTAGAGCCTCTTGTTATGGGAAGTCAGAAATGTCTGGCCCATTTATTGCGATCTGCATGCAAGCTGCAAGATGGCCTCCTTACAGCCTATTGCAGATGTTTATCTTGACCTGCAAATACATTAACTGTTAGGCTTTAAAAGTGATAGCTGATAGCTTAAAATACTGATAGTTTAAAGCAGAAAATCCTATTGTGAAATGTATCTATTACCCTGTTCGTGGTTGAGAAGTCCCTCTCACAGTTTACACTGCTGACCGGGTGGTTGGCGCGGCATATTTTCTGACTAGCACTCTCCGTCCGCTGGTGGGAGTGTGCTCACCTGTGTGTGCGCGCACGTGTCTGTGCACACGCATCAGGGTGGAACTCCGCCATGCGCGATAGAGAGCGCAGAGGGGAATTGTAAATGCGCGACCGTGTAGAGACAAAAATGATTAGCTGTTTTGCAAATAAGATAAATAACACAAGGCTATTTACTTTGTTTAATAAAATGTCAATATATAGACCTGTTCTATTGGAAAGGTAACCTTAAATGACATCTGTTGTGATCTGGGGCTATATAGAAAATAAAGTTAAATACAATTAATTTGACCTTCAAGGGGGGGCGGGAGGTGCCGTTGGAGGGGCAGGGCACCCCCCCTAATATAATGGTAGGGGAAACACTGTATTGGGTGCCATTGGGTTGGTGTTGTATCCTGGCAACCATAAAAATGGTCATTCTCCTGAATGTCTTCAATCTGGGTCTTCAGGCATAACATTGACATGTTAGCTATCATGATAATTTAAATTATCATAGTAGCAGAAAAAAAACATTATAGTGGTTTAACAATACATTTATATGCAATTATTGTGCTGGATGAATAGTATAATATAAAACAATATAGAAACCATGGCATGAATTTCATGTAATCAATCTTCATCTCACATTAATTTGAATTATAGTACAGTATGATAATCTTCCATTTTTTGTTTGTCTGGAAAGAGAGGCTTTTTCCTAGATAATGTGTCTGCTGTGAAGTTCATCATAGCCAATATGTTGAACAAAAATTTTGGGAGAAAAAGTGAAATTCTCTCCCAGCGAATTATGGCCTGGGGTCTTAGTAGCATTTGCACAGCTGCACTGAGCTCCCAGTTATGGTCAATGTGGACAAAATGCACATTAATGGAGGCTATGATTCCATTTCAGTGACTCATCAGCCAAGGATCATCCCTGGTCTCTGCACTCTGGGTGCTGGAAGAACCCAGTCTGTCCACACTTTATTATTCACGCTCTTATTTTAGTTCCATTCTGCATTTCTATATGTGTTTCTGAAAAGAATCCATAAAATATCTTCATGCTTTTCTTCATTGTAGTGTGTGTGTGTGTGTGTGCGTGCAGTACAGTCACCTTGTATAATCCAGTGGGTAATGTTATTATCCTGCTTAATTCTGTAAAAAGTTTGGAAAATTTATTGGTTTTATAACAAAAGTCTGTTGACAAGCAATATTTAACTTTTCTACGCATATCTTCTGCACAGATATTTTCTTTTTATTAAGTGTCGTTTTTTTGATTGACTCTGTTCTGTTCTTGCCATTTTGCTATTAATTTTAATTGTAGTCACTGGCTCCCAAATGGATACTAAAACACAAATGTTTGGTGCTTTATGTTATTGCGAAGGTGTTACTAATTAAAAAGCACCCAATTAGACTGTGTGCCAATGGACTTTTTAACTCAGAACAGCTCTTTTAGAGCTAAAATTTGGGTTTCAATTTATTGCTACTCGAAATGAATGTTTTACATAAAACTACTGGTTGTTTCTAATGTGATCTATATTTTGGTAAGAAAATAAATAAAATAATGATTTTTGTTATAAAACCAATACATTTGCAATATTTCTATTGAATTAAGAAAGGTGCCCCAAAACCTTCTGTGAGCACTGTATATGATATAATTATTTATATACAATGAAGGAAATAATTATTTGACCCCATTGAATTCCTAAGTTCAAAGAAATGAGAAGTCTACAATTTCAATGGTAGGTTTATTTTAACATCAGAAGATAGATTTGCAACAAAACAAACAAGAAAAAATCATTATGTAACAGGTACAAATTAATTTGTCATTTATCTAGGGAAATAAGTATTTGATCCCCTACAAGTCAGCAAGAAATGAACACATTAACACAACACAAGTAGTACTTAACTAAGTATTTACAGATACCAAGCCAGCATTCACATTTAATGGCATTACTTCATTTTAAGAGCATTCTTTGGTCACTAACCTTTCTAGATATTCAATCTTATCACCATGAGAGACACCAGAGAGCCATATAAGGATGTCAAAGACAAGATTGTTGGCCTTGAATGGGCTACATGACCATCAGCTTGGTGAATAAGTGACAACTGTTGGTGGAATTATTCACAAATGGAAGAAAGACAGAATAACTGTCAATCACCCTGGATCTCGGGCCCCAAGGAAGACTTCATTTTGTGTGGCATCAATGATCTTAATTACAGTGAGGGCTAACCCCAGAACTACACGGGAGGAGCTCCTTAATGATCTTAACTGCAGTGAGGGCTAACCCCAGAACTACACGGGAGGAGCTC
>JAODUD010000001.1:24990281-25002350 GCA_026784285.1 Stomatorhinus walkeri | reverse complement strand
TCAGTCTGGAAAGCCCTGCTCATCCCATGGCCTGCAAAGACCACTCAGTCTGGAAAGCCCTGCTCATCCCATGGCCTGCAAAGACCACTCAGTCTGGAAAGCCCTGCTCATCCCATGGCCTAGGATCTCCAGTGCTTCGTATTTACGGCCATGCGCCTTTCCAGCTGCTGTCAGGGTCCTGAGAGCTCCAGCATTGTTCCATGTAATTTCTACTCTGTCTGTCCGGCTTTTCCCATTACATTTCCGTTCCTTGCCCTCCAGATGCCCGTAGCCCATCGCCATACATTCAGCTGCTCATCAATTGCTGTTTCTGCTGATTTGGATTCAGTATGTTCTCTCTGACTTTGACTTTGATTGTCAACTACAATGCCTACACTGTAATGAAACCCTTACTGATACACATTTGCGCACTCTGTCCTGAGTTCCTCACACCATTTAACACTTGTATTGCTTTGTACAGAGATTTTGCACAAAGAATTTTGATCTCATTAGACAAACTCATCCAAGGTAAACTTGTGGTGCAGTATCACCATGCAGCTATGTGGTTTTGGAAAAATTTCCCCAGTATAATTTATGCTGTTTTGTAAGTTTTGCGACAATCACGCCAATGCATTAAACCACTGGCTAAGAGTACTTGCCTAGCCCAAACATCCATGATACATTGCATGAACGACTGAGGATGACAGGAATTAATGAACTAGAAAACATTTCTCTGCACATCATTTATTTGCTATTATCCTAAGAATATAAACATATCTATAGTGTTACAGTAATGGTAAACTGGACAGCTAGCGTGCATTGCCTTTGAGATTTTCCATTAGTGGTTTGCTTTTCCATTAATTTTAATGGACCAATTTATTAAATATGTGTACTTTTTAAATGTTTGATGAAAATCATATCTTATGCAACTATTATATTTCTGGGCTTTTTATAAAACAATGCCTAATATATCTATGCCTAGAACTATGTAACATGACAAGCAAATTGGTTTTTGGGGAGCCGCTAATCGGCACAGAAGGTTATGAAGTTTACTTCGACTTTCACATTTTTTATCTGAAAAAATACAAGGTCTGAAACAAACCTACATTACAAAGGGGATTGCATTAAAAACATCTTAGCAGAGTATATATATTTTTTCCTTGTATTACATTTATATAAGTGGAGCCGTAAGTGATGTGCATCTTAATGCATATTAATCTATATTGATGCACGAGTGCTATAGCTGTTATTTGTAGCTGTATTCTAATATGTTTATATAGTGAAAAATTACCAAATAATGCATCAGTAAGGGTCAGTGACTGTCAGTTTTAATTGTAATATGAGACTAATTTATGCATATGGTGTGTTGTTTTACTTGAGATCCTGTATTGGATAAGTGGCAGGAAGATGGATGGATGGATGGATGGATACAATGTATTGTTACTGAAAAAACTGCTAAAATTTTGCATTATTTTGAATGGAGAACCTTAATATGCCACATTTTCAGTATTCATTTTGGACTCCAGAAGCAAAGTGAGGCTCCCATCAGACTTAGCAGTCAGTACATTCCCTCCACACATTAATGCTTTTGCCTGGGTCACCACATCATCTTGTTATTTCTTGCAAAGGAAAACAGCACAATAGTCATGGTGAAACTTTACAAAGGCAAAGTACACAATTGTATGAGTAGTTGGCAGGATTCACTGCCTTTCTGAAAGCTCTAAAATGCTAAAGCATTTTCAATATAATTTCAGTTACATTGTATAAAAAAATCCTTCCTTGTGAATGAAATTCTTTTATACGTGGGTTTACGCATAAAGCCACGCACAACAACACAAATTACTTCCAGAACTTTTTGCATTGTGACAAACTGTTCATAATTTTTTTATCGAAAACTAACTTGTTTTGTTTTAATCTAATGATGTGTTTCTATGGGCCCTGAAAGGTTTCAGTTACAATGTTTCCGTTTACTGCTAATTGTTTAATTGCTCAAGTCTCGTGGCTCATCGTCAGTGATCCCTGTCTGATGCAATAACGGTTCCACACAGGTGTGTGACTGTGACAAAAGGGACCTTGTTTGATGCTTTGTGTGGTGATACGTTTGTGGAGCTTCTGAGTTTTTGCTTCAGTGGTTTATTTATAAATTATCATCATTTGGTCTTGCGCTTATATTCAATAAAATGAAAAGTATATTTTTCTATAGCATCCTATCGATAACCTGTTGTTGCCTTTCGAATGATGGGTTTGTATGCAAAATGTAATGAAAACAGTTGTGTGAGTATCCAGTATTTATAGTTCAGTGCTTGCAATGCATGGATTTAATACATAGAAAACACCATATAGGAAATATGTGGAGGGTTTGCAATGAGTTTATTTCACTGATTAGTTTGCATGCTAACAAACTGTTTTAAATAATGCTGTTGGGGTTTCATCAGCAGCTGTGTGGGAGAAATTCCCATTGATGAACTGGCTACCTTTACAGTGTCAAAGCTACATGATGGTTAATAGACAGGGGTTTTAAATGGGGGCGCAAAGCCACTGGCTGGGGGCCCTGTGTGTGCAGTGGAACCAATGAGAAGGTCTAAGCGCTGCTGCTATAGCGGCTAGGAGGTTGTAACGAGGCAGATTGAGGCTTTTTGTGAAGACGGTGGCGGGATGCTTAGGAACTCCTTCACATTTCAAAGGCTCCACGACTGCCTGAGTCAGCTCCCTTTCACCCTCTCTGTGGCACAGAGGAGCAGTGCACGGGTGATTGGGCATCGGATTTGATTTATTCATTTTACGAGTAAAATTGTCAGAAAAGTATACGGCAGACAACACGGCAGCCGGAAAGGGACATGGGACATGCAGCATGCAGTGCTGACCACTGCTCACTGCTCACTGCTCCATGCCGTATCTAAAGCTCTCAGATAAAAAGGTGTGTAGCTGTAAGGGTATCAGTGGAGGGATAGCTATGAAACTCACAATTTTATTTAGCTGAAAGCCACTGTTATGATTATGTTTGTATGACATGGTACACAATCCAAATATCACATTTTCTAACTAAATACACTCACATGTCACTTATTTAGCAGAAGATTTTATACAAACTGATGTACTTTTTGAGAAAGCAGGATCCCGTAGTGGCTGTGTTTAAGGGTCGTCCTCAAGGGCCCAATGAATTTCACTGTAAACAAAGCAAAAACATACAAAGTAAAGGATGAAAGTATGTTTCAGGTCATACTGTGTGGCTGTAGCCATCACAGACACTGACACAAGTTTTACTATTTTACCTGTTTACTGAAATATATTTCCAATTGAAGTTACACAATGAGCATGGACATAAAGTGCAGACTCTCAGGTTTAATTTTAGGGTATCCGCATTCAAATTGGATGAAGGGTTTAGGAGTTTCAGCTCATTAACATGTGCCATCCCCTTTTTAAGGGGGGCAAAAGTAATTGGGCAATTCACTTAAGCTATTTCATGGACAGGTGTGGGCAATTCCTTCATTCTTTCATTATCAATTAAGCAGATAAAAAGCCTGGGGTTGATTTGAGGTGTCTTATTTGCATTTGGAAAATTGAGGCGTGAACATACAACATGCGGTCAAAGGAACTCAGTATGCAGGTGAAACAGGCCATCCTTAGGCTGTGAAAACAGAAAAATATAATTTGATAAATTGCCATAACATTAGGAGTGGCAAAATCCGCAGTTTGGTATATCCTGAGTGAGAAAGAAGCATTGGTGAACTCGGCAACGCCAAAAGGCCTGGACGTCTATGGACGACGACAGTGGTAGATGATCACAGAATGATTTCCATGGTAAAGAGTCCTTCATAACAGCCACCCAAGTGAACAAAACTCTCCAGGAGGTAGGCGTATCAATATCCAAGTCTACCATAAAGAGAAGACGGCAATAAAGCAAATACAGAGGGTTTACTGCAAGATTCAAGCCATTCATAAGCCTTAAGAATAGAAAGGCTAGATTGGCAAAAAAAACATCTAAAAAGGGCAGTACAGTTCTGGAACAGAATTCTTTGGACAGATGAAACCAAGATCAACCTGTATCAGAATGATGGAAATTAAAAGTGTGGAGAAGGGCATGCTGGAGGCAGTGTGATGGCTTGTGTGTGCATGGCTGCCAGTGGAACTGGGTCTTTAGTGTTTCTCGATGTGACACAGGATGGAAGCAGCCGAATGAATGCTGAGGTGTTCAGAGACATCATGTCTGCTCAAATGTAGCCAAATCGATTGGACGGCATTTCGTAAAGACTAAACTACAGACAGAAAGACCCTCAAACAGCGACTGAAAGCTGCTGCAGTAAAGGCCTGGCAGAGCATTAAAAAGGAGGAAACCCAGCGTCTGGTAATGTCCATGAGTTCAAGACTTCAGGCAGTCATTGCCTGCAAAGGGTTTTCAACTAGTATTAGAATTTAACATTTTATTTGCAGTTGTATTAATGCATCCATTTACTTATGAGCCCTTGAAAGGACTGTGTAGAAAAATAACTTTGGTTCCCCACATTTTTATGTAATGTTTTTGTTACATGTATGTTAATTAAAGCTGAAAGTCTGCACTTCAACTGCATCTGACTTGATTTTTTTTTTTTTTTTTATTGATCGCAGTAATGAACGGAGCTTAACTGAAAAACTGCCTAGCAGCTCCGAAGGCCCACCAGTGTTTATTTTGACATCCATGTACATCTTATAACAAACAGGTCTAAGTTCAATAAAGATAATATTAAGCAGCACAGCTTTGCTGTTTTTCAATCATAATTACTCTGAGTTTATCCTGCTCACAATGATGGTTAAAGCTATGACCTAATATTTAAAATGATTTTTGAGACTTAAAGGCAGTGAGTTTGTCTCATTGGATTAACTACAACAGCTGAGCTGCTTTTAAGGAATTGCCTCATAAATGGTAACCTTCATAAAATGAAACCATGAAATAAGACTCCCTTTTTTGATATGAGGATTATAGCGTAGCTGTTTCTCAAGGGAAAAATCTCTACTTAAACTATTTCAGGTGGCTCTTAAGACAGTTTGATGAATGCAGTGAACAGGTTGTGGTTTCATGTAATGCATTTATATTACATTAAATCATTCTGTTAGTGTTGACCTAGTTGTAATTCTTTGCTTACTTATAAAGTATAATAATTATGAACCCTGGCATCATCACAAAAATCATCCCAGTCAAAACCCACAGTTACTCTAGTGATGCACCACATGGTGTGATTTAATGTTGTATCACACTTGGGATCCATCATTTCTTAAATATAGTTCAGAAAATAACACACGCATGACCCACATATAAATAGCAAATCTGCATGTGGTGTGTTCAAAATACACAGGAGTACACGATTAACTGCAGTTAAAGGTGGCTGTGCAAATGCTACGTTCCTAATTTTGGGTATGTGCATAATATTAGCAATATGAAATAATTATAAATTGTGTATACTGTGTGTTTGTATTGTGTATTTCATTACTCTTTTGATTCAGTGCTGTACTTGTACTTGTAAAATACTATACTATTACCTTGCTATGTTAACTTTATGGCACTTGCCTTACCAAGACAATATGCTGTCGACTTCTTCATTCTTTCGCTATTATGCAAATATTTGAATTGCACACCGTGCATTTCGAGTATCCTGGGTCTTTAATATGACGTATCCATGATGGATAGCTGCTTGCTCTGTGGAACCTCATTCCATTGTACCAGTAACAGGATTTTGGGAAAATTCACAGTTTTTAGCCGACTCTATTGAACCCAAGGGAATGTTTGTTTACCAAGTGTGAAGACAATATACATAATAAATATGCATACATTTAATGCACATAATTAGTGCCATATGTGTGTGTTGGTATTTTAATGCATTTTTGGCTTGTTGGGACGAGGTATTGTAGCTGCTCATGCCAGTCGGACCGCCATTAGTGCTTCTTAATACCATTTTGTGGGATACGTCAGTGGCTGAAGAGGGCATGTGAAGAACTATTCATGATAATCTCTAGTGCTACCAGTGGGTTCAGGGTCAGTCCTGTGATGGAGCTGGGCATTTCTGATGTATTTATTCGGGAGTTTGGCATCAGCTGAACTGATCTCACATGCAAACCACAGCAGGAAGACGTACACTGGCACCTCTGGACTGGAAAAACACCTCCAGAAGCTTCCTGCACATGTCAAAGGACCTGAGCCTTCTCAGAAAGAACAGCCTGCTCTGGGCTTTGTTGTGTAGATTGTCCACCCCGTTCAGGTTGCTGCTGGACCCCTACAGAAGCGCCGCACCACCTCCGCTTCCTCCACCTGGATGGTGACAGAGGCTCTCAGAGGCACCTTGGACTGTCAGAAATCCACCACCAGCCTTGGTCTTCCTGATTTCGGGCTGCAGATGGTTCCCCAATAGCCTCCTATACGCCAACTCATTTCCATTGTCGACACACTCAATAATCATCAGATAACTTTTGTACGTGTGTCTTTGTTGTACTGTTTCCAAGTGTGTAAAAGTACACCAGCAAGCTCCTACTAAAAGTATGCATATGAACTTTACTTAAAATGTGTTAAATTAATATTGAAAGGGAAGGTCTTTGATTTGTCATATATCATGTCAAATTTGGTGGAAAATTTTTATAGGCAAAAAAAGCTCCCCATGCAGCTGTGAATATATTATATGCAGAATAGAACTTTTAGTCCTTGCTTGTAGTCAAACATTTTTGCCGTGCAATCAATTTTTAAGGACCAGCCCACTGAACATTTCTTTCCCAGAACTTGTGCAAAATTATTAGACTGACAAAATAACAGCCTTTCTAAATTTACAACAGAGAACTACATCATGCAGATCTGTTAAAATTTCTTCAGATAGTTTTTAAATGTAATTTCATTTTTTTTTTTTTTTTTTTGCATTCATGTTGGTTTTCTGTTATTTGGGACTGATTACCCAGGGTTAAAACTTCCTACACCAAGAACTGTATGCATCTAGCACAAGAGTAATACATATTTAAATTGTTCAGTCTTGGTTATAAATCTTATACGAATTGGTATATCATTTCTCAGACTCCATCTGTGGGGTTAGTTCATTTATTATCATCTTCGACATCTTCACCATAATTAGTATTGTCTTTTTTAATTTTCTCCTTTGGTTCTCCTTTCCATACTAAGACTTCCGTAATTGCTCAGGTCTATATTTTAAGTCTGGCCCTTATAATTATATAAAAAACATAAAAATATAAATATTCTTTTACATAATACAATTAGATGAGCATTATATAATAATATATACACTGATCGGCCATATCATTAAAACCACTCCTAGGTGAAGTGAGTAACATTATCTAGAAAAAATGGGCAAGTGTAAGGATCTGAGCAACTTGTTTCAGCATGATAATGTGTCCTGCCACGCTGCAAGAATTGTTCAGGAATGGTATGAGGAACATGAAAAAGAGTTCAAGGCTTTCAAATTCGCCAGATCTCCATCCAATCTAGCATCTGTGGGATGTGCTGGACAAACCACGGAGGCATCATCTCACAACTCTTGTTAACATCTTGGTGCCAGATACCATACCTTCAGAAGTCTTGTGGAGTCCATGCCGCGACAGGTCAGAGCTACTTTGGCTGCATGAGAGGGACCTATACAATGATAGGCTGGCGGTTTTAATGTTAAGGTTGATGAATCTATATAATCACAAATAATCCTACAGCACAGAAGGTCATCATGCCTGACTGGCTGCTTATTCCGGTTGGCACATTAGACACTTTATTTTACTATCTACTGTGTTGATGTCCATAAGACAGAGAAATGTGAACATGGTCGTGACAGAAAGGCAAAACCTGGTTTTTATCACATGATGCAACCAAAAGCTTTCCTTATTTTTTCTTCTACTTCCATTTAAAAAATTTTAAACAACTGTTTGAAGTGCTGATTTCAAAATCAGATATTCAATTATTCATACTACCAAGTAATAATACAGGGTGTTCATAAAGTCTCTTTACAATTTCAAAAATGTATTAGAAAGGCAATTGATGAGATATCTTCATCAGATTTGTTCTATGTACTCAGTGGTTAACAAAATTTTTAATCACATTGCAAACAAAGGTAGGGGAAATCACTAATATAAAGCAGAGGTTCACTGATGCCATTGCCACCATTGATGAGGGAACGCTACAGCGAACTTGGCAAGAAATCGAGTAACATCTTGATGTGCTTCGTGCAACTAATGGTGCCCATATAGAGGTGTATTAAATGAGGCAAAAGATCCCTTAAATATATATGTCTCATTTTGTAATAATTTCCACACAAGGTCAGTAGCACACAGTCTAGCATTAGGAGTTCCCTTCACTGGAACTAAGGGGTGTAGCTTAACCCCATACTCCCTCCTCCACCAGACATTACAAATAGTACAATGCAGCTAGATAGGTAACGTTCTCCCGGTGGCGTCTGCCAAACCTACACTCATCCATCAAACTGCCAGACAGAAAAGCGGGATTCGTCATTCTACAGAATACATTTCCACTGCTCCAGTCCATCTGCTGCTTGGAATTGCGCTCGGTGACGTGAGCCTTGCATGTAGCTGCTCGGCCATTGAAGCCCATTCCTTGAAGCTCTCAGTGCACAGTTTTCATGCTGGGGTTAATGCCAGAGGAAGTTTGGAACTCTGCAGTTATTGAATCAACTGAGCATTGGCGACTTTTACAAATTATGAGCCTCAGCACTCGGCGACCCTGTTCTGTGACTTTATGTGGTCTGCCACCGCACTTACAATTGACTGTGGAATATCTAGCAGGGAAGAAATTTCACACACTGACTTATTGCAAAGGTGGCAGACTATGACAGTACCATGCTTGAATTAATGAGCATTGGGAGAAAGGTACCAGGAGGTGTACAGGCATGTGGGCTGTCTTTAAACCCCTTAAATACAGGGGGTCTTTGGCTTTTTGACCAAATGGGAGGAATTGAGAGACTCTGTGAGGTCTAGAATTCTTCTGTACCACGTCTCATTTGAATGTAAAATGAGCTCTTTTCTGCATATGGATCTTCTAAAATCTATTGAGTTCTTCTGTTTTCTTGCTGAGTACCACCTGACCAGTTTCTACATCTCCTTTCTGTAGGCTGTGGAACTTCTGTGCATTAGTGTGGAGGAGTTTGTTTCCTGCCTGACAATTTGGGGTCTGCTGATCAGAATATCCAGAATATGTGTTCAGGACCAGGTTGTGGTATTTGAGGACCAGTTTCTAAGGAATTTTTGCATTCTGAGAAGTCCATGTGGGTTAATACAGTGTGATTTGTCAGTTCTTCATGAAGAGCAGCTACCCATAAGAAACTAACATCATCTTTTAGATTCCACTTGTATTCTGTTCTTGACCTGGAAATGCAAATTAGTGTCCTCCTTAAGATACATTTTTTCTTTCTCTCACGGTTACAATTGTGTTTAATTTCTAATCCCATTGTGGAGACCAGGAAAATCTGTGGATGCTGCCAGAGCTACTGTAAAAGAAAAAAAATGAAATGTGGATTGCCGCCAGACTTTTAAAAGACATTTAAACAGATGTAAGCAGCTTTCTGAATTAATTATTTTTAAAAATTAATACTTGACAGCTTTCAGCAGCATGATCGTGTGCAGATTCCATTTTGTGGTACTAATCAGCCTCAGAACATTGCATATTAAACATAATTGCATGTTCTGTTTTAATTTCATGCCCCAAACAATATAAAGGTGTTTCGTTTTGTTCTGAATAAATAATTACCTGGTTGCTTGTGAAAACCCAGAGAGGAAATATTCAGTCTCCTCATTCATGGTGTCACGTTTCGGGGAGGACGAGCAGGCAAGCAGGCAGGGGAGTCCGGGATGAGGGCAGGAAACAGGACGGAAGCACCAACGGACATCTGGTAACGTTAGGGTAACGCTAAGGCAACATCAAGGCAACATCAATGACCGACTTGGGGAGGCTGACTCAGACGCAGCCTAAATACGAGAGACAAGCAGGCACTGATAGACAGTTGCTCACAATCCGGAATGGACACGAGGTAATGAGGGGGGCGTGGCACACACGAGGCTCGGACGGGCGGATCATGACACATGGTATGTTAATAAAACTTTTATTATATGAAGCAGAAGAGGTTGTGGAGTTGCTGACTCTCCATGACTGGCAAGAGGACCTGGATTGTTAAGCTTTTCTTTCTCATGACTTTTATTCTGATGTCTTGTTTCTTCAATAATTGACGGGAATGGGTTACTTTTTATACATTTTTTGCTTCTTATTCCTTCAGGAAATTAGGTTTTACTTACTTTACACATGCTTTCCAGTCAAATTTTGTTAGCGTTTGGTTACGTACGGAGACATTGGATTTAATAAATGGATAGAATACTCCCATTTGACGTATTTACTCTTTGATGCATTTGTTCAGAGAGATTGACCTCATGTTTGAATAGCTTTACATTAAAACTGGTTTTTGAGTTTGTTTGGCATTTGAAGACTCACAGAAGAGTAGTAGACTGGCAATGGAACAAGACCCACATTTAAGGGACATATCCACATGGACTCTCCCCCTTCATGAATCGCCACCTTATCATGCTGGAGGAGTTTGTGTGCCTCTGTCATCCTAGGGGCTGTGTTGTCTGGGACAATTTCCACTAGTATGATCTCCTAAGGCAAATTGGTATTAGGTGAGCAGCCAGACTAAGTGTGATTCAGAATATTCCAATGGTATTTAACATTAAGGAAGATGAGACCCCACCCAGATTGGGAAGACTGGGGCCCCATCCTGGGGCTAAGCCTGGGGGTGAACACGTGGGTGAGCACCTGGTAGCCAGGCCTTTACCCATGGGGCTTGGCCGGGCATTACACATATGAGTAACATGAGTCCACCCACCTGTGGGCCTACCACTAACAGGAGGGGCCTTGGGGATTGGATACAACATACATTGGATGTCAGTCAAAGGCAGGAACCTCAGCAAGCTGATCGTCAGTGACCAAATCTGGCTCTAGGCATATGGAATGTAACATCTCTGATGGGAATGGAGCCTGAGCTGGTATGGGACATAGAGAGATACTGACAAGATATAATTGGGCTCACCTCAATACATGGGTCGGGCTCTGAAACCTGAAAGAGACTGGAATTGCCCATAGTGAGAGGCACTGGCCAGGTGTGGGTCACAGCCCCTTTCTTCGGCATCAATGCTGGGGTTTACAGTGAATGAGATGGTGGCATTCCATCAACTCTGGAGCGTCTGTGCATATAACCCAAGCCCCAGTTCAGTGACAAACTACTGGCAGGTCTGAGACACAGGGGGGGTTGTTACAGAAAATAAAACACTGGGTAAAACTACAAAGGAAAGGACCGTGGGGGGGGGGGGGGTCAAAAAGCAAAATGGAGAAAACAGTGACTAACTACAAGGAATGACAAGGAAATGAGGTCCAGGAAGAAAGCAACAGTGGCAGCAAGAACTCGCAGAGAACGAAGCACAAACTCACACTACAGCACAGAGTAACAGCTACTGTACCATACTGACACAATGACCAACTCAGGAACTGAATTAAGGCAGGAATATAAATGCCAAAGCAGGCAACGACACAGGAGGAGTGAGATATGAAACAATTCACCAATTAACACCAGTTTTGGGAGGGCAGGATGGTCAGTGACATCTGGCCAAATGCAGAGGAGGCATGAAAGGCTGGGACCGACGGGCACAGACCCTCACAACACCATAATCCAGCATAAAGATGTTAGGTGCACCTGGCAGCTGAGCATCCTAGGCTGCAGTTCCATAATAGATTTTGGAATCATATAGTCACATCTGCATCTGTATGTTTTCGGCAGTCGGGTGAAGAGAGGAGCTGAGCTGTCAACTGATCACCACCCGGTGTTGAGCTCTGATAGCAAAGAAAGATGCTGCACTGACCTGGTACACCCAAACGTATAGTCTAGCGGAGAGTCCCTGTCCAGGAGATCTTCAACTCGCATCTCTGTCTCTGTGCTGTGACACCTTCATGAGCTTGTGAAACCCTGCTGGACGAGGCTCATGAACCACATCCAGGAATCTTCCCTACTTGAACACACGATAAAAGTATATCAATATAAATGTTATTGTGTCATCCTATATCTCTTTTTGGAAATACAC
>JAODUD010000001.1:24973346-24984289 GCA_026784285.1 Stomatorhinus walkeri | reverse complement strand
TCTGTCTGTCTGTCTGTCTGTCTGTCTATCTGTCTGTCTATCTGTCTGTCTGTCTGTCTGTCTAATTACTATTATGTTCTTCAGCGCATTTCCATCGTGGCTACTCAGGATATAGGTTTCCCCCATGAAATACATGAACTGTCATGATTTATTAATGATGAATGGACATGGGATCAGTATTTAACTAACACTTAGTTGCTGGTTAATTAATGCATAAGCATGTACTACTACATTATTCATGTCATGTCAAGTAAAGTTACCAGAAAAGTAGTCAAATATCGGGATGTAATGCTAATTGGTTTCATGCTGCAGGTCAGGTTAAAAAAAACACACACAGATTACAAGGTTTTAACTGATCATTTCTTATTTTGATGAAAGCAATGACTATTTTTATTACTTTAAATTGTACTTTTCTCTTATTTCTGTGTTTTCTTTAAAATTTGCTGCTTTGGAAAATAGTTTCAAATTTGTATTGTTTTGATAAAATAGCCTGGTAAAACTGTAAATTCCTCTCAATAAATTACATAATTTAAGCAAGCTATGAATGAAATGCTGGTGTAAGGCATATGTTCAAATTATAAGAATGACTTTGATTTCACAGTGTGAGAAAACAAAGTCATGGATATTAAACATGGTTTTAAACTGATTTAAACCACCAAGTTCTGGCAGTTTAGCATGGGAAATGTTAAGTGAAGGGATAGTTAATAGTCACTTAGACCATAATTAGATATGTATCTCAGTCATGATGTATCTCATATATGTAACACAAGAGTCTATTGTGGAGTAACACAGCTACTGCACACCTTTGTGGTTTGGGGAGTGAATCCTGCCCTTGCTCAGTGTTTGTGGAGTTCGCATAGCCCCCCTGTGTTGTCTGGGTTACCTCTGGGTATGTTCATTTCCAAAGCATTCGGTTAGGTGAATATAATTCTCTAAATTGCCCATAGGATATCTGCGTGCCCTGTGATTGACGGGCATCCTGTCCTGCCTTGTGCCTTAGGCTACCAGCGATAGGTGCCCCGGTGGCTGAGCTGGATAAATAATTAGAAAAAGGATAGATGGATCGCCTGTTGGATGAGCCGTAGATCTCAGTTTGCATCAAAGGGCAACTAGGTAGAGGTACAAATAGATATAAGTGGTGTTTGTGTGGGCACTAACATGACCTTGATCTATGATGTGTTTTTCACCGGAGCTAAGCTGAGTGTAAGGACTTCAAAATTGGAATCTGCTGCTGGTTTTCCCATCACACTAGCGGGGGCCACCTCATACAGTGTGTCACCAAGAGCGACACATGCCCCAGGTCCTGACAGTCTCTCCGGTGTACCCCCCGCCCCCCCCCCCACCGTTACACTGTCACATGGGAAGAGCGAAACATGGCCGGACCCTGAGCAGTGGATTGACTGCAATGATTGCTCGTTAACACGACAGCGGTACCGCTGCGGTTCCTGCTGACGCCGCTGCATGTATCACAGCTGTCAAATGGCAGCAAAAAACAATGAGTGAAAGATACAGGTCTGCATATAATGATGTGAGATACATCTGCTCGTCATCGGTGTAACAGTCCATTCCTCATAAAACAAACCAACAACATTAATAATTAATAGTACAAAAATGTCTTACTCCTAAAACATGTCACTAAATCTTTGTCTAGGTAAGTATTATTATCATGTATGTGTGTGTGTGTGTGTGTGTGTGTTGTATCCAAAAATACATTTATTAATAGAATTACTTTCTTCCCTCAATGATTAAAGATTTCCATTTTAGTTTCTGTAAATTTTAAATTGTGTTCTACTTCTGGAATTTTAAGTAACATTTGTTAGAATTAAAGATTATAATAATGCTTTGATTTACCACTGTGATTCCCCTGGCCTGCACTATCTGTGCCGTTATGAATTATTAATCAATACCCATCTGACCAATAAAACTAGAGAATTCAACAGTAAATGAACGTAATAGCACCTTCATTATAGACTTCATTATAAATTTACTGTCATTTTCCCATGGTTCAGAACACATCAAGGACTGGCGAATGTGGCCACGTGTCATTTTATAATATTACGTTAGGGGGAGTAGCTTATATTACAACATGTTGAAGGTTATATTTAGCTTTCTTTGTCATTATTAAAATTTAGTACAATCGCTATGCTCATGCTTTTGCCTGAAATCCTGATAAATCAGTTCAATTTAAATCTTTCATGGGCATTGATCATTATTAAGTAGGTGTAATTGCTTCTGTTTTACTAGATGGGATAATGATGACACTTACTACAAATTACTATAGACAAGGGGGTTGGGGAGTGGGGGGGGGTCTTGCCTCTGGTGGTGTGAAGTGCACATTTCTGCTCTAGCTCTAAATTGTCTAAATTATCAGCCGTTTTCAAAAGAAAAAAACACATTGAGTTACCTTTTTATGCTGACAATCATATCATTGTTACATCTCTGAAAAATCCCACACTGTTGTTTTAAAGGAATTTAGAGCAAAGTGTGCAATAATAAAATGTCATTGCTGCGTAAAATCAGTTCAAAATGCTCAGCCCACAGGATTTTTGGTAAAAAATTGGATCACAGAAACCGTTCAGCATTATACCCTGTGATGCAAAGTTTAAATATGCAATTACATTTTATATGCTTAAAAACATATTTCTTAAAACAATCTCCTCAAGGTGGTTGGCATCATGAGGAGACAGGAAACAGTTAAGATATGCAATAATATCACACTCCTGCAAAGAAAAAAAAAAGTTATAAAATTGATATGATAAGAAATGATCTTGTGCATTCTTGTGAACTATTAGGAAAAAAAAACCTGCCTGGGACATGATAACTGGGATAATTTTAGAATTGGGAAATTTAGGAGGGATATGGGGTGATGATGGTTGGTTGTGTCGGTGCTAAATCTGCTGTTAGGTCGGTGAGAAGGGGATCAGTCAGCCACTTTAGCTAGGGATGTTTCAAAGGCTTATAGGCATCATTGAGATGGCATTTGACCAAAGCCCATCGGTACAAGGGATGTACAGGAAACAGGAAGTGAAAACACCAGTAGCTGCTGCTGTAACTAAGTGGGCATCCCTTACTTTGATAACCATACTGCTGCATAATACTGGGTTTGGAAATCCAAAGACCTCTTTGTTTATTATAAGACATTCAGCAATTTTAGTTACTTTAATAGAAGCTATACTTTTAAGTGCCTTCGTAGAATTTTCTGAGACAAAGAAGAAAAAAAGTACTGTTGCCTATATTTATCAGAGATCTGGGTGCATCAAAGTTTGAATCTACAATACAATTATTCAAAGCAAAAAACAATGCAACCGGTTGCATTTTTAATAGGAATCTACATCTGAGGTGACTTTTTACAAGTTCTATTCAGTGAATCGCAATGATTAGAAAACAGAAGAAAAAGGTTAGAGGATCTAGTCGTAAAATGCTTGATTCCTGTCATCTTTCTTTCTTTAGTGTATTTGCAGGACTTGTAGGATGGGGGTTGGAGGGGAAGTGTCACTGACATGTACAGTATTTCATTGCTCAGTACTTTCCGTTGCTGTGTTCTGTAAGGCGTGATTAACGCGGCTCCTCATTCAAGCTCTCCCCGCTCAGTCCTACAGGCTGATCCCTGTGCCGGCTGGCTTTTGATACACTGCCTCAGTCACACAGGTAAATCTCATAACAAGTCTGTTACATTGCTTCAACAACTACACAGGTTTCCAGCTAAATTTACTATTGTTACCGGGTGGCAGGAAGTTGATGTCACCTCCCGGGGACCTTATTGATGGCACTCTTCCGGAACATTCTGTCTTCTGCCTGGGTTTTTAGCATTCCCAGTGGCATGTCAATTGTTGCGATGATTTCCGCCACCCACCTTGCTACTGGTCGCCCCCTTACGCTCTTTAAAGACTTTTGACTTTTTCCCTTTGACTTTCCCAAGCATTATGGTCTTATTAATGTCATTTTTGAGTGGAGCTCCGTTCTGATTCTTGTTTGTAGTTTCTGAGACTTCGTTTACTCTCGACTATATCTAGTCTATTTTGCTGCCGTAGTCTCTCTTTTTATTTTTAATCTGCTGTAGTCTTAATGTGTCTTTTTTGATCAATTATTATTATTGTAAATCTGTGAATGACACATTTATTTGCAAAAAAGGAAGGGAAAAACCTAAAAAAAGCAAAACCCACAAACAGCTGAAAACAGGAATCTGCCAAGTAAGAACCTAGTGCTTCAGGCTGTGAAGAATGCAGTCTATTGTCAAACTTGTTTAACAGAAATATTCATAAATTTGCTAAAATTCTGCTGGACAATCAGTTCAGAATAAGCTATGCTCTAAAAACAGGGGATACTGATCTATCTATCTATCTATCTATCTATCTATCTATCTATCTATCTATCTATCTATCTATCTATCTATCTATCTANNNCTATCTATCTATCTATCTCTCTGTATAACATTTGTCTGTCTAATAACTTCATTAATGATATGTCTACATAATCAGCAGTACATATTTCCATTAATGACATATGCATATTAACATTACCATATTAGTTTTAAATTTAATTGCTGCTGATTTTCATAAATTACCAAAAATTTGCATTAAAGTTTAGATAAGCTCATTTCTGAGTTCCCTAATTACCTCTGTGTTCTTCAGATTCTAGAAATCACCAGACCGTAACTACATTAGGCTACAGTACATCTTCCCACCAATCACTGGCACGTTGCAGAGCAAGATGATTGCTCCGCAGAAATGAGGCATGTTAAATGATGCATTGTGGGAATAGCTTCTCATTTGACATGACAGAGGTTCATGTTCTCTGTCTTCTATGCTCTGTGTATGCAATGTTTATTTTGAGTGTTCCTGGAAAAAAAGATTTAAATATATTTTAGATTTCAAAGATTGCTTTGATATTCAAATAACAGATAGCAGCAAAACCTTATCCAAGAAGCCAGGGCTAGCTGCAGAATTCCAAAATCATCTTTGCAATCTATTAGGTAATTTGATGTTAGCTAAATGACATAAGGGCAATGTCACCATGGTTAGTACAAGACGTGGATAGCTGGGGCAAAGTCAGGTGATGACCCATTTAGTTCCCTGTAAATAATGACCCATAAAGCATAACTGACATCAGTTATGCTTCTTGTCCCAGAATACATTTCCAATTCTTGATACCTTACTTAAGTTGCAATGCTCATGTCATTATCCAGTTTGCTCATTATTTAATAAAAACTGCAGCCTTTTGTTCTTTTGCATGTCATGCATATATGTTATTTTTTTCGTCAAAATAAAAACAAACTCCTTAACATTAGTATGGCTTTCTCAAACATAAGGACACAGGAAGACCATTTTTAGGAAAAAAAAATTAGGGAACGTAAATAAATAAAAACCTGTAACTAATTTGTTCAAGAAATTAAAATGTGAATGACTAGGTGTGAGGCACAATTATGTTGGAAATTTGTCAGGATTTTGTGAGTCCTTTTGTCTATTGACAATGTTAATGGAGAGATCCAGCAGGGGCTCAATGTCTGTGTGATTTGGAATCTGTCCAAGGAGGACATCGGCAGTTATGACTGCCGAGAGTCAATATTGGCAGAGATCCAGCAGCGGAGTCCATGGGAAGGTGTGTTTTTTTCTGACTAGTGTCAGTGAGGTTTTCATTCTTTCATCCATGACTGAATTATGGCAGAGAGTGATACAGCGCACTATCATAGTGTTAACTTGCAATGAAAGAATCAAATATAAGCTATAACTTGTAACCAGGAATGGATTTATAATTGACAGCACGGTTTAACAATCAATGGCAATTATGTTTCTCTTCCAAACCGCAAACAATTAATTCACAGTAGATTTTTGGATTTACCTCAGCCATTTGTGCCAGCTTTTGGCAAGGAAATTTCTGGAGAGGGTCAATTGCAATCAAACTTATTCTCATGAGAGAGAGAACTAATTTATTAATCATTATCCCAAAAAAACTTACAATTGCTTCACCTACGTTTCTATCCACAAAATCAGTGTGATCTATTTTGCTTCATCCTACGTTGTTACATAAGCCATGTTTGAATGGAATTAAAATCCCCTTTTGGCCTGGAAACATCAGTATTTTGTTAGTTTCGCTTGCTCACCCCACCCATCCCTGAAAATATTTTAAAAGGTAAACTTTATCATAATTTATAATTATATTTTGTGGGCAGTGTGTGGCTGTGTGGGTTAGTATGCTTTGTCTGCAATCACAAAGTTCAAATCCCAAGGATGCTGGAGTTTGGTTACTGTTGGCCTCTTGACCAAGAGACTTATAACACAATGCATAACACAGCTGTTTTATAATCTATTAAATCAACCATCTTCCGATGGGAGGCCAAGGACCCTGGATGGGTGGAATGCTAGGAATGGCATCGGCGGACACGCATACTCACACACAAAGGACAATTTAGAGATGTCAGCTAACCTAACTGTATGAAAGAAAGCAGAGGATCTAGAGCAGTGTTTCTTAACGCAGACCCAGAAGTTCCAGTAACCAGCACACCTGAACCAAACAATCACGAACACTGAACACCTGGTACAGGTGTGTTCCGAGCTGTGGGGGAACAAAAATGTGGTCTGTCTGGAGGTCCCTGAGGCCTGGGTCGAGAAATGACGATCTGAAGGAATCCTGAGAGTTGCTGGAAGTTCAAAAATCTGTCTGCGGCTGCATGAACATCTGTGCTGCCTTCCTGTTATGTGATAAAATAAAAAAATTATAACACAAATCCACGAGTCCTTGTCGCCATCCTGTACCAGAGAAGCATTCCATCTCTGCATCTCCATCCTCCTGCCCTCCACCAATCACATCTCTCTGAATAATACTAAATATTTCCCTTTTAAAATTTTTAAATTATTTCCATAGTAAAAAGTTTTTACAAGCTTTCAAGGGGACAAAAATACAAGATATTGCGTTAGCTTTGTATACAAAATCATATAAACCTCCCTATATACAGGAAAATCAAGATTGAGGAATCGCTTATGAGAATTATAAAAGTACAAGGCCATTGCTAACATTACATTCCATTTAAGGCATTGCTTCCATTTTAAAGGGCTTTAAAATGCAGAGGAGCGGAGCAGAAAGCTTTCATCGTTCATTGTCGCCTGGCATTATTGCCATACAGCTGCTGATCTTGCGGAGTTTTAATTACACAGTGCCATGGGATATGTCATTCGTCACCTGGTCCAGGCTTTTAAAACGCCGCCACTTCATCTGCCTCCCCAGTCATTGCGACAGCAGTTAAGCACGAGGAACAGCCGTACGCCTCACCTATCTGTCATCATCTGTGGGCAAAGTTCACCCCCTTCCATCCACGAGGATCGATGCTGTCTACTGAAATGTCTGTATCAGCTTATGTTTTACTTGAAAAGCAGAGTGGGGCATGATTTTTTTGATCTATTACATGCCGGTGTAACAGAGATGCCAATATCATTGTGTGCATAAGTAAATGAACTTATCTAATAAGCTGAGGCACAAACTTTACCAATGTTGGCTGCATGAAACATTTCCCATAACAACTTATCGTCCTTTGTTGAATTATTTACAGATTTTTTTTGTTTATTATTTGTTACTTCTGGTTCAACTGCTTCAGAAGAAAAATTATGTTTCCATTGGGATCAGTCCCTGGAGTTTGACATTTTATGAACAGTGAATGACTATTTTAATTTAAATTTTTTGATAAAACTTCAAATTACTGATGGGAATCCTTGACATCCCCCGCATCATATGAAGATTCTACAATAAGCTAATGACTGTGATGTAGTCATGTTGACCCATACTGTAGGTAGAAAATGATCTCCAAGCCATGACAATTCCTATACTATAGTTTGACGGTGTCAAGTTTTCCATCATGGTTTCCTCCTTTTATGCATCTAATTATTTTTTAAATTAATAAACAGCTAACCACTTGTTTTTTTTGTTTTTTTTTTTTTTTACCAATCAAGTCTCCTTAGCAAAAAATAAATCCCTCCAGGCCTAGACACTGAACTGGGCCCCTTAGCCGTTGACAACATCCTCTGGGACCCTACAGAGACCAAACACCTTATGGAAGAAAACCTACCTTAGCAGAGGGTAATTTGGACGAAGGTACTGATCTTTTTTTTTTTTTAGAAGGTACTGATCTAATATAATTGATGCATGGTGCTTAGGATCACTGTGCAACCCTTTGAGGGAGAAAGGACAGAGATAATCTAGGGTGATATGGGCAGTGTAAGAAACTGGTAGATGGCAATGGACTTGAACCAAGCCGAGCTACCCAGCATGTAGGCAGTTATGACACCAGAACAAATCTGATGGCTGGGTTTAAGATTTTCCCCGGGGGGGGGTTATGGGCGACATGCGTGGGGAGGTGGGGCCAGACCTGAAACAATTCCATATTCTACACATTATTGCATGGCAGCAGCATCAATACTGTAGTTCTCTGTGTCCTTGCAACTCTAAGCTGCCATAACTGTTGCATACAGTTCCCTGCTAATGCCTAGAAAGCAGAGAGGTGTGGAGCCTGTCTAGGAGAAAACCAGAATATCTGCCTAATTATTCCTGGTTACCAATATCAAAGCTGTGGATTGTCATAATGAGCCCTGCATGCAGAGCTTCTGCAGAGTATATATCTATGGTTGAGATTCCTGAGAAAGTCAATGAGTACCTGCAGTACATTCTATACAGCTCTGGCATCTCATTTATCTCTACTCTGCTCTACCCTACTGTAACCTGCTCTACTCTACTGCACTCTACTGTAACCTGCTGTACTCTATTGCACTCTACTGTATCCTGCTCTACTCTACCTCACTCTACTCTAATAGCTGATACCAGGGTACAAGCATGCTTATGGTTCACTTATTCCAGGAGACAAGTTCTCCGAGGTACAGAATGCACAGGATGATTGGGTATTTGGGGTACGGCTGACTAAATCCTAACTTGTTCAGTTGCATGAAAGGGTGCTTACCATGGTTTAATGGGTAATTCCCACTGCTTATATATGCTTATTTAATGGCCTACAGCATATTAATGAATCGAGAACTTGCACAGATTTTCAAATAATAATGAAATGCATGGAGTTTCGCATCTGTCTGCATTAATGAAAGCCCAACAGCTCATCTATGTGAGAAGGAAGAGGTTAAGGGAATGATGAGATATGCTCACCTTATTGGCCAACGGAGCACAATTGGGCAGTATGCCATAACAGAACTCTTAAATAGTCCATGTTCCTGGTTACTGAATGCATAGTGGCCACGAATTAATTCCCCAAACAGCGTGTCAGGGTATTCTCTAATCTATTTCCTGGACTATTAGTATTCAAACGGAATGAAAACAGACACCCCTTTAAGTGATGGTTAGCAATCGACCGTTTTTTATTTCTTTTTAGCATAATTATCATTTACGCATTGAATTGGAGGCTTTTATTCATGAGAATCTAACGTGATTCACAATTATGCAGCCATGCTGATATCTTGAATTGAACTATGCTCCAAATGAGTTTGAAATCCACAATAAATAAATGAAAAAATAGTAACACTCCATTTTAAATAGAAAACATTGTAAAAGCATTCACAGGTGTTCAACGGTAATTCTGAACTGACGAAGGCTTTTTAACCCTGCTTTATTCTTTGACTGGACTGGAATCTCAGCCGGGACCATTTACAGGGGTGGAGCCACAGAGGCACTGAACCCACGTGAAAGCTGATTGGCCCCTGGGCTGCCCGCCTCCAATGTCATTCACAAATTCAAAACATATCATTGGCAAACGATAAGGCTGGCCCCTTGGAATAAATTTTGGCCCCTCCATCTTGAAATATCCTAGAATCACCAAGCTGTTCCTTGTGATGCTGGGAAAAAGGGTCCCCACTGACTCTGACCTAGATAAACAATCGGAAGATGAATATAGCCTCATCCTTTCATATACGTGTCATACAGTCATTCTAAAGAAACTATGTAAGAAAGGAGTTATTTATTTTCTTTGGTTGGTACTTTAATGGGATGTTGTGTAATTTACACGTCAAAGACATTGGCTTTGAGAGAGCCTATTTTTCTAATTTCTTTGCTGAAGGACAATGGCGTAGTTGGTACGAGCACTAATAAAATGTCCTTTATCATACTATCAGAACCACAAAAGTCATTTTATTTTTCTATTAAGGTTCTCAGGCTCACAGTAAAGTTTTATAGAATATGGGATTTCTACTGCAGTGTGATTTTTCCTGATTAAAGAATAGTGCTGAATGACTCACAGTACAGTATAACACACAAAAAACAAACAGAAAAACGTTTCCCTCTCAGATAATGCAAATCTAGCATTTTTAGAATGAAGACTACAGTAAGACTACTTACATAATACTACTGTCAAAAGATATCAGTCATATGAGCAGTTGCCTAGAGAATCATGCATGCTCAATTCCGCTCAATAGATTAATGGCCACCTTGAATGGATTGAATGGATTACAACTCCGTTTCAGAATGTACAATGAAGCCTATCAGACATTCTGAAAATGGTTAGAGATTTTGTTCTCACTTATCATTCAAATTGAACTGAATTTTGTCTCCAAAACCTCCATTTCTTATTTGTTCTTATCTTTTTGCTCTGTTCCTCTAAAGGTATCTGAGAAATGACAATATTTTGGATTCTGTATATAGCCAGCAGCTATTTCTGGCATTCAAACGTTTTTTTTTTTTTTTGTGATCAACTGTTTGCTATAACTTTTACTTAAGAACTAGGAGGCAAAACAGTGGCAGTTCAAAAGCATGCGTATATGTACACATAGATCAAGATAACACTGAAAGCCTTAGGTTACTACATTGTTTTCACCAGATATGTGGAAATGAAATCACCTGGTTCTGAATGGGAGAAACAGTTAGAAAATGGATGGATGGATGGATTGGATGGATCTTTTACTTTTTATCGATACAAAGTCAAAGTCAGGTTTATTATTTATTTTCAATGATAAAAATTACGA
>JAODUD010000001.1:24939997-24950889 GCA_026784285.1 Stomatorhinus walkeri | reverse complement strand
GTACCTATGATGAAAATTACTGACCTCTGTCATCATTTTAAGTGGGAGAACTTGCACAATCGGTGGCTGACTAAATAGTTTTTTGCCCCACTGTATATATATATATATATATATATGTGTGTGTGTGTGCGTGTATGTTCAGCAGGTTTTTCAATATGTGTATAAATTCATTATTGCAAATGTGGAAAAAAATTAATCAGAGAGCAACCTAAAATATAATGGAAACAAAAATATTTTCTATATTATGAAATTTGAATTTCTTTGAATTTGAACATCACTGTGGCAGCTTTGTTCTGTATTGGTAAATGCTAAAGGAGACATTCAAAATATTATTATAAAGGAAAACCAAGCTCTTCTTTAGAAAGCTGCGTGATATTTGCGAAGGAATTTGCATAAGAATTTGGTGACATTTGGTATTATAATTTTGACAGCTGGCATTGCCAAACCACTCACAATACGTTTTTTCAAGATAACTTTTATAAATTGCTTTCATGTTTTCAGTTCTGCAATAGCATGTTGCAATAGCAAGTTCTGAGTCAGTGTTAATCAGTACCTGTTACTGTCTTTAGCAAATTAACAATAACAGCTGATTAGATAGATTAATTATGGCAGCATTTAGTGACACTGAGCATGTCATATTACTTGGTTGTTAAATTTACCTCAGCATGAGTGTTGTAAATTTGTTGCAGAAATGTTCTAATCATTTTAAATAAAAATGTAAGTTCATCAGTGTGCATTTATCTTTCCAAGCCACAAATGCCCATATTCCTTCAATAGTGCTAAGAACCTGCAAAACTGAAAACTGGTGAAATTTGGGACATTTGAAGCAAATCAATAAGCCTCTGCATTCTTTTCCCCAAAGGTACCTGTATAAATATGCTTTTATAACGTGAATTACATAGATGATGTGACTTCCAACAAGTAAATTCCACAACATGTGACTACATAATGTTTTTTAGTTGGAGAAATTCTGACTTTCAGCTTATGTAGTTCTCGATCCAGATTTTTTTGTATCTTTAAATGACGTCTTTGGAATCCCAACACACTGAGAACTCCTGCAAAATAATCTAATTCAATTTGGCTGACACAAACAATGACTGTTCCACCATATACACTATCCACTGTGACTAAAGCCCTACTACTGAGAAACTTTATTATAGATGTGCAACTGCTTTCTTTCAAATGTCCTACATGCAGTGTGCAATGAAGTCCTACAATGAATGATTGTTCAGGATGAATGAGATGCTCACATGATTAGAAACTCCACTTCAAAATAAAGTCGTTAGCAGCCTAGCTTATACACATGGAGCATATCCAAGGGCATGCAGGTAATAAAACATGGGCATAGGATGTCACTCCAGAGAAGTACGTACACAGTCATAAATATATCAAATCATTAACTAAGGCTGGTTCAGAGAGCCTGGAATAGGGTTCCCTGTCTGCAGTCCATGGACCAGTATTGACATTCATTCAGCTCTCAGAATGTTGGCGGTTTTGAGTGGGGTTGGTTAATTTCCCAAATTGAGCGATATATTTTCACCCCACGCCTTTTTTGTGACCGCTAAAAATCACGCATGTTGGAGAAATAAAAATGGAAATGGGTCAACTTAAACTTATTAAACGTTTCACCGACTGATCTGCCACCAGCGGTCCCCTCCCCCCAGTTTGCAATTTTTACTGGTTTGTGAAATTTTTATGCAACATAAAGCAGTATACGGTCATGGAAAGGCTGGGAACGCCAACTCTAGTTCACCTGCACCGCTTTTCATTTGTGTTTGACGTTTGTTCCTAAACACATCGCATTTACGAGCCCAAAACATATTGTTAGTAGAACAATCATTAACATTCGTCTGTTAATGATTTAACGTTTCACCTAATTTCTATTAATTTTAGAATGTTTTCAACATTAAGAATTGTAACATGAGTTACAATTAATGACTATAATAGTAGATTGATTTATTACTGTGATTCACCTGACTGACAATATGTGAGCAGTTTTAGAAAATAAATCAATACCCTTGTGGCAGTGCTCTACAGAATGGTGCACTTCCTCTGAAGAAGTCTATGACAAGCTGAACATCAGCTGAAAATCAAAGCATTTATTCATAAGCAGAAGACAAATAGAAGACTGTCCTGAAATTATAGATTATTCCCCAATTTTATGAAGTTTAGTCATTTTGTTATATAGACCATAAAGCATTTACACTATTTTGAACAGTTTTAAAGAACTGCTGTGTTTAAACCTATGAGTTAGAAAAGAAAGTGAATCAAAGGGATAGTTTATGCATCTCATTATTTTACTGGTTCTTTGTATCTTGAGAAAAGTCTGGCATGTCTTCAGTGAAACATTAGTTATTAATCCACCGCCTGCTTCAACATCTGCACGGCTGTGGATGAAATATGAAATAGGCAGAGATGTGAAAGCAATACAAGGGAGAGGTTGAATTACAGTATCATTTCTGCAGACAAGGAAATTCATCTAAAACAAAAAGGCCAATGTTTCTTATTATACATAAGCGCTGGTTCTGATATGAAAAGAGCACCACGTTTATAATATGGTACACCAAAGCTTATAATAGACTTTGATCAACAGAAATAGCTACGTTTGTTACATATATATATATATATATATATATATATATATATTGCATCATCAGCCGACTTTGCGATGGGTTTGCAGTTGAATTTTTCTTGCATATATTACAATTTCAAATTGAAATGCAGCCTTCCATAACAGCCATGTAGTAAAGAAATGAAATGTCTATGTTACAGAATAAATTTCCCTTTGTATAAGTTCTCCTTAAATGCATTGTGCCGCCCTCATAACTCACTTCAACCCTATTTAAATTCTGGATTTCCCCCATGATCCACATATACACAGTTAACTGACTGGTATTTCTAAGTTGCTCATGTGGGGACAAGCGGATCTTGGGATGGATTTATTTCCTATTAGTACTGGGCAGTTTAAACAGTATAAACGGTATGCGATATAAATTTGGATAAAGGGAGAAATTTTGATTATACCGTTCTACCGCTGAAAATTCCGCTCCTCGCCGCAAAAATGACATAATTAATAAAAAATTTATTGTTTATATAATCTATATGAAAATTGTTCATATGATTACTGATGCACCCGGCAGCAGAGTACTGCACGTGTCTGATATTGACAAAATACCTGTCATACTCAAACCTGTATCCGACAGAAATTCTGCACCCGATCCTCTATAAATATATACCGAGACCCAATCCGTACCAGAATGAACTAAATTTAAAGACAAAAGTTTATTGACACAACAAATGACCAGTGACATGTACAACATCAGTTGAAAAGGCATAGCTGTAAATGTTGCTGAATAATAGCCTAATAATCAGCAAAACAAATGGTAGTAGCCTACCTCCAAACTCAAATAATGTTTGATATTGCCATGCCCACACATAGCCTTACCAACATACAATTAAATGTGTTAATAAAACTAATATTATATAAAAATACATTAGGCTACCCTACACAGTACTGGGTGTTATAGGCTACCTATGTGCACTGTCCATTTTCCTTAGATTACCCGATTGGAATTCCTACGTGAAGGCGAAGACTAGCGCTTGGTGCGGTGCTTTATATTACTGTGTTAAAAAAGGATTTTGGCCACAGCTGATGGCCTCAGCTGACTACTTCAGCATCCATTTCGAACAACTGGAGGAGATCGCATGTGTTTTTTGAAAATGAAAGTGGGAGAGCGTGGAATGTGCATGCAGGCATAAACTGATATGGATATTACGTTTTATCATCTTGAATGCTGAGATCACTAAAATATAGCGATAGGGTATTTTTTGTTGGTACATGATGTTTTGAAATACGCAATTTAGCTCTCCTGTGTCCGACCCGACACGACCCTGTATCCGACACAGTAGAATATTTTTTACCCGTTTCAACAAAATTTGCGGGTCACCCGTCGGGTACCAGAACCAGTGCAGGACTCTGCCTGGCAGGACATTTATTGGAGAGATGGTCATACTAATATAGATGGAGTTGTGACACTAGTCTAGCTCTGTCTTGTTTTCTGCTTACCAAAACCAACCAGTGTTTTTTTAATATAACATAAAACCAGTGAAGTTACTTACTGTTTTCACATTTTTTTGTACAATTGCAGATTTGCACAATAAATATTCTATGTTCATAACTACTTTGAAGTGTGTTAACAGTTTATTATACAGCTTTCTGCTGCAATGCCTTTGCTATGATCATATGTTACCCTTTCAAAAACAGTTATATTGAAATTTACAGATCAAGTCATATACCACAATATATACCGTCTACCGTGTATGGTTCAAATAAGGCTGCAATATGAATTTTATGCCTTATTGCACAGCACTACTTCCTATCCAACTTCACACTTTCCTCTGCCACCAAAATTTTGGAAGATGGATGGATGGATGGATTAACGTTAAGGTCTAACATTTTCAATGCAACCGAATAGACAATATGCTATAAAATCAGTGTAACCTCCTGAGACCCCACCCATTCATTTATGTCCATTGTAGTGGACATTTTGTTTTTGCATCTGTCTTTTCACTGATGAAAGGAAACATATTTATTCCTATTGTACACTAAAGAGGACATGTCGTGAAATTAAAAATAAAAATAAATTTGAAAAAATCTGAATTGTAAGATGTCTTATTTCCTCCAAAGACTACTAACCTACAATTGAAGGACACTTTTTTCCTTGAGTCTCAGGAGGATATGACTTTATTATTTAGTTGGTATAAGACTGAATGTCAGCAAGTCATGCAGTCCTGTACATACACTTTCTTTTAGTTTTTAAAAATCAAAATGACCTGATTTATTCCTTAAATTTATTCTCAGAAGCTACAGTGAATTTCTTTCTAGATTCTGACTCCTGACTGAGGTATATAAGCATTTTAACGTTTGCATTATTTAAGATTCTTCTTTTCAGAAATGTGCCCAGTGCTAGGGTTGTCAGAAATGCTTATTAGTATTGTTAAATATTTTTTAAATTACGTTGAAGGTTTTAGTGATAAAAGGCAAATGTAATTACACATTCACTTGATATTTGTTAGCTGAGTTGTTCAAATTATTCAACACTAAAAAGAATGCTCCAAACTTTAAAGGCCAATTATTAAAAATACTACATGACAGTACAATAATTCATTAACAATTTCTAAATGTTATGAAAATTCTACCCTTGAAAAACAAATCCCAGGTTTTCTTCTATAAGCTTTCAAAATTGAACGTCAAAGCGAGAGAAGATATTGTAGGGGGAAATGAGTTCTTTTGATGGCCTGTCAATCTCAAGGCTGCCAACTCATATTTTAGCAGTTTCCCACAAGGTTTACCATTTGTTCAGCAATCATTTGATAATTAGGGATGTGGCTAATTCATAAATTACTGGCAGATAAGGTATGAAAAGAATAGGTCCCTGCTGATATGTGAACAGGGTCAGTGGATGCTGGCTGCACCTGGTGTGCATGGAGGTGTTTTCGTCTTGGGACAACATGAAGCAACTTTGTACCCAGATTCAACATTTTTATTTGCAATGTGCAACGGGTACATTGTATTGCTCGTGCTCTTTCAGTCACACTTGGTTCGAAAAAGACTAGACAGGTCTCTGAGACAAGTGCAAACTATAGACAATATGCAGAAGCTGATAGAGTGCAGTGACAGTGCTTATAAAGTGCATGTGCCATAGGTACGCGGCTGTTATGGGAAATGCATACATTGGAAATGACTTGGGGGAAGAAGATGCTGTTCTTGAATCTGCTAGTCAGAGTTCTGATATTGTGAAACCTCCTCACTGACTGCAGGGGTGTGAAGAGTTTTTGGCTGGAATAGCTAAGGCCCTGAATTATAGAATGAATCTCGTTAGAGCAGCGGTTAAGGTACAGCTGGCCAGTGGGCGGGGGGGTTGTAAAGTCCCTGTGATCTTCGGGGTAGACTTCTAGACCCCATAGGGTGGACATGGTCCACTGAAATGGCCATATATTCCTGGGCTGCTGTTTGACCCCATGACTCCCACAAGTTGGCTGTCCATAAAACCTCACATTCTGAGTTGAAGGCAGGCTTTGTCTTCCACCAAACGTAAACCCATCTGGATGTCTGAAAAAGGTGTAAAAATGACTCATTACCCCATTTTGCTTTTTCTTTGCTCTGAGGTCTGGGTTGCATGGTCCTTACATCACATTATGTGTCTTTATTCATTTGAAATGGATGAAGGGGGTTTCACAACAGAAGCTCTGAAAAAAATTCCCATGTAAGGAAGCTCATGATGTATAGTTTTTGCTGAAACTGTGTCACATAGGTGCTGATTCCATTCTGTGCTAATTTTGGAGGCCATACTTTGTGGTCTATCCCTGTTGACGAGCGTTGACTTGGTTTCATGTAAGAAATACATTTTTTAAGTGTTTGACATATACTGTCAAGATTTCTGAGAATTTTCATGTGGTATATCCATTATTTTATGCTGCAACTGCAAATAATTATAAGTGTGTAAGAAATTAGCAGTATATCTAACTTATTCAATGTCTCCAAGGATAATTAATCAATAATGCAAATTAATAAAATATGTGTAAAATATGACTTGGTGTTTAGAGATTATACTAATAAAAAGTTTTTTTAAAACCAATAATGTTATAACTTTTGAAAAATTATTGCGGTAGATGGTTTGTTCTTCTCCATGATGGATTCATGCTGCTTTGTAATTCAAAGAATGTAGCGCACATTTGTCCAAAGATTTCTGAATGTTTTCACAACTTTCTCATTTATTTTACACTAAAAGCTAGTTCTACTATCAACAGAATTTAGAACATAAGGCAATATATATTTGAATCATTTACTAAAATACTTGATGTTTTCAATTTTATATATTTATATGGGTATTTACACCCTGGTCAAAATATCTAACCCACCCCAGGCCAAAAAGTGAGTCAACGGAAAAACTGATTATGAATCTGTTTTCTGCCCAGTGTTAATGACTAAAAATTTGTGAAAAACTGACACAACTACTACTGTAGAATAACTGCTGGGAAATGTAATATTTACTGGAAAAAATCAGGAATCTAACCACTGTCAATTCAGACATTAGCCATGAATATGGTACATGGGTATAAGAGAAAAACTTACTGTACTGTAATGTGTCGTGGTGATACGTGTGGTCAGTTCCCATAGCTAAATTATGTAGGGTTTCCTTAGTTTTTGTAGAAACACATATCAAGCTTACCAGGTTGACCTACAACTTCATGCCATTCTTCAAATAAGCCATACTACAGTAACTACTAGTCCAAATGACTTAAACATGTCCACTGGTTTTTCTGTCCTGATTGTGATTAAGGATCCTTTTAGACACAATGCAGGGGCCCCATAAGTCAGTTATATCTTATTTTTAGCATCAAATTGATTTACACACAAAGGTGAACAAGTTTATGGCCGACCCTTTGGGGACGGGACGGGGATGGGGACGGAGCGGAGGGGAACCACAGCAGTCAGACAAAAAGAAAAAAGAAAGAAAAAAGATATACAGACATACTCGATGCTACAGTCTAGAGCAGGACATGCGTACATTCATTTTTTATTTTTTCCAGATCTCAGCTGTATCTGCTTGGGCTGTATTACGTTTTTCTGTTGTGCATTCAAGGTTTGCTATATTGCCAAGATTAAAGGAGGCAATAATGTGTTTCAACCAAAGTATTGCATTTGTGTCTTACAGAGATGGGCATGTATAATGATGGGCCTTCTGATGCATCATGGATTTCATCTCTGATGTTATGTCACCCTCATGTCCTGTTGGCACGAGCGGTCGCGATTTAAATGGGACAGCAGTGCCAGGTGCTGTCTGAGCTAAGCTGACTAGAAGAGGGGCAAAGGGCAGCGGCCAAAAGTAAAAGATGCACAACTCCGTGTTCCTGCCTTTGCTCTTCGTCTCCCTGGTGACGGGATGCTCCACGGCGGAGGACATGCGGACGGCCAAGCGGCCCGGAGATCCCTGCGTGGCCGAAGGGGAGCGGCACGTGTCATACCGGCGCTTCAAACGAGGCTGGATTTGGAAACAACTTTCAGTTCAGGAGGAGGACCCAAATCCCCGGGTAATTGGACAGGTAAATAATACTTAAAACAAGAAAGAGGAGTACATCATGCTTTATCTAGGTCAGAGGAAATTCCAGAATAATATTGTGGTGGTAGATGAATTTTGATTTTTTGTTTTTTTTTATGTAGATCAAATCAGACTATGACAAAGGCGACTTTTCCATTAAGTATCTTCTGTCTGGTGAGGGTGCTGGAGAAGTATTCATCATAGACGAGTATTCGGGGGAGATCTACACATTAAACAAGCTCGACAGGGAAGAGAAGGCCTTCTATATACTGAGATCCCAGGCTATAAACAGGAAAACTAACCAGCCTGTTGAACCTGAGTCAGAATTCATCATCAAAGTCCAGGACATCAATGACAACATGCCAGAGTTCCAGAATGAACCGTATGTGTCAGTAATTCCAGAAATGTCTCCCAGCGGTATGTATATCCATTTTATGTGCAAATATAACTATGGCACCTATGCAACCTTAGTGAATTGTATAGTTCATTGCATGTTCTATTACTATCACTAACAGACTGCTTCATATTTTGGCTTTTTTAATGGTTGGACTTGAGGGTAAATAAATAGTGAATCTCAGTGATTCTAAGGGATATTGTTATTAGGTATATTTACAAGGCACTTTTACTATTGTATTAGTAAATATTGTTATGCAAATGTTGCCTATTTAAATAAGCGAGACGCAGGTATGTCGGAGCGGACTGAGACTGACAGGCGCACACACTCTGCATTGCCCCCTTGGCACCTGAAGTCCCACTCTGAGCATGTATGTCATCCCCAGCTGAGAGAAACTCCACAGGCTTCTGGCGTAATTATTTTCCCCTGTGAGCGTGAGTGGCAGGTCGAGCCAGCGCCACCTGTGTAATCTCTCCCCACACAGGGACCACAGTAGTGCAAGTGACAGCCACAGATGCAGATGATCCGTCGCATGGGAATCACGCCAAGCTCATCTACTCCATACTGCAAGGGGAGCCGTATTTCTCGGTGGAGCCAAAAACAGGTACAATTACAAATGGACAAATGGTGTTTCCAGATTAAATACTCTCCCTCATGTCCATCCATGAATTTTTATTTGTATATTTTTATTGTTTTTATAGTGTGATTGGAATTATATTAGCAGTCGTACAATATATGTACTACTTAGGATATCATATTTTAATTGATTTTATTGGTTATTAATATTGCCCTGCAAGTCTGCTTTAACAAGCCTTCTGAGTTGTTATAAATATGCAACCAAAAGTGCTTGCAACTTGAGCTGCAACTCATTAAATTTTATTGAAAATGAAGCACAACCAAATACAAAAAGGAAAGATAATTATGAGCCCCTTCCCCTAGCTTTCAAGCTTTACTACAGGCATAATTAAAAAGGTACTCTGCAATTTGTAGTTTTTAAATGATATTAATTATGCTATGTGAAACTCACTAATTGGAACTGTAGAACATGCCAGGCAACTTCCTCCGGCACACGACACCATTACTAATTACTGGGGATTGGCCAAACAAGTCTGTGAAACTCAGGATTGGTAGGTTTCTCATCCAATGAAATGGATCCACTTCCCATTGGTTAATTTATTAGGTCCCATTGGGGTAAAGTAGATAGCGATAGACAGTGAAAATTTATCCCAATCTCAATGTATTAATGCCCTGTTTTTCCCATTACATCCTAATTTATACTGATATTCTTATTAGTGTGTTAATGTCAAAGAAATAGTTTTCCAGATACCTAATTAAACATGTTTTAGTTGAAGGTGTTGCCTAGTTTAAAATGGGAAAACAGGACAAGCCATATTGGAAATGAAAACTTGTCACAGCAGAAATTCACCAGAATTTCACACCTAGTCCCTTGGCTGTGTTAGAGTCAGGCACAAATAGAACTTCTATAGCTATAGCTTTCAAAACAAAAGGAGTATTTTTACTGATGATTTTAATTTGATGTCCATTTCATAGCATGTGGAATTAGAGAAAATCAGAAACTGTGAAATGGATCTCTTAGAAAAATAAATATCACTAAATATAGAAAGTATGCCACTGTCATATGTGTGTAATACAAATTAAGCATTTATAACGCTGTGGTCAGGGACACACCAGGCGTGAGAGTAAGTTCTGCTCTCTGTTCTTGAATCACAAAACAGAAATCTCCTGATGTACACACTTGGAAACTGTTAGATCCCTGTTAGTGTTTAATTTAGTTTGAATCCCTAAGATTATCTGATGATGAACAAAGCTTACATACCTTTTTTGGTGGAATTTCTCTTAATCTTAAATGACAGTGCATCAGGAGACCTATTTTACTTATAAATTTGAGGCACATATTTGTTCAAATGTGCAAAAAATCAGTCCATTACGAACCAAACTTGAGACAATCTAACATACATACATCATAAACCGTACTGACTGGCATACATTGCATAAAAGTAGCTTCAAATTATAGATATAAGACAATATTTGTTGATTATATGTTTGGGGTGGCATGGTGGTTTGGTGGTTAGCCCTATTGTGTCACACCTCTGGGACTTGGGTTTGCATCCCCATCAGGGTTCCATGTGTATGGAGTCTCCATGTTCTTCCTGTGTCATTGTGGCAGTCCCTCTGGGAACTCCAGCTACCCCCCCCCCCCCCCACAGTCCAAAAACAGGCTGAAGTTAATTAAAGTTACCAAGTTGCCCATAGGTGTGCATGTGTGAGTTCATGGTGCATGAGTGTGCCCTGTGATCGGTTGGTGCCTGGCCTTGCTCCAGTAGCCTACAAGATGGGCTGCAGACCACCACCCCCCCCCCAACCCAGAATAGGAC
>JAODUD010000001.1:24888632-24899983 GCA_026784285.1 Stomatorhinus walkeri | reverse complement strand
GAGGGTGGGACCCAACCCAACCCCTGCGCAGGTGTTCTCTTCCTTTATGCGACACCAACAGCTGGGGACCTGGCAGGATCACTCACATTTGGGGGATGGTCGGGGTGACTCCCCCAGAGGAGGTCAACAGAGAAGTCAAGGTAATCTCCAAGGGGTCCCATTTGAGCTCCTCCTCCATCTCCAATAAGGGAATAGGAGCAATGGAACAATAGTCAAGGACCTCCTCGGGGCAGGGAGCCAGGGGCTTTGGAGCTGGAGCCCCTGAGGTCGGAGCAAGGATGGGCGGAGTTGGAACATCAGGCACGGGAGGGTCAGAAAAATCAGGTTCAGGAAAGTTGGGCACATCAGGTATAGAAAGGTAGGGCACAATCCTCCTGGCGGGTTGGGCAGCACAGAAACCACCAGGGGAGCAGCAGGGAAGGGAGGCACAGGAACGTCTGGGGGTGGAGGCAGGACCTCAGGTGAAGCAGGAGGCGGAGGCACCAGGAGCAGAGCCTCTGTGTCAGCTGCTGAGACCAGAGCCTCTGAGGGTGGCAGTGCAGCAGGGGCCTCTGGGACCGGAACCTCAGGGACATCAGGCAGGTCGGGCAGGCCAGGAACAGGTAAAACAGATAGGTCAGGCATGGGCTAAACAGGAAAGTCAGGAACATCATTTATTGCCACCAGGGTTGCCGCCATAATAGTAGGCATTGACAAATGGCCCCACGTGATTGTATAATTTACCAGTGTAACTTTGGTTTGATGATACATAACAGGATACACAATTAACATGCTAAATATTTGGGATATCATGGATTGACTTAAAGGACAGTGCCAAGACCTTGGCCCGAAGTGAACTGTTATTTGGGTTATTTGTTTCTGTAATATATATTTTTTTTAAAGTAAGAGACATATATCACAGGTGGAGAGCACCTGAGAGCACCTTCACCTGGCTGGTATTAAAGAGCACACTAATAGCATGGAACTTCTGGAAACTAATGGCATGTAGTAGGTTCACATGTGTTCCCGGTCACACTCACTGCATTTCAGCCACTTGTCCACCACTGGGAAGGTCTGATTGTTCACCATTCAAAGGAAATGGGGAGTCTAGTAGTGAAAAATTAGATGATAGTCTGCAATAGGGAAAATTAGTTGATTTATTATTAATGGAATTTTGCATGTAGCTAGCCTATGGAAGAAACATGCAGAAATCTTGTTGGCAGGTACAATAAGAATAACCACAAAGAATTGAACAGATTTGCAAATACTTTCCTGGTTGACATTGTTTGGCTGTTCAGCTTATAGGTGATAACTGGAGAGTATATCCAAGAAGTAAAATTAATCACAATATGTGATTAAGGTTAGTTGGGTGCCGGCAGGGGGTCAGTTGGGTTTGCTGATGAGTGTTTGCTGAATCGGATCCATTTTATCCTACCGTATCCAATTGATGTTATACAATTGGGACAAAATGGTTTACGGGGGCATCTTGAGTCTTTTGTTAATTATGGATGCAAGTGCATCAACCAATTTTTGACCAATGTCTCCTTGACAGGGCAAGCTGGAAACAGCAGAAAAGCATAGACTTGGATGCCTGATGTTTTGATTAGGTAGTAGATTAGGTAGACCGAAATGCAATACTAAATGTTCACAATGTCCATTGCGGGTATGGAATGCCATCTTACATTCATATCCTTTGTGCATCCTAATGAGATTGTATACTCTTTGCAGGTCTAGCTTGGTAATGTATTTGACTTCCCTTAATTGCTCCAGGCCTGCAGGAACTAAAAGTAAAAGGTAATCACTTCATTTAGACCATGGTAATCAATGCATTGATAGGCTAGGTGGAGACCAGATAAATTCCTGATCCAAAGCTTTCTGGATGTACTGTTCCATGGCCTTGCACTCTGGAATTGATCACAGCTAAATACAACTGCGGGTGAGTGGATCCAAGAATGTGGTTGATTGCACAATCCCAGGATCCATGAAGAGATAGGCAGGCGGCTCTCTTATAGAATACCTCAGTCTGATCTCACTACTCTAGAGGAATGACAAATTCCCCATACAAGTACTGGATACAATAATTAGACAAAGGGAGAAGAAAAACAGAATAAAGAAAGAAGAGACTTAAAAAATTAAAGGAAACAAAAGTCATCGAGATGTTATAGGAGAAAATTCCGCACGACACATTTTGAACTGATTTTAACATGTAAAAAAAAATTTATATTACAATTAATAAAGTTTTATGAAATAAAACACTATGTCACGCTGCGAGAATATCACAGTGTGTCTGGTGTACGCAGTCCAACTTGACAAACTATTTTTGCTAATTAAATACATCCTTGTGCAAATTAACTGAAACAAACTGCAATGTTTTCACCTTTTCATGTTTCATGTTTTTTTATGCAGGAAAGCTGCCATTTTGCATCTGTTAATTTTGTTGTACATGTAAATGGGAATTGGAATTCATTATTTTTTGTCAATCAGATGAAGTAATAATTGCCAATGCACAGTCATTATATCAGCCAGGATTGCATCACACTTATTTCGGTTAGTGAGGTGAGTGTTTTAACTATCTGTTAGTTGTGATTCAGTCAGTGTACAAAATGGATGTGACTCCCAAAAAGCGAACAAAGATCATGAGCCAACACAGAAAAGACCTACATCATTTTCTTCCAGAAATGGACTCACTGTCTCCCTTCACTGGGTAAGTGGTTATGGAAAATGAATGGACAATTAAATATAGCCAGAAGCTCAGCAAAAGAGCTTTTCTCTGAACTTGTCACAGTACATGGTAATTTTCTCCACTGTGGACTGCAATCAAGAACATTAAATATTATTAAGGAGAATATCACAAAAGGCACCCGTCCCACCAGAGAAATGGTTTATGGTGTGACCCTTCAAGTATTGTGTTTAGGGCAGCCACTGTTTTTTTCCTGCTGCACTAAGAGGCTGTGCCAGAACTTGATCATATAAATCAAGGTTCATGCCGTTTTGATGCACATTTTACCTGGAACAACTACAGAAATGAGATAAGTCACTTTTATGACTGACGAGCGCAAAATTAATTGATTTTTACAGTAACAAAACAAATGTCAGCTGACTTTGGGCCAAGGTCTTTGAAGCATCTTTTAAGTCAGAATGACAGTGATACTAATATTGCAGAATAATACAAATACCTATGTGATCCTAAACCTCCCCAGAAATTGAAAACCTACACACTGAACACAAAAGAGCTGTTTGTAAGTTTGTCAGAAACATTCACTGTTTATTTATGGAAAATTATGGAATTAAATAAATGGAGCCTACTTAAAATGATTAAATGCATTGTTACATCTTGGCAAGACAGCATGATTACACTGAGTGGCAGAGAGATCTCTGTTGTAATTTCGTCACTAAAATGGCTTTTGTTAAGATTAGACAAAAATTTTATATAGCTATTAGAAAGAAAAATGTATATATCCTCCCTTCTCTGATATGAAAACTAAACTTTTGAAATTACAGAAATTTTGGATCTAAACTACCTGCTGGTATTTTTTATTATTATTGACTGTGAGGTGTTTTATTGCCTATTTATTCCCACAAAAGATTTTAGCAAAAAAAGATTTTGGCAAAAAAATGTCCTGCTGTGTAAGGATGGGTGTAATACAGATTGTCACTGTTGTATAGACACCTTTTAAAAACGTAAATTTGTTCATAACACACTTTTAGCAATACCTGCATCCGGGGGGCTATAGGCAACATAGGTTATTAAATTACCTGTAGTTGCATTCCGTGACAATACAGTTAGAGACATATGAGAATTTCTCAAAACTTTTCTTTTGAAACAGACGTGAGCTACCAGTGCAACCAGATACTATGTGCTACTGAGATGTTATTAATAGAAATGAATTGATCCATTTTTTATGCTGCTCTAGGGGATGGGTGGAGTTTGCATAATCTCACCTAGGGCATTAGAACACCCAAAGCTGGCCCGATTTGAGAGGAGACTGTGACACAGATGCAGTATATAGATGAGTTTTCAATATAAGAGCTTGGCTCAGGATAACTTTGGAACAGGCCTGAACAGTAGACCCATGTGTGTCATTCTTGCAGAATTTTAATATTAAATCGAGTTGTAAATAATTATTCTGATGCCGGAAGTAAAATAGCAAATAAAGATCCATTCTAAATGGTATTTTAATTAAATATATTGTATAATAACTGTATTTCTTAGTAGTCTGGGAAACCTATTACCCATAGAGTAGAATACCCTTGATGAGTGTGAATGGGATTCTTAAGCTTTTAAGCAGTTGCAACATAAAACAATCAAATGCTGATGGGATCAAATTAAGTGATCATAAGGTCACCTTGTTCAGAAATACCTAGGTTACAGTTGCTCTTTCCTTGTGTGTTAAAATAAATGAAACTAAATAAAACCTTTGTCCAAAGAACTCCAACACCCACAACACCATGCTCCCTACTAATATAACTGGTTTATGAAGAATTTAGAAAAAAAAACTCATAAAACTATAAAAAGAATTATTAAAACCAACCTCCCTCCTCCCACATAAACACCCACCCACCCATCTGTCTATCTGCAAATGTACACATACCTCAAAGCATCACTGGGGAATCACACACATTAACTATTGTGGAAAATTATTACAATGACAATAAAGACATTCTATTCCATCTTCTAATTGCTCATCTGCCTCAGTGTCATAGTGGCATATACTGTTTTTAAAATTCATAAATATGTACTTAATTGTCTCCTGAAACTTACTTAACAAGGAATATTTGTGTGGAGTACCAAAGTATCTGTCACGATCGGGGGTGCGAGTGTGCCTGGATGTGTGCAGCGTCGAGTAGGCAAGAGGACGAGAGGCAGGATTGTCCGAAATACGGGGTTTATTAGGAAACACGCAGGGTAGACGCCACTAAACATCACAATGACAGATCTGGGGATACGAACTCAGACGCGGACTAAATACGGAAGACTGACAGGAAACTAATCAGGCAACAGGGAATCACAATCAAACGGAAGTACAACAGGTGGTTTCAATTGGGATTTGCACATGAGGAGCAGGGGGCGTGGCATACACGAGGCTGGAACGGACGGAGCGTGACAGTATCAGTTTTTGAGTTACAATAAATTGTACTTTTTTCCCATTTAATGGATCAGTGGATTGCACTGAGAACCTTTAGTGTTAGGGGTTCATCTTCTTTGTGTTTTGTGTGAGTTTCATCCAGGTGCTCCAGTCCAAACACAGCCATTTATGCGACATGTGTAAATTGCCCGTTGTGTATGAGTGTGCAGCTGTGTTTGTGTATTGTGGTGGGGTGAGCTCTATGAAATCCAAAAGGAAGCATCAAGTATTGCAAATGCCCGCTCTGGGGTACTGAACTTGGCATACTAGCTAGTATCCCTTGTAAAAATGGAAAATTAATTCAGTTCAATTATGTAATAAATTATAGTAGAATACCTTATAAAAAGCAATCATTATGAACTGGAGGTAACCTGCACCTTTCTGAGGAGCAGGTCTGTGTTCAACCTGTTGCACATGTTCAACTGCACATATTGGATATTTGTAGTTGTGTTATGATGCACAAGCTTGCTTTACTATCCTCAAACAGTTTCTTGAGGCGTAAACATATCCAGTAATTTCTGCAGACATTGCTCAATATATTGATCCTTTTAATATGATTCCTTGTTCCCCGTCTCTTCTCACATGTGTTTGAACATGATATGTACTCACATTAAAAACTGGAATGCCATGAAGCAAAATGTTCTGTGAAACAGAACAATCTGTACGATTTCACTAAAATGCCTTATGATTTACATGGATAATGCAGCATCTGATCAATCCAAAAAGAAAGGTTATTAAATTAAAAGTATAATGACTGAACGATTGGTCTGTGTTGAGGAGTAAAATTCCATCAACTGGCTTTTTCAATGTCATCGTATATTTCAAAAAACTAAATACTGAGAATTTTACTTCAGCATGGAGAGCTGTGAAGAATTAATGAAATGGAAGATCCCATAAAGCACCTGTGATACTGGCATGGGCTTTGATTGGGTTTATTTGCCTCTATGTAACTGCGCTCTGTACAAAAACTGAGCCCTGTATGTTCATCCAAGTATTAAGAGGCTGGATGTATCAAAAATTGGAATTTGTGGTGACAAAAATTAAAGGTATGTACTTGACTTCCATTGTGGATCATTGTTGTAAGCTTGTCAGACATTGGTGACCATCAGATTTCTGTCAACAAGCACACTGTCCATCTCTTCCTAGTGGACAATAAGAAAAAACATGTCAAATTGGTGTGGGTGTTGTGTTAATTAGTATGTTTGAGAACAGCAATAGCCCATCTTCAAACCTTGAAGAAGCAAAATGTGGTTAAATCATTTGAAGTGAGGGTCTAAATGCTGATACTGCACTGCTTACAAATGGGTGACTGATGGACAATGGTGACATTTGAGGAAATCTCTACGTAATATATTATGATAGCAAGGCATTGCGAGCAAAGAGACTTGCTTGCCGGAACAGAACACGCCCTTTATTCTAGATCTGAACAGGACTGTTATAGGCACCCAATGAGCACCAAACACAAATACGTGAAGCGGAAACACAAGGTGGTCAAACACCGAACTGTAAGGTGCACACACGGTGGGAGAGTTATACAAGCTAAGAACACGTGAGGATCAGACAGGGTACACAAAAGACACGGGCTAACATACATGTCACGATTGGGAAGGCAACTAATGCAAGGGGTATTTACAAATAGAAACAGGGGCTATTTATATTGCCCACAAGCATGCTGGGATATGCTGGCCCCTGCCACCACTACACTATTAACACTCTAAACTGTCTAAAATGTGAATCTTGATAAAAAAAAAAAAAGATTTTTTTTTTGGTGCAGGTGGAAATGAGCGAGATGATCCACTGCCAACTGCGAGACACAAAGGCTATGTTCACACTGCAGGACAAATGCGGCCCAAATCCAATTTTTTGCTCATATTTGACTCGGATCACATTTTTTCATGACAATGTGAACAGCGCAAGTCACATGGAATAAGGCTTTTTCAATTCCAATTTAGGCCACTTCAGTATGTGGTCATAAATCAGATACGGGTCTGATTTTTTGCAATGCGACCTCAGTCTGAACAGCGAAATCGGAATTCATGCGACTTTCACAGCACTCTCAATTGACGTTTGTCACAAATCTGCGCAAGCGGAAGTCACCATATGTCTCCGTCAGAGTGCCAAACATGGAGCAGAGCACAGATGTTAGCCAGTGGAGGAACAGTGAGGATTAAATAGGTATTTGGGGTGATAAATCTGGAATGCTCATATCGTAACCGGGCAGTTTTCGAATCAATAAAGTGACGTCTTTTTTTTTTGCCCATGTGCATCATTGCGTCTTTGTTGTTTTGTGTGCACGCGGGCCAGTTCAGAATAGTGAATTGTCCACATTGAAATCTGATATTGCCCATATTAAAAGGAGCAACGGCAAGGATGTGAACAGGCAAACAAAAAAGTCTGATCTGAGCAGAAAATCAGAATTGAGCATTAAGGCCTGCAGTGTGAATGTAGCCAAAGGTATTTATTAAAGAAACTTAACACACTTGGGTAAACTACAAAACAAAGGACCACACAGTGGTACTATCCCACACAGTGACTGACTAAAGAACTGAAGAAAGGACAGCACTTAAATACAATAAGACTAATCGAGAAATGCAAGTGGACTACAATATGAGAGAACTACAGTAATCAAGGCTCATACAAGACAGACTTGCATAGTCTCCCTTAGTGCGCACACCTGAGATATTTATGAAGCCCAAAAGGCAATACTGTGGCCATAAAGCAAGCCAGGGAGTTGGCTTGGCAAAGAATTGCAGACACACTAAATTTGTAAGTTATATAGCTGTTACAAGTGCCTGGCATGATGGTACAGTGGTTTATGCTGTCGCCTTACACAGCGGAAGTCCCTGGTTTGATCCCCATATCCAATGGGGAACCTTCTGGGTTGAGTTCATGTGTCATTCCTACTGTATAATGTTCTTCTATATTATTTGATCTCCGTAATATACTTTCAATTGTATCCTTGCGAAATTGTTCTCCACAAATAATATTGTATCTTTGCTTTTTACGATAAAAACTTTCAGAGTAGACTGTGACTAAACGAAATACCTTCCTGTGCATATTATTTTAACTGATTTTTTTTTCAGTTTCAGTCATTGCATTTCATGTTTGACCTTTGTAATATGGGCACGTTTTTGTTTGAATTATTTTGGAATTGGAATGCTGAGACGTGTTTTTTACAGGCTTTATTGTATTTATTATATGACACGAGTAATGACAGTGTGGAATTTCGTCTGACGGAGCAATTGATTGAGAATCTGTTCCCACACATCGGACATTCTTAGAGACAACACTTAACTAAGCGAGCAGTTAACCTGTTCCAGAGCAGACCTGTTCACACACCTAAGTTACCATGGTAGCTCAGCGGGGATTCATTTAAGACATGTTGATGGAACAGAACTCCCACTTAAATGAGCCAGACTTGTCAAAATAAGTCAGACTTTCCCTTAATCCTGCTTCGTGGAATACCCCCCTGGACACGGAAACAAATGGAAGACAAACACTATGGAAGCAGAAAATCAATAAATACAAAATTACAGACAAGGCTGGCCTCTGGCTAGCCTCAGACCCATGGCCAGAAGGGCAACAGTTTCTGAGTCGCATGGGCAACCCAACGAGCAATTCGGCAGGCCAGGGAAGAGGCAAAACAAACTGCGGACTGAAGGACAAGAGACAGGAGGGAGCGTAGAATGGCCACGCAGGGAGGAGACGTGAAGGACAGGGGCTGGAAGAGCAGTACCCTGACAGATTCTGGGTAAAATATGAATTGTGTTTTTTTCCACTTATAATTGAGATTGTGATTTTCTCATGATTCCTAAGTAAACCGTTTCTCTCAATTTTATTATGATTATTATTATTTTACTTTGTATATTGTCTTTGTGGAGATGGAAGAAGCAATATGATATAACACAAGCGATACGATTACAACACCGCTTTTGCTTACACCTGGTCACATGGTGTAATGCAGTCCTGTCATTTGTTGATACGGCTTAGGGAGAAAAAGGGAGTGCTTGGTTTGATGCAAATTCACACTGTAAAGTGTAACCCCAGCAATTTTGTGTTAAGTGTTAAATATTTAATTCAGAATACTCCACAATAGTAGTAAAGCACCATTTTCCCAGAGTATAAGAAAATATGAATGAAACTAAGAACTGCAGAAATGTCAGAGGCTCCTCAGCTTCTCGTCCTGCTTGATGTATCCCTACGTGTGTCTCCTGTCTCAGCACCTTGTCCCCTCGCACGCTGTACCTACAAGCCCGCACACCTTCCGATGTCTGCCTCTGCTGTTTCGGTTGTAGTTTTCCATGCTGCATGTTAAACTGTCCTTATAAACTTGTAAAGCAGTTAATTAAGAAGTAAACCATGTGCAGGAATCCCATTAATACTTACTCATCAAGAGTATTCGCTTCTATAAGTAATAGGTTTCACTACACTGGTTATTTATCTAGCGTTATTGCAATAAACCCTTTTGCAAGGTTAACATGTTATCTCTGTTAATTACTTTTAGTCTTTAATTACTATTGCTGTTTTGTCTGATCCAATCTGTGCTTGGAATATAGTCTTGTGGTAAAATTTTTCTGGGATCATTCCAGTTGAACGCCATTCTTGCTTGAATAAATACCTTGAAAATTGAATGCAGGTATGTTTCAGTAAGCATGCAAATGCATATTGATTGGCATCTGCTTAAGATGTATCCTCGAAAGCGTTGTTTAAGCATTAAGTCTTACATGCTCAATGCTTCTGGCAACTTGCACTTAGCAAGTCAGTCATTATCTATAAGTTATTATGTCAATTCATAAAATTAAATATTTTGTAGCACTCGGCAGACACAGGCGTCTACGTGGCAAGAACCAGATGTGGTGCCTTTATTTAAAATGAGAACATAATTTTATTTCTCCTTAATTGGACTAAACACAACCACCAAGCACCAAACACCCTCAGTTGTGACACATACTCTGCCTACCACACAGGCCATCCTAACTACTCATACTACACAAAGTGATCACACACACAGCACTATTTACAAAATATAACATTAAATGCTATAGATAACACTACACTAACAATATTTTTGTAAATGTACTATTCTAGGATTATCCTCTCTTTCTTTCTTTCTTTCAGTGGATGCCACTCACCCTCATCAAGTGTCTTGGGGTGACTAAAACTTCTACATTGCACTGTATTTTCTGTTCCATTGACTTGTCTTTTACTTACTACACATGGTTACTGGTCCTATCCCCATCATCTACGTTCCCCATGCCCTGTGACTGCGGCACAAGAATTTTACTGTTTTCTTCAGACCACGTGTGGATTGGATGATGAAACTAATTTTAACTATAACAAAAATATGATAGAATTTTAAAAATGTGTTTGCAGGTTTGGCCCTGTCCTGTTTAATAAACTGTGTATGGTGTATAGCCCTTATACTATTTAGTTAACAACCCAAAAGAAAAAGCAAAATTATTATTTTATTATTATTTTTTCAAAATTATTATTATTGTCTGCCATGAATAGGTAGACAGTAAAGGCAACTGTACATTATTCCAGGGCTTTTTCTGAAATAAAAAGCTGAAACTTCATAGTGATTCAAGGCGCCTTTGAGTATGAAGTAGCCTTTTGTCCTAGCATGCAGCTAATTTGCCAAATTGTCATTATTTTCAGCTGCCGCTTTTCATTTGAAGGACCTGTGATCTAGAAGATGGAGTGAAGAGCAAGAATGTGCATGATGTTCCCAGGAATCATCCATCCATCTTCCGAGCACTCAGGGTTGTGGAGGGTGCAGTCTGTTCCAGGCAGCACGTGGGGCAAAATCCTGGCACACCTTGAATCGAATGCCAGGCCATCGCAGGGCACACACTGTCATGCATGAATGCCATTAGAAAGTTTGATATCAGAGATGCACAACTTCATAGTTGGAGGGGGTGCTGGGGCAATCCAAGGCAGCATTAAGCACAAGGCAGGGGTTCTAGTTTATATTCACAGAATGCCAGTGTAGATTAACTGCATGTACAGGATAACCATGTGTAGGATCACACCTGGGACTGATTACAAAACTTAAAGTCCAGAGAGGGCCTGAGACAAGGCCAGCCTGGTACGAGATGTTGATAATGGCCTGAAAGCACCAAAGGGAGGTTAGTGACCCCCACACACTTAAACACACACACACACACACACACACACACACACACACAGAAGGGAGGCCAACACTTCAACTTTTATTACCTAAAGATTTAGGGACCTCATGGACAG
>JAODUD010000001.1:24875862-24887234 GCA_026784285.1 Stomatorhinus walkeri | reverse complement strand
AAAAAAAACAGATATTTATCACATTATGGGGACATTGTGTCCCCATAAGGATAGGTATACCCGCTCGCACACACACATACACACACACACACATGCAGTACTAGATTGGAACACTTGGAACTAAATTCATTCCACAGGGCTTTTTCAATTGCGATTCGGTTAAGGTCCAAGTTGAATTTCCCCATAACAAATAATGTAAATGAATTTAGTCCATTTCAGACCCCTAAGTGATTTTTAAACTTACCAACCTACCTAACTAAACATAAAAAGCATTAACAATCAATATTAAATTAATACACAAATGAAAACCACACATACAAACGCAATAAACACAAGTTAAATGATAATTCCACACTCTGAAGTTAGAGCAGACACTCGTGCGCCTTCAAGTCTTGCTTTCGTTTTAGGTTCTGCAGTTACTTCACTACTTTCCTCTTTGCTTTGCTGCTTTCACTGCTCACTTTCTTAAGGACCATGATTACTGTAGTAATCGGCCTCAGCTCCCCAGCAGGCCCATTAGCCTTTCTCAGCCCGTCAGAGACACATCTCAAGCAGGCCTGTTTTGTTTTGCCATGTCCCGAGTTCTCAGTTGAACTGCGATTAGATTTTTCTTGACCGACCCGTTTGAGGACCGAAAATGTAGTTGAATTGAACGCGTCTCGACCCATACAAGATTTAGCAGGAACGGTCGAGTTCCAAGATTTCAATCATGGTACAAGTTTAATGAAATTCGACAGACCCATTCAATGTCCAAGCTGGCAATGTCAAGTTAAGAGGCATTCGAGTTCCAAGGTTCTATGGTAGGTATATATCTATTTGTGTATGTATATATAAAGAGCCATGGGAAAAAAAAGATATGCATATTTTTTTATTATTATTCTTTCTTTTTTTAAGCATTTTATCTTGATTTTTTGCATCTATGTGAACACGGCAGTTACTTCATTCACGATAACAATTTTATTGCTGTATCAAGGAAAAAAAAAAATCCAAGCAGCAAAATGAAATGATTTCTGAAACGCTGTCCACTACCCAATCCAATTCCCTACATTCAAACAGAAAACCAAGAGAGCAGTCAGGTTGGAGGCAGATTAAGATTAAGGCGTCATCTAAAAACTCGCTGCCAATCGAGCCTGTTGTCTTGGCGGTGGGACAAAAATAGCTCATGGAAATGTTTCTGTTTCATGCAGTTGGTTATTTACATCTCATTTCTGTAACTGGAACAGAACCATTTGCTGCTCATCTATGATTGAGTGAAAAGCCTTTCACAGCCCTGTACACACCCGAGAATAAGCTGCGAAATGGCACGTACATAATTTCCCTTAGTCTTTTTTATTTTTTGACTAACAGATCTAGGTCTTCATTAACAACTTATGACCGCAGGGTCATTATTACATTATTATTATTGCTTTTTTGCTTTTGCCCTCTTCTGCCTGACATTTATGAGGGTGTATGAGTGTGTCTGCCATTGTGCAGTAAAAGGATGGATGGATGGATGAATGGATGGATGGATGGATGAATGAATGAATTTTCTTTTTCGGGTTTAATTTATTTTTGCTTGCCTTGAATTTGGGGGACCTCCATACCCTTGGACGGCTAGCTAAGTTACCCTTTTTGTTTTTGTTATTTTTTAATTTATTTTTTAGACACTTGTGTTTTATATAAAACGGCATCCCTCATCTTCCCAAGTATACGACTCAACTTTGTTGTGTATGCAGTGCTGTGGGTTAACTAGGAGGGTTAAGTTTGTTTGTAAAGAAAGACAAACACAACACAATGTGGACACGATATAGCAGAAAGGGAGAAATTTGGAATTAGTATTATAATATAGCTTATTTATTACAGACAGTATTAAAGGTACAAATGAATTCTGTTCCCTATGTCTGTCTTTCAGTCAAAGTTGTAGGTAAATTGGAAAAATAATTATACAGAAAAGAATAATACATAGTAAAAAGCAAATTAGCTACATATAATACTGTTTTGTGCTAGCTAATGAACTGTTGACAAATGTTTTCATGAGTGTCACAAAGTAATGCATGACTTCATGATGACAAACCATTGTATTTAACATTTGAATTGTGTTGAAGGGCAACAATAGAAAAGCTTAAATGATTTAAAAATGCCGTTTTTAAGAAGTCATTGAGCTATTTAAATTACTTATAAACTGACAAATTAAATGAACGACAAGGTATACAAATCATGTAAAGTTGATTGTGAGAAATAAAGGATGTAAAATTGTTTTGCTAGTACGTGCAGCTATATCTGCAGGGTTATTGACATGAAGGTCAGTTGTGTCAGCTAACAAACATCTATGGGAACTCTCTTCAAAGTTCTCTAGCTGTACTTAGCCTGAACTCCAGCTTGAGGACTTGTTGGAAAATGTCCAGGGTCAGCGAACAATGATTCAGAGATGGATCCTTAAGGGGTCAACATTTATCACTACTGCACTCTGGCTTACTTTTCACTGTATATCTATATTTGTATATAATTTTAAATTTATTTTACAATGTGCAGCATTGATGCAGAAAGCACACAGTTAAATTGTACACATATATAACAAAGGTTCTATTCTATTCTGTTATAGTAAGGCTCTTTTCATACTGCTCCTTGTGTAACAAGGAATATCTTGTGACATAAAACAGAGGAAGTTAACATGGCGGCTCCGTAAACCTCCTCAGTGGTACCTCATATCATCAAGGGCTGTTGAATTAATTCCCCCCCCCTGGTTACATGTGGGTTTTCTCTGGACATTCCAGCTCCCTTCTGAATTCCACAAAACATAGTTTATGTGGATTTGTTGTATCTAAAATGTCTGTTTTGTGTGTGTGTGTGTGTGTGTGTGTGTGTGTGTGCGCGCGCGCTCGCGCAGGCACGTGTACAATAATCTGGCACCATTGTGGAATACACTTCACGCTCACCATAACCTATGATTTATCGAGGATAACTAGCTATAGGAGACAGGTTTTTAGAATGTGTCATATTTCATGCATTCATATGTTGTTTCAGCTAATAATGGGCCCTTGTGACAAATAATGTGTCCGTAATGGAAAATGTTCATTTCTTTGGTGCCTTTGCTCTCAGGATAATTATTACTTTGCTTGCTTTGCTTGTGATGTGGATATTGATGGCCTGCATCTGTCTCTAATGAGCTGCTTCATGTGCTGGCCTGACGCAGGCTAATAACACCGTCATCTGTACTGGCCAGCTTTCAGTCCCCTGCCCCCTGTCAGCAGCTGGACCATGATCACTCACCCTCGCTATCTTCCATCATCCAGACATTTTGATGGATTGTATGCAATTCCATGTCTGCTTTTCTCTAAAGACGTCTTTGAGCAGGGTAGGTAGGAATTGTCAGCATTTTAGTTATCAGTGTAATTACTATATATCAGTTCTTCTCAAGTCATTTAGCGTAGGGGAAAGTGTGAAGCATTTTTGTTTTCTTGCCTTAACATTCCCTTCCAAACCCCCAACCTCTTTCCTGTGACACCATCACCTTTATATACTGTAGCTATGAAGGACCTAGTTTATTGATGCTTCCATTTCCTGATTACACTATACATACACGTTCAGCCTACCTGGGTGTCCTGCAGTGAAAACCCAGAGGGGAGTAGTAGTTAGAGTGAGGAATTATTCCTAGAAATATTAAAGTAAAGTGATCAGAACATTGTTGTATGGAATTTTAAGAGCATCCTGAAACAAAGTATAATACACTGATTTCAAAAACTCTCAAAACACTAAAAATGCAAATGTGTGAAAGATTCTAGCAGTAATTCACAATGCCATCAGCCCTGTTTGAACCTTGACAATAGGTATTGGAATAAGAAGAAATAAGAAATAAGTATAATTAAAAAACAGAAATCCAATGACAAACCATTAAACAAAGCTTGGGGAAAATGTGCAAGCCTCTCTCTCCTCTCTGGGTCACGGTAATTTACAATTTTTTGGAATCCTAAAGAATCCTTCACCTTTGTCGCTTCTTGTTAGTCCAGCTGAAAACAGCACACATAACCTTCAGAACTGCATAACCTTACATAACCTTCAGAACTGCAAGTACCTCAACCAGACAAGAAATGCACCAATATGGTCTTTGCTTCCTGTGGGCGGTATGGTGTGTTGTAAAGTATAGCCCACAATCACAGCGTAAATCAAAGGGGAAAAAATAAAAATGAAGTGATATTACCTGCATTTCTTTTTCATTTTAGTTCATGTTACATTGTTCATTGTAGCTTTTATTTAATTTTAAGTTTGTTTTCATTTTTATTTTAGTTAACAAAATTATTTTTTCACTCCCAGCTTTAGTTTTAGTCTTAGTTTTTTAACTATAATAACCCTGGTCCATAAGTCATGGCCCAAACTCATGATATACTTCTTGGCAACAGTAAATGTTATCAGGAGGGTGCCGTGGTTTTTTTTCCTTTTAAGTCACACGCTCTGTGACCCACTAAAAATGGTCTCCTTGAGAAATTCTGTTATAATTAGTGTAAAGTCGTTTACAGCAAACAGACTTTTGATATTCCGAGAACTCTAAATAATCTATACACTAACCTACACAACAAAGCCAATATTCCTGTTGCTCGATGTCTCTATTGAAAATCCCTTTTTTACCAACTATACGCACATGGCTTATACAGATCAACTGGCAGAGTATCTAAAATATTTCATGAAGATGAACCAATACAACTGTGTCGTTACCAAAAGTAAATACTACATGAACAACTGGATATGAAATAGATGAAGAGGTGAGTGAGAAGTTGGAAATTTTGTGTAGTTGAACGTAACATAGTGTAATTGTAACATAATTGGTGATCAGTGATCATTGTTAACACACAACAATACAAATATGTCTCTGGCATTTAATCCGTAAGTGACATAGCAGGGGGTGAAAGCTTGCTGGTCAGGGATTCAAACCAGTACTCTTTCAATTACAAGCGTTCTTCCCAAACCATTAGACCACCACTGCCCCTATTGTTTGCTTGCTGATTCAAAGCAAACATTTTTTAATGAATAAAACACAACTATTTTCTGTATGGGAAAGGGAGTTTTTGTGGGCCTAATTCACCATCCCTACAAACTAACCTGACTAGGCTTTTACAATCATAATATCCCTCTTCCTGGAGGCGTCTGGCTCAGCAGATTAGGTCTCTGTGTCAGTGACCAGAAATACTTCAGTTCACATCTTGTGCTCAAAAGAATATTCACATCTCCGTTGGACCTTTCGGCAGGGCCCATCACCCCCCCGAAATGCCAAGAAACGGCTGACCATGTGCCCTGCTCAGACCCCAGGCTTCTCTTTCAGATGTATGTGTCTGTAGGTCTCAAAGGAGAACAAGGTCGGCTTTGCATAGACTGAAGAATTCCAACGCAGCTGTACTTGTGAAAATGGGTTGATGATCTTTCTTTTTGAGCATCAAAACCCTAGAAATGGCAGTGTGGATACCTGGATACCAGTGTGGATTAGTGCCTACTGATGGAGGAAACACTCAAATAATATACTTAAGTAAAAGTAGAAAGAAACAGGCAAAAATGGACTCCAGGAAAAGCTGAAGTATCCATTGGCCTTTCTACTTAAGTAAAAGTAGGCACTTGCTTGTAAATATACTGAAAGAATTAAACAAAAAGCTCTTGAACTTATACTCCCCGATTTATCTGTATAACATGGCATTATATGTGTCTACTGTCTGTACAGTTAAACACAAACATTGAGGTGGCACAGCAGTTAGAACTGTCACCACATACTCCTGGGAACAGCATTCAAGTCTCCATTATGGCATTGCATTGTGCCAACTGAAGTAAGGTTACATAATTAACCAGCTACAATGATTAATGCTGGTTAACTAGCCACACAGTTCAGCAAAGTGCTGAAATATGTGTGTGTGGCAATGCATATATATATATTTTTTTTTATATATATATATTTCACAGCGGTACCTGATCTTTTAGGTGCATGCTCCAGCAGTTCACGGTTTTGTCAGGGTCTGTGCCCATCTGGCCCCCTCCTGTGTGTTCTCGTGCTCCCCGGGGCCACCGTGAGTGTGTGGGTCACAGGCAGATATCCCCTCTGTCATGAGTTCAAGGCTAGCCTGAGGCCAGTATTGTTAATGTCTTTGCTTTTGTTTCCTTGTTAATGGCTCCCTGCTTGTGCCTTGTTCACTTATGTTCTGCTTTACCTGCGTTCCTCGATCTCTCCTACTGTTGATAGCTCTCTGTCTTTCCTAGTCTCCAGTGCCTGTTAATTTTAATATACTCCACCTGTTCCTTTCCCCAGAGTACTTAATGATTGGTTGGTTAGTTATGGTTCTCACCTGTCATACATTGTATCTTATTTTTGCTCCCGTTCACTTCCTCAGTGGCCCTGTGTGATAGCCCACGTACATTAGCCCACGTACATTAGCCCACATTTTGTCTTTCTTGTCGTTGTTGGCGCCCCCTTGTGGTCCCTTCTTATGGTTCAGTTTTGTTAAACCCTTTTGAGAGCTTCTAAGTGGATTGTCTCCTTCGTCAAGCCTCACTGTAAAAGGTTTTCTATTTTCCTTTTTAAATTATGCATTAATGTTGCTTCATTAGATGCAGAACTGGAAACGTGTGCAAAGTTTCTAAATCATCAATATTAGCCCGATCACAAACATCCAACGATCACCTCTGGCCATTTCCAAAACCACTTTCCATAATGAATCAAATGTTGTTGTATATAGTACAAACTGTATAGCAATCAATCTCTTGAACTAGAGCGGAAAAAAAACATGCGGTTTGTAAGATCTGTCAGGATTCGAAACCTGACGCCTACTCCCTGCAAGTCACTGGGCTTTACTTTGATGTGGAAAGCTGTAGAAGCTCTGTATTATCTGTCTTATCATTACTTTTCCCTGATGTCATCCGATTTATATTTAAAAAAAGCAACATGATAGTAAAATACAGTTGAGTAGAAAGTATAAATATTTGCTGTAATGTGTTGTAGAGTATCTACAAGTACAGGTGTGACAAATGTATGTAAGTGCAGTAATGAGGAAATTATACTTTGTTACTCTCCACCACTGTTAGTGCCTAGATAAATCGTAGCAGTTGACATCAGTCTGTGCATGGTAACAAAATCTGATTTCTTATGAGACTGCAGAGCCTGTGTTACTTTTACAACAGCTCGCCTACAAAAGTGGATGTTTGTCCAAGATTGTGCTTCACCCGCTCCCCCCCCCCCCCACCTCACTACAGCCCTCCCTTCCTCCTACTTTTCAGTGCCCTTCCATGTCTTTTAATTACTCACAAATATATAAATATATTTCAGCTGGCTGCTTGTCAGACTGCATTATAAGCCTCCCGGCTGCAGACGCTCAGGGCAGCATGGTGTTGGTGGGGGGCTCATTCCAACCCCCTGGGAGTTCCCGTTTATGCCCTTGTTAGTAACTTGGACTGTCATAGCCGGCATTTCATAAGGGACCAGGGCCCATCCCTCATGGGTTCACAGTGCATGCATCAATCTGGCAGAGCAGGGCAGGATAGATATGACTAAGCCTGGTAAATAGCTGCCTCAATGATGTCATTAGTACCAGGAGAGGACAGATGCACGGAAAGAGACCCAAGGTGCCCAGAATTGCTGTAGACTTAATCCAGGTCGGGGGGGGGGGGTAGTCTAAACAAAGACTACCACTTTGAATGGAATACAATAGAATAGTGATGCATTACTGATATCCATGGGGAAATAGTGTTTTGTCCAATCCCATCTTGCTCCCTGGGACACTGACATAAAGGTGAGAGCAAGCTTGGGGGTCACAGAGATAATGGAGAAATTGGGGGGAGAAGGGCCTTGCTCAGGGACCCAAAGGTGGCGTCAATTTGCCAGCCCTGGGATTTGAACCAACAATCTTCCACTGAGCCACATACTGATCACCAGTTATTGTCTGACAGTCATTAACGATTCAGTATTGCACTGGGTAAGGACCTGAACAAAAGTCGAACCCCACGAGAAGGTATGCTCACTGGTGGGGCATTTTAAGGGGAACTTTTTGTTGTATTGATTAAAAATATTTAGTTTTATAAAAGGATAATGTTCAGATCTGTAAGGTGTGGCATTGACATCATTTAAATAACAATGATACGAAGAGAATAAAACAATAAAAGTGTTTAGCATGGTACGGCAGAATTTTGCTTGGGAAAATGAATGTCCTTCAGACATTAATTTTTACTAATTAGACTGATTTGAATGACAGATCAAACTCAGTACTTCAATAGTTCAATGGGGAAGTATACTGGTTAGCAGAATGGGGAAAATGAGAGTTTTGCAAATCACGAGCACTTTATTGACATGCAGTCGCCTACGTCAGTGATGTGAAATAATAAAGCTAAAGAAGAGACAGAACGAAGAGGAGCAGGAAGAATTCAAAGACTCAAAGAAGAAACTCTACAGCCTTCATACTATCCTGACTGCAATAATCATGTGGTCTGTCTGACCAATCGGGGGGACACAGCCCTTCTTATAGTAAAATCTGACATGGTTCTCCCTCAGTGCGGCATGAGGCAATGCCTGAATCTTTCCTAGGGTTATCTTCTGGTTCAAAGTATGAAGGGATCATCAGTTATATCAGGCAGGTGGCTACAGAGGGATTAGGGGAATTTTCATTTTTCAGTTTAATACACAGACACCATTCCGGGCAACTGTTTAAAATGTGATGTATAATGGTTTGAAAATACTAAAAGAGCAGAGATTCACCACAATCGCTGAGCACCAAAGCATAGCTATATTTAACAACACCTCACCATAATCACTTTTTTTAAGTGGGGGGGGGGGGGAGTGAGCATAAGAAAGGCCACAATTCATACAGAGGGACCAAAGTCATCATTAGCTAATCATGTCTTGATTCAGTGAGTGACAGAGGGAGGGGTACAATGAATATTTATCTTTGGCCTATAAGCAAGCCCCTGGATATGCCTCTTATTGCTTCTAATTAACACTCACTCATTTTTTCATGTTAGGCATAACGCTACAGCTTGTTCCTGTTAAGTGAATAAGTAAAGCCTAATCTGAAATGGTCTCCTATGTCATTGCCAACAATGGAATAGAGAAAAATCAGAAGATTATGCAAAACCATATAAATGAACAATATCCTGGAATATGACTCGGCAACAGTGTGGCTGGATGGACAAGGCAGTGACTTACTGTCAGGGGAAGCATCCTGGGTGTCACAGACTCACTGACCCAAAGCACTCATCTAAACAGACACCACTGCTGTCCAATTGCAGTGTTAGTAGATACCGTTTGCATTGGGCAGAGTTGTGTTTGAGTTCCTAATTGTCTCCACTGGGAATAAGTGAGGCAGGACCTCAGTAATCTGATTAACAAAATCCAAAATATGACAATTCTAATGTTGAGCCAAAGATTAAGTAGCTCCACGTCCACTAACAGGAATGAGAAGAGACAAGATATCAGTATCCATATTTTCATCAGTCTGGAATGTTCATAAAAGGAAGGCAGCTCTGTGGGCGAGATTCTCTGTTGAAACGCTGTGAGATTCACCCCCCTGCCCAGATAGGGCATCTCTAAGCATACAAGTTAGAGGATCAATAGTAGCTTAGACATAGACTGCACCTGCCAAATATTCCTGGAACACAACAACCTTGACTTTCAAGTCCCGGAAGAGCACATGAATTTCAATGCAGCATCAGGATTATCACCTTGTCTTCCATGGCCCGCAGTACGGCACTATTAGGAATATACAAACTCAGTCATGTAAAAATCATATTTAACCTCTATCATTTTTTTCTAAAGATGGGCCAGTCGATCATGTGTACACAGGTGAACTGAAGCCTCTAAAATGTCAACGAGTTGCATTTGTAGATGTTTCAGTAAGGAAAAAAAAAATATTACGATAGCATATTATATTTAAACATCTCAAACAGGTCTTTAAGTATACTGCACCACTCCATAATCAAAACAACATTTCTTTTTTCCCCCACAAATTTTCCTACGGCAGGGAACCTTTCTCAATCTACAATGTACACAAGACATCAGTCGTGCTCTCCCAAAGCTTACGATCATGCAAAAGTATGAAGATGTTTTAAAGCCTTAAGCTGGTGGTAATTTTAAGCCACAGCCCTGTAAATCCAAAGCTGTTATTCAAACTGAGTCGTTTTTGTCTGCACTATTCATAAAGAGGTATGATGGCACATAAATAAAATAACTGGCTTCTCATTTGCAGATTTTATATCTCACAGTTTGCACTCATATCATTGCATTTTCTGTCTTTTCTTAGAGCACTACCTCATGGGTCATTTTGCTCAGAACTATACATTATATTTGTATTTAGAATTTATTTGTAATTTATTGCACTTGTATATATTTTATTTGTACCTGGTTAGATACTGACTGGATTCCATTAGCTCTGTACCAGTTTTAAAAAGGTACAGATATAAAATGGTCCTGTGATGTTGTTTAAGTTAAACATGTTAGAGCTAGACTCTCGAACTCTCTGGTCTGTCCCGATCCTAAGACTGCGGCTGCTAAACAAACAAAATGCCCTTCTCTCTAGACGAGACTCTGGGCATTCTCAGCACACAGAAACGATAACCCGTTTTATCCGTTTATTGAACTTTTTTCCCCATCTGTTCATTCCATTCCATTGCTCACTCTTCTCACCTAACCAGGTGTTTTTAACTATGTTGTGGTTTATGTCTTAAATTCTCAAGTGTAGATTTTACCATCTGACTGTTTTTTATTGCCTTGTCTTTATATATATATATATATATATATATATATATATAAAATGTGTAATGTGACCATGGGGAATGAAATTTCGTCTGAATGTATGAAACGCCTATAGAGGGAGCATTACTTGACTTGGTGTGAGTATCGCATCCAGTCACCATCAAAATGACACCAAATGACAGAAACAGCGAATGAACACGCAGCATCCTGAGTGACAGGAGGCCGAACAGCTGAGTTAATAAGTGCACCTGTGATCGACACAGTGATCACAAAATTGCTGGTTCTGACCGACATTCTCCTCTGTGTGAACGCCAACGTTAGAAGCTATAGTAGAAAGGCTTTGGAATTGTTGTGAAGTCAGAGAGCTTGGCTGGCATTTTCCCTTTGCATAATCAGTACAGAGAGCACCTGTTATATTTGAAGGGTTGTTCCAGCTATTTCTTTCATTCTGGAAACTGTGGTATCACTGTTTTGTGGAGAACAGCATAACAAGCTACTCATTTGGGTTCTGACCCTGTAGCAGTCGAGTCTCACCTCTTGCCTTCCTTTTCTCTGTGGGATGGAGAGCAGTGACGATAACCCAGTTCCTTTAGTAATACCTATCCACTCTCTGCCCCTCCTGGGGCATTCTGGTGAACTGCCCTAGGCCATGAACTGAGACCCCAACGCCCCCCAACCCCCC
>JAODUD010000001.1:24847592-24863748 GCA_026784285.1 Stomatorhinus walkeri | reverse complement strand
GGCGAGATGCGTACACTGGAGATTCCTTTGGGCTGGGGTACGAGAGGAAAGGTGTTGGCATCGGCATCCACATAACCATCTCTTCCTTGTTCCTGACAACTCATATACATCTGTGTTTTATGCTCTTTATCCTCAGATCCTGACTGGATTCCCAGTGACTGAATACTGCTGCTTTTTTCCTCAAGATTCATATCCAAGGTTTTTTTTCACCTATCTCAACAAAATGGCTATTTTGCTTTTCCTAAACAGATAGATAGAACAGTAATACATTATTGATTATTTTTGCTCACCATGAGACATGCATAGAGATGAGAGTCACATTTGGGGTCTGGATTCAGGGTCAGATCAGTCTGGTGGCCTTGGGCTTTGAACTGAACACCTTCTGACTGCAGACAAAGAATTCTAACCCGCTAAGCCACACATCGCTCTCACCTAAATTATATATTGTGTTGTGACTACCCCCGCCTGCTCCACGTACACCCCACTCTTTATACAAAACTGCTGAGTCTGTACCCATTCCCCGTGTCTTGTGGTTCCGTGAATCATCCTGACAGAACCAATTTTCATAATGGCATATTCTAAAAGCACCATAGAGCCACGATAATCAAAACCTCACATGGCTTTCCTGAAACCCCTATTAAGTTGTAAATATTTAAGTAATTGTTTATGGGTCTTTTAGACCACTCATTAAAGGCCTGAGTCAGCAATGTTTATGCATCAAATTCATCAATCTATACTATTCTATGTACTTATCTTTGTAACCCTCTCTGTTTAATAAAATATTAACTAAAATTGTGGGCATTTAATAGTTGACATAAATTTCAAAACATTTGTTGTATGTTGCCAGTCAAATAATTTCAGGAATGGACACACATGAACAAGCATGTTGACTTGGTAGGATGACTGAACTGCAGGAAGATGAGGCCGTGGGTTTAGTCTGTGAATCTGTTTGGAATGCTCAGAACGTTTTCTGTCTTGTAGCCCTTGTCTTCTCACCGTCAGCTGTCACTGTGCTGCTCAAGGACAAATCCCAATAACGACAACCTGGTTGAATGGCAGTAAAGCATCTTACATTGAATAATATTTGTCTTGTTTCCTCGCGTCATCCCATAATATGTTTCTGAAACTATCCTGTTTGAAATTGTGTCATGGTTAATAATGGGATTATATATTTCTGATTTTTCTACTGCAAAGTGATTGGCAGTATTGTACTGCCCATAACTACAAGTACCAATGGTCTGTGAAAAACATCAGGATTTCAGAAAAAAGCTCCTGAGAATTTGATATGTTCTGCTACTCCAGAACCAAACCAGGATTTTGTTTCAACCAACCAGTTGAACATAAGAGTCACAGTCACAGAGTACTCATGTGGTTGGTTGAAACAATATCTTGGTCTGGACATGCGTTTGCCTCTGCCCATTGCATGAAAAAGACATGGAGCAAATAATGTCGAGAGTAATAAAGGACTCCCTATACCTACTTATTTAAGATTTCAATTAAATAATTATGACTCATGGGAATACATTTATAAACAGTAAACTGACTGCTGCTTCTTAAGATTAATGCTCAGGTACCGCCCATTTCTTAACTAAACCTTGAAGTTCCATTCCTTTAGCTTGATAATCGGCCGGGCCCATGGGAACGCTACGCTAACGCCTCCCGTGGCTTCACACCGGGGCTTACATCGTGCGGGGCTTGTCGCTAATGAAGCAGAGCGTGTGCCTAGAACACATGAAGGACGGACGACATTATTGACAATGTCACGGCTTCCCTTTTCCAAGTCCAGACTGTCATTTGGCCTTAATTCCGTCTACTAATCCTCAGTGGTGACATTTTGCCATTTGAAATTTAAAGTCTGATCAGGAACAAATGAAGACCTACAGAGGAATCATTGTCTCATACCATGTTCCTAAATATATAAGAAAACATTTACTCTATTCAAGCTGCAAGGAAGGAGTTGCAAAAAAGCTGCAAGAAAGAAGTATTCAAAACAGGCTTTATTATTTACAATATAATTAGCCTACATTACTATATTATTACATAATGTGCAATTGTATTTTTTTAATTTCTCTATTTTCTATAATGTTAGCATGCTTGGGGGGGGCTGGGCAGCCAGTGGACCCCCAGAGGTTTATTTTTCTCCCTACTTTTGATTCTTTTAGTTCCACTCCTCCATTGACTTCTGATATTCTCATATCCTCTTTTCTCTCCCTCACGCATCATTTTGTATGAATGAAGTCATAATGTATTACCGCACACTCTTTTCAAGTACCTCATGGTGACTCTGTTGTGAAAGGCGCTATATAGAAAAGAATTGTAGTTCAACTGAGTTTATGTACTTGATTTATGTATGGAACTAAAGTAGCTGCAGAATCTTTACATAACATCCCATACAGGGTCAGGGGAACAATAATGTGCATGTAAGTTACAGAATGCTAATATAACGTTCAATAAAAATCTCCTATTTAATATCAAGACATCATTTCCATCAGCATATGCTTAAACATGAAAGCTATTCAGGGAATTTGACAAAAGGATACCTTCATATCTTGGTGTAAAAAGCTCATATAAAACATCTTCTACTACTACTATTATTATTATTATTATTATTATTATTATTATTATTATTATTATTATTAAGGGCTAAGCAATGATAATGTTTGATGAGGTATTTGATTTGTAATTACATGTATTTGTTTTACGTTTACAATATTCCACCTTTTTTGCAATTATAAAACGTGTATTCGTGCTGAATTGTAAGTTTTCTGAAGGACAACAAAGGTGGTGATTTTGACTGAATATGTGCTTGAGTTTGTATCTTCTCGGCATTCTCAAAGCTGAAAGATGAATGGATTGATGCATGTATTGATCTGTGAATATCTCTCTGTGTGGAATACTGCATATATGCATTTAACTGTAATTTCAAAATTTAAAGAATACATGCTAGTTATCCGGTTTACAAAATTTAAAGAATATGTGCTAGCTTGTTATTTATGAATACATGATAAACAATATAAAAAAAGTTTCCACCGAAGGGTCACTCTGGCATTTTAAGGAGAGAACTATAAGGTAATATAAAATATGTAGTATCACACAGAGGGCAAGGTGAACTCACTCACCAGCATCGGGGCTGCCAGGTCTCACGCATCTGGCGAGACACTCAGGCTTTCTGCCTCTCACGCTCACGCAAGAAATCTTACGGCAAATTTATATTATTCCATTATAAACCTAAAATTAGGTACATCTAATGTGTTGGGGTGGTTTTCAAACCCTACAGAATATTTACAAGGTAATAAAACTGTTATATGCATGTAAATGCCTGCGCAGACTCATGAGCTGAAAATCTCACGCCTGCCAGATTCCCAAAGTTGACAGCCCTGTGGCACGGAGAGCAGAAACAGAACAGTACTAAAGGACAATCAAATGAAACAAGGCAAGCTGGACATACTAGTGCAGATACAGTGTCATTAAACACAATAATACTAGCTACAATAGTGGGCAATTAGGCAAAGGTGCTAGCTAATTAATTGACTTGATAGATTGATTACCCTCATTACACCTGTGAGTCATTATGTGGAGGTTGTCCTCATTTACACTTGAGCAAGTTGCACCTGCTACACCGGGTATGCCAGTATAATGCGTAAGCAGCAAGATTCATGTCATTATGGGCTCAGTCTCATTTATCCCACTTGGTCCACACTTACACACTACCACACTTGGCATGCATGTTCATGTGCTTAACGCAAGTATTCAAGGGTGTCCAATTCCTCAAATAATCCGAGTGTAGGACGCTTGACATGCGTTTATCCACACCTTGGCAAATACCACACGGAAGCGGTCTTTGGCTAAGTATATAGACCCCAATGTACCACATCAGTAACAACTAATGTTTACTTTGAGCACATGGCTGGCTGCCAGCTTATCAGAATCCAGCATACCTCCAATGAAGTTTTTGTGCAAGTGCACAACACTGAATAATGAATGTTTATATAGCCTAGACTACAGTAAATCACAACCCCAAACACCACCAACACAAGCCACTATGTGGTTGTAGTCTGTCTCCTGTTTTACTCTTCAGATATTGAGTGTGTCTTATTGATTTCAAGACATCCCTGCCCACATGGGCCCTCTCCGTACACTTGTGCACCACAGTGTGCAAGGTCTCAGCTTGCTTGGCTGTAAGTGTGCTGCATGGGACAGAGCCTCTTTGTCCATTACTTTGTCCAAATACTGCTGTGGGTTTTAGACATTTGTTGCACATCTTTAGAATACTCTTTCTACGGGCCAAATATATGCAATACATGGTTCTAAGTGAATTGCCAGTGAATTGAAATTAAATTAAAACTTTATTTGTCATTTCATAGGTCCTGATGTACAAAATACAGTGTCATGGTTTAAAACTAGGAAACACAAAACAGACAAGACAATGACATATGACTATTCAGTAACACATTACCTGAGGGGGCATTGATACTTAGTTACTCAGTTACTACTGAAGAACAAATCACAAACAAAAATAGTAGCTACTTGAGATAAAAGACGTGTCACAATTCATTAATGATGAACAAATAATTTGTTTTTCATTACTTGTTTCTTCAATAGTTCATTAATTAGTTAATTTAGTAGTTTACAAAGGCTCATAGAATTAACAGGCATACTAACAAATATAGTAACTTCTGAGATAAAACATTTGTAACTGTTTCTTAATGAGGAAAGAACAGTATATAACTAGGACTTTTTTGTGGTTAATTAATACATAACTTATAGTGTAATACTACAAATGTTGTGCCCTTCAAGTAAAGTGTTACCACATATGCAAGTGTGTTTATGTGTGTGTATGTCTGTCTGTGTGAAATTGGAGTACCTTCCATTCTGTATTCTTTGTTTTCTACGGCAACTGGAAAACTGTTTAAAGCACACAAGTTATTCATGTCAATTTGGATCTATTATGCACTGTTTTGTCCTGTTTTGACCTTCACACTTCTCCAGTGTAGATAGAAATACAGTTATTTTTAGGTATTATAACTAAAACAATGCAGGACTTCTTTCACTAATAAAGTCACTAAAGCAACTGCCCCCAAACTTGTTTAAACATCTGCTCTGTTGCTACATTCCATGCTAATGAATCTGCTCCTATTGTTCCTTTGACCTGAGATAGCATCAGGCATACAGGTGTCCTCAGATTTATCATCAAAGCAGGAAGAACCGCTGAACAATAAAAGACGAACAATTACCACACACCTACCACCTTTAATTTTAACAATGCTATATTTCACTTATTGGAGGTACTATTAAAGCTACACCAGGAGATTTTTTTTCAAATTATTCTTTAATTTCCACAGTTAATCCTTCACACAGCTAACCACAGATAAGAGACCCAGCTCTCTCATGAAAAATACACAAAGGGCGTGTATTAATATTGGAAGTGTGCCGAGAAAGTTCTTGTACCCTTGGGCAAGGTCCAGTCCTTAACCCAAATTGCTGAACTATATCTGAAGCAAATTAAATTTGAGAACTCTGCACTAAGTAAAAGCATCTGTTACAGAATAACTAAGCATATTTTCTACTTTCAAACAGCAAGATTCTCCGGGGACGGTCTTCAGGCTTGCAATATCCTCGTATTGGATAAACCAGGATGTAAAATGGATTTAAACAGAATCAAATAATCTGATCACTTTCCAGCTTGCTGTGTTCTGTAATTTTCTTTTATTATTACCTTAAAATTTGCATTTATGAATTTATTTATATTTAAGTTCCTGTATTTCACATTGTTTAGATGTAAAATTATATGTCCATGATGACTGTATTAGTATTTACATATCTATATATTATATATTGATATTTAAATATATATCTATTTATCATTGACCTCCTTAAAATATATGATTCTCCACATGCCGCACTAGGTGTTCTTTGTACATGTACTGTATATATCGGTTCCTCTATAAGATGGTTATGTGTTCACAATTCAGACACAGGAAATGTATCGCATTGGATTATGTATTAGAGAAAAGAGAATTCAAATGTAACTAAAACAAAGACGGGGGTAATCCCATTCCAGGTATCCCAGAAACTTAATAGAACAGCATAGGTGTCCTCTGAAATATGAAAGTAACTATGTTCAGTGACCTGAGGTACTGTACATGTGTCTAATGATAAAACTGGTAAAGAAGGTAGACCTAGAAATTGGAAAGTGAAACAAAAGACAAGCAAAGCAAAAATGTTTAAATGCAGATTATTGTTCTGTTTTAAATCGATTAAAAACATGACAAATTGTGAAACAAACAGGTTTCTGCCAAAACACTGGTAATACTCACAGACATTACAACTGATCGATTAGTTCCTGTCTTAAATAGGTACAAACCCATCAATTACCATCTCTGTGGTTTATCAACTGACCCTCGAAGAAAAAAGTAAATCAAAAAAAGCAAAGCGGTTCTGCGACAGTCAATATGTTCGACAAACGACACGACGAAGAGCCGTCACTACCGATTTGAGTGTTGATGGAAGACTGAGAGCAGAGTGCTGTGGACAGTCTGGAAAAGAGGGTTTGATACTTATAAGGATTTGCAGCTTTGGGATGTATCTGTGTTCTTATTGATTTATTCATTTATTTAATGATGATACTTAAATATCCATTCATCATGCTCATCGCCCTTGTACAATTCCAAAGCCTGGTGCTTTGAAAAACTCAGTGAAGGTTCTAGCTTGTATTGCAACCTCCTCCTATAGAGTTCCTCCCCCCGCAACCAAAAAGTGTTTTTATCTTCCTGACCTGCTCTCCCTATCAAAAAAAGAAACACCATTTTTATTTTAAAAGATACTGACATTTTTAACAAGAAATTTGCAATGATACAAATAGCGATAAACTTATTTTACTAATTGCTTTATTGCTTTAGTAATGTACAAAATTAGAGGTGATTTATTTTATTTTTTGCCCCTTGGAAGGTCAACCCACCCCCGGCCCCTCCCTACTTTTGTGTGGTAGTCTGCTTAGCTGATAAACTATAATCAGGGCGTTCACTCCGACAAGGTTAATTGACCCACATGATATTATTGATGTGACATGCAAATGAGCGATAGGAAACAGATCGCGCAAATATCACAACTGATTGCCTTTGTATGCCCGCCTCCGGCAAGATGCTACTTACGGACAAATGCCCATGTCGACAATATATAAATCCACCAGTGGTCCAACTTCACAATTTAAACCAAAGTCCTCTTATGATGTTTAGAACTTTTACTTCAATAATAATGGCTCTTAAGGGGATTGTCATTTTATGGCATCTGTTATTCCACTTTTCTTTGTACTACCTTCACAAAATTGAATCAGAATCAGGTTCATTGACCAAGTATGATCACACACACAGTGTATTTGACTCCGGTTCTTGATGGATCTTCAGTAGATAAGATCAATATTTGAAAATTCAAGACTGGAAAATTATTTGATTACTGTGACAATGGTATGCTGGTTTTCACTGTGTCTTCAAACCTCTAGGCTTGTAGGTTTGAGTGTCATGTTTACTCTGTGTGTGGGTGTCCTCTGGTATTCTCCAGGTGGGTGGATGGATGGATGGATGGATGATATATAAATGTAAATTATTCATCATAATGTAGTGAAAAATGGCACCAGTCCCTACATTTATTCATCTTCCAGTTGCTTATCAGGTTTTTTGGACTTTAGTGTATTTTTTATCAAAAAGTTTTGTAACAAAATGCTAACAAAAGAATCATATATAAAAGCTGAGAGTTTCCCATTTAATATTAAACTTATACTTACTATTGGACTGCACTTATGAACTTTTTAATCAAACTGAAGCTGCAGCTGGTAATTTTATCTAATGAAACAGGAAATGGTCTCAATATTGATTAGCAGTATTTGCATATTTATTAAGCTGAAAAATTACAATTTTGATTACAATCTGAGAATACTAGTCAGTTAATCAGGATCATTGCACCGAATGTGATGCGATTATCACCATGGTCCACTTCTTGGCGTACCACAAATGGGGAGTGACTGAAGGTGGAGTGAAAGGTAGCAGGTATTTGTATGCTTATCAGAATCTATCATTATGGACAGGGAAATTCCAGGATTTTTGTTAAGATGAGGAGCATGAGAGGGGCCTATCTTGCTAGCTAATGACATGTTTTGGATTGGTGAATGAGAAGGGAAGGGGAACTCCAGGAGCCAATCGTCTTTCAGCACGTGCCCCCTGTGGCCCCACCCTTGCACACACCACTGATTATGAGGCATAAAGCTTCATTGATACTGACTGTTTTCGCTCTGCTTGTCCACTTCCGAAGGGAATACCGAACTCTACATCTGCATCCACCTGAGTCAGAAGCTACCCCCTCTCTGGCAATGGAACAGGGTATAGTTAACAGTCCTGTGGCGAATCTTTAAGGATCGCCTCTTAATTGAAGTCATTATTGGATGGAGATTAACCCTCCTCACTTGGGGGGCATTTCCGAGAGGCGTGATGACTGCAATAATGGGGATCCATAATATCCCAAGGACTTCCCCAAATATCGTACAAAAAAGGATTGTTTTGCAGCCTGTTAAATCCTATGGCTTGGAATTTGAATAAATTCACCAGCTCTGCAGTAGGCATAGAAGCTTATGTAATGACTACGTAAAAAGATTACGATTACATTTAATACTGAGACATACATAAACCTCATTTATCCATCTAGCTTCCATACTGTTCATGCATTACAGCTTTATGATCATGTATACAGATGTATAGTACAGTATATAAGTGTATAGGGATTGTACTTGCTGTCTTCAGTAGTATGACTGAAATCCACATGTCATTATATCCAAAGAGATCTGTACCTTTTCTCCACTGTCCACACAAGTTCAACACCTCAGGAGTCTTATCATGTATATTTGCGCATTTATCTTGCAGAATATTTCACTTACACAGCATTAAAATTCTGCTATATTACTTTAAAGGTGTGCCAAGCTTTAATATTAGCTTTTATTCTTAAAAAAAGTTTATTTTGTGATGGATTAAAGGTATACTTGCATTAAAACATTGCTTTAATTTTGTCCACTGCTCTTTCAGTATCTGAGCTGTATGCTTTTTGAGTTCAGTGCATTTAGCTACAGGTAGGATGTTAGTTAACATTGGCGGGGGGGATCAGTAGCGTTGGCCCTACAGCCACCTCCTGTACCTTTTGTCTACTTTTTTACTGTCACCAAGCCTGTGCATCAAATCCACAAGATATACACCTATCATTGAGAACCAGAGATAGTGCTTGATTGCAGTCATTACCTCAAAATGGTGTGCTACAAAATGCTAAGTTAGAGGTGCCAACAGTTTTGTCCGCACTATGGAATAAGGAACAAAAGAATGATGGATGTCAATTACTTTTGTCAGTTTCATGGTCAATTATGGTACAATTGCGTACCGGTGATTTTGGTCATATGTGAATGTGTGTTACAGGCGTCCTCCTTACAGTATGTAGAGGATGGCTTATAACACAGTTGACATACATTCAGCAAATGAAATTCATCATTGTATAAGACACAGAGGTCTTGACTCAATGAATTCTGAAGGGTACATGGTAGCACAGTGGTTAGCACTGCTGAGTCACAGCAAGAAGATCCTGGGTTCAGTCCCAGGGTCAGACATAGGATCTTTCTGTGTGCTGTTTGCACGCCCAGCCTGTGTTCTTGTGGGTTTCTGCCAGGGGCTCCAGTTTCTTCCCACAGTCCAAAAGTCTGCATGGAAGGTTGATTGGGGACCCTAAGTTGGCCCTGTAATTGCATATGTGTGTGTGTCCTGTACTGTGTTGGCGACTGCCCAAGTTTGGCTTTTCTCTGTGCCCATTATTCCTGGGTTAGGCTCCGGTCCCCCCTGTGACCCCAGTTGGGATTAAGTAGGATAGATGAATTCTAATACTTGATGGAACCTGTGGGTATATATGGATGTAGGATTCTGTCTGTATGTACTGCTGCTGAGTGCGGTGAAACTGACCAGCTGACATTGAGAAGGCTTTCTGATTGGACGGGCTGCTGTACACTGATGAGTCAAACTGCTGCTGCTTCATTTATATACATTAAGTCACAGTATGTGACCAGCTGCTTTTTGCAGTTTAAATGCTGTCACCTTCTGTATTGCTCAGGTACTAATTACCTTTTATTTCTATATTCATAGGAAACTGCCAAACTGAAAATTAATCAAACTTGTCTTTTTTCCTCTTTTTATTTATAGATATCTTTTAGCTTAATAACATTAATGTAATTTTTTGCATCGGCACATGCTGATTTTGAAGGTGACTGCATTTTATAAGCCAGTGTGGCTGACTGATTTCTGACACCATGTTGTACTCACTTGTATGTCACTTTGGAAAAAGCGTCTACTAAATAAGTTCAAAGCAATATACTTTGACAATGTTTTATTGGTACCCTGTTCCGTATTAAGGCACGTTTACCATAGTCACATTCAATCGCATTATGGAGGAATTGCCTTTTCTGTTGTTAGAAAACCATATAAGTGTCACATAGACATAACATCTTTTAGGGTCCCCAGATAAAAGCATTTAATCACGAAAGTGTCAGGTGTGATGTCCTTGATGTTAACCACAACAGAGGGTGTTAGCATGTAGCGGTAAATCCCTGCGACATTGTCCCGCTGTCCTTCTTTAGCTGTCCTGCCTTAAACATGCTACTTAATTGGCAGTACAGCTTAAAAAGGAAGCCCACATATGGATTATACTGAGCTAATAATATTTATTGAAAAAATAAAGCGAAAGCTCTACGTATGCAAGACGTCTTTGTAGCTGGACTGTTAAAGGAAGTGACGGAAAATCGTTATGTGCTAAACTATGGGTCACCAACCTTTTCGAAACTGAGAGCTACGAAGGGCTGCCAGTTTGAAACGCCCTCCTATACTTATCTAAACTTCAGGTATAATAAACATGTTTTAAATGGTTTATTTTAGACATTGTCATTTTCAAATCTATATAAATGCAAATGTGATTAAAGAAGAATAGCAAGAGGATAAAATAACATTGTAGACGCTGCTCACCGGTGAGTGGTGCTATTTTAAGAACAGGTCTGCGGGGGACTCATGTGGTCCTTGGGGGCATCCTGGTGCCTGAGGGAACCATGTTGGTGACCCCTGCGCTAAACCATCCAAAGGGTGCTGGTGAGGAGGCGAGAAGTCACTGAAGAGTAGGCCAGGATCNNNNTCCCCCCCCCCCCCCCCCCCATAAGCAATTAAGAGTAACCACCTACTCCTGCAAGAGAGAGAAATAAACATGGTGGGGACCAGGCATGGTGGTGGCTACAGTGGTGACAAAAAAAACACGCTCACTGCCTCACAAAGGGAATGCTCACACTATTGCAAGCAGAAAGCCAAATGAAGTGCTAACACTTTGCAGTGTTTACCCGCCACACTATGTAGCTATTTTGTTTATGGTTTGTAATGAAAAACAAGCCCATGCACAGGCCCCACTTTCATTTTGGCAAATGCTTAAGATATTACTGTACATAAGCTGTGCAGTGTGTGAATTAATGCTGTGCAATATTTCTTCATGTCTTTTTTCCTGAAGCTTTCGAGTGGTGGGGTCTTGAAGGAACATAGGCCACAAACCATTATTGACTGTTACATCTTTATCCCCATGGCTGTCCTTCACCTTGACCCAGTTGCATAACTGGACATATTGCCTTTCACATACTATGTTGATCTTATCCCCTTTGGAATAAAAAACTTCATATAAGCTTCAAGATATTTAGAGTCCATAGCCTCCCCTACAGCAAATTCATTGTTGTTTCCATCATTTTTCTTGATCCAAATACATAGCAAAACCATCTGCAGGCTATTAGTTCTATTAATTCTATTATTGGTTAACCGTCACCAATCTTCTGCAAACGTTTGATATAGTAATCTTAAATGAAGTGTCATTTCAGAAAACAACACATACAGCAATGCTAAGGTGATACCATATGCACAATGGCATAGATAAAATGGTAAGGTGCGACACGCTGTACTTACCTTTCAGAGAACACTTCTTAAAACTGGTATATAAAACATTACAAAATATATGAAGGCGTTCTACGTGTACACCCCCTCCACCACCCCACACATGATCGGTGGCATTGAAGGGGAAAAGAATTATTGCCACTTGCATCAAAACACCTTCATCTATCAGCATCCACTGTCATCCTTCCTCTGCTCCCATGGATGTTAAATGTTGACTGTTAAGTGGTATATTCAGCAGAGACATTTTAATGTACCATGGGATTCAATACAACATACTATTCGATACCTACTTGCCTTGTAATTCCTTTAAAATGTGCTTTTCCTTTTTGGAGGTATCTTCCTGGACTTTACTTGATCTTGGGTTGCTTCTTATCTAACACTGCATACTATGTAAGCCCACTATTACCCCCCATTTTCCATGTGCCCGGTCCCAGACTAATTATTATTCAACCCACAATAAATTGCTCCCGGGTAATCCAGACGAGAACATGAAGTCCTTAAAATCCAGTCAGAGGATGTGTGTGGGTGTCTCTCGATGTCCCTCAGTTCATGTTCCCCAGTCTCTGTGTCTGTGGAGGTTGTATTTCGCTTGCACTTGTGCAGTCCAGAGACACACAGTTAGGTGCAATTATACCACTAAATTGCCCATAGCGTGTGACTGTATGTGAGTATGTGACCTGTGATTGAGAAGTTTATTTTCAAGGGTGTCTTGTGTTCTGTGCTTTCTGGGATGCTACAGCATAGATAGATAGATAGATAGATAGATAGACAGACAGACAGACAGACAGACAGACAGACTGGACCAATATTGTATACTACTGTTTTGCGTATGGCCAATTAAGTTGCTAAAATGTGTGTGTGTGCGTGTGTGTTTGTATATGCATATACATTTTTTAAGTGGTACTTGAAGTTCAAAATTTGGTAGCAAGAGATCATATGTTTTTGAGTGGATCGATAGTTGGTTGATGTACAGGATTATGCCAATACGCAGATTGGATCTCTAGATGCTGTTGTAAGCGGCTGTCTGGGCTCCGTTGATGATCTGTTAGCTCGGGACCTGACAGCTCAGGAGGGAGGCAGAAGCATCGCATCGATTATTATAAAAATAGCGTTAGGCCAAGTGCATTACAGAGTATAGCTATAGTGAACCTAAGAATGGCATCGCAATAACATTGCAGAGCAGAGAAGGCGTGTAAAGGAGCAGGACAATACCAGCACAAGGACCTGCATTTTCTCTGAATTATAATGCCTGTTACTAGTTTCCACTTGCACTGTTTTCTATGCTATATTATTTATACTTATCACTTTTTGTTGCTCTGTAGTGAGTGTGTCTGAAACCAAGCATTCTACTGCATTATGGTCAATAAAATGTCTTGAAACAGGTTAAAGCCCTAATTAGAATAATATTAGATACTCTGTATGGCTAATAACTCACCGTCTGCTTCATAAACAGTTCTGCTGCCAGTGTCCAGTTCAGGTACAGCATGCTAACCAGCAATTATGTATGAGAAAATGTAAATGCAAAATGTATAAGATATTTTAGTTACTGTTGCAAGTCCAGTGGAGGCTATGATGGGGTATGCTGTTTAATGTTTTGGTCTAAATGTAATTGGAATTAAGCATGAGGAAAAGACAACACAACTCATGTGGCTACATTTAGTTCTAGCAAAGTCTTACTGGACCTAAAATCACTTCATGGAAGCCTCTGTGAACTCCGATATCAGGGTACCAAAATAATCCACCCTCAAAGCTGAAGTAAGAATTGCACTATTGAATTGTCCATTTCATCTCTCACTGGCCATACACGTCTTACCATTTTAAGTTAATGTAAATGTCTAGTCCATGTCCTGGCTAATGTTTCCTACTTAACAATGCCATAAGTAGTTGCGACAAGGACGACTCCATAAAATGAGCAAAAAGATCGGCTGGTCAGAAATGCAGGGAAGGGGAGAGAGGAAGATGCACAGACGGACAGTAGAAGGGTCGAAGCTTCTAAAAGATCCAGTCCTTGCAGCCCCTTGATTGTACTTTCTTGGTTAAGCCCACTTTCTTTTCATTTAATGTCTTCTCCAGGCTTCCAAGCCTCCCCCCACCCCCCACCCCTCAAAACAGTATCTATGGAAATGACAGGGAAGCTGTGACATATTGCCCAGTAATTTAATTATCATCTTTATTCTCATTCAAGGCAGGCAGGGTGCCGCCACTGCTTGACGATTCCATTTTTTGAAGAACAGGAAAAAGATTCAGCAGAGGCAGGATCGATATTCACCTCATATCAAGTGCTAATAAGGAAATCAGTCCGGGATCCCATTCCAGGATGGAATTATGTTGCACATGGCTTACTTATGTGTGGAATTTCTCAGCCCCAGGTAAATTGCACAGAAATAACCTTGATGTTCACGACAATGTGTTGCACTCAATAATCAAAATGATGGCCTGTTCCAAATCTGAATATCTAAGTGGGGATGGGGGAGGATAGTTATTTGGGAGCACTCAGTTCAGGTCTGTCCAGACTACATAGCGCTGATATCTGTTGTTCTGTATCGTTCAGTATTCTTCCCCTGTAGCTGTGCTGCACATCTGTCACCGTTCAACCTCTAGATAAATGCCATTTCCAAACTAGCAATGCCAAAAGACCTCTGTGGCAAAAACATTCTCTGAGGCAAGAACATGGTCTGAATTCTAATTGTAGAAGAGGTTAAGTCACTAAAAGCTTATGAAATGTCTTAACTCACTACAAAGAAATTAAACTACTGACACCAATGCCTTAAAGTACAAATTGGATACCATAAATGACATTTTGTTCATCAGCTATGGCTGAGTTCAAACCACACACACACAATTTAAAGGTAATTAAATTATTTGATAAATTTATTAAAATAATTATAACTACTGTTAATGCCCTCACGTTATTATTAATGTTACGGGGATATTTATCATTGAACAAATACTCTTTTTATTTAAGCAGATGAAATACCTCAGCAACAGCAAATTAAATTCACACTTGACAGAATAAAATTAATTGATACAAATAACTATACACACAAAAATTCAAAAACTGTTTAGAGTGGACCTTTAGAATTATTTGCTTTACTCTTCATAAATGTGCAGTGTTACAGTATATAAGTAATAATGAATACAGGAGAGCTGGTTTGATTCCATAAATGGTAGCTGCTGCTGCTCGTATCCAGGTCTGCTGCTTTTTAGTCCAGCTCTAGACCAATATTTTTGTGACCAAAATCCTTTAAGGTTTTCTCTCTTAGTCACATCCCTAGGTTCTAACCAGTGAGTAGAGCACTCTGTCTATGATTGGTAGGCTGCTGGTCCAAATACTGCTGCTAGCAGACTGATATCACTGTTTGGGCCCTTGAGGCGGGCCCCTAACCAAACCAGCCAGCCAGATCTCAGCAGCAGTAGCGATGGTCACCGTGATGACGGTCAGAGGGATTGGCAAGGGATGGACGTTCAGGCTGGCTTTGTCTCTGCTGCTTCGTTTAAATGTTCATTGATCAGCTAGGAGCTACGTTAGGGCTCCTTTGCATATTAGCTCTGCTCCCCGTTCCCTCCTCTTACTTTGTTGGGTTGCATTCAGTACAGTTACAAGAGCTTAGCATTATAGCAACGCACAACATACATTTTCTTGGAAACTTCTTTTTCATTTTTGCATATATGAATTTTCCCTCTGGTTCTTTTTGTGCATACCCATGGCATTGGCGCTTTTGTACCACTTTCGGAGCCTTTCAGTACCAGGGGCCACAGAGAACTAAACAATTTCAACAACAGTTCACAAGAGAATTATTTATGTAGCACAGGTCCGGAATGAGCCTAATTTGGGTGTAACTATACATAGCCCTCAGGCAATACATTGCGCCCACTGTGGGTCTCTGAATCATGTCAAATGTGCCAGTAATGACAGAGAATAAAACATGACCCTGCCTCAGCCCTTTGATCTTTTATATATTTTCTGTTTTTTTTTTTTTTCCAGAGTACCTGATTTTGGCAATCACCACCTAGAAGTATTTTCAGGTTCCACTTCAGAGTAGGACCTCCTTCAGAAGTTGGCTGGGCACCTCTAAGGTCCGATCCAATGAGTGACACCGTGGGGAGGGGGGGGGGGGGGGGGACTAAGAAATTTTTATTTTGTATTTGATCATGTTTTTGTT
>JAODUD010000001.1:24818296-24832411 GCA_026784285.1 Stomatorhinus walkeri | reverse complement strand
CTCTGTCATCATTTTAAGTGGGAGAACTTGCACAATCGGTGGCTGACTAAATACTTTTTTGCCCCACTGTATATATTTTAATAAAGTACAAGTGCTTTGTAATACTTCCCTTTGAGGTGTATTACAGCCACAGGTGAGAGTGATGCTTGACATCCAAGAGAGGGTCACACAGCATGTAGTGCTCTGGGAGCATTCAGGGGCCCGGGGCCCCACTCAGGGGCCCTATGGCAGTAACAGTCAGCTGGCCCCAGGGATTCATAGCGGCTACCTGCTCCTGAGCAGAGAGCCCCAACCGGTGAGCCACACATGTACATCAATTACTTAATCATTCAACCATGCCTAGTACAAAGACCTATTAAGACTGAGATGGACTTTACTGATCCCAGTGTGACGTTCTTGTGCATACAGCAGCAGCAATATCTACAGACAACCATACATGTAGTGCCAAACAGACAAGGTTCAAAGAAAATGTACATATTGCAAACAAAGTATACGTGTGGAAACAGATTTAAGAAGTATAAATAAGAAAATGTATTAAAAAGTACAAAGTATAAATATCGTGACAATGCAGAAGAAAAATTAATTAGCAATGGTATAATGTGCAATTAGAACAGATAGCACTGGATTTTTACCATAACAAGACAGAATACTTCCTGCTGGGTTAGGGCTGGGGGTGGGGACTGGCATATCTGGAGGAGGTGTAGTGGTGTCTGATGGGAACAGGCAGCAATGATCCCTAGTAGCATTTTTAGCATACTGTGGAATGAGCCAGTGGCTAAATGTGCCCAAGGACAGCACCCCCTGAAGCACCTCCGGATGGCCAGAATTGTTCATGATATTGTGCAATTTCGTCAACGTCCTCTTCTCTGTTTCTGCCTCCAGTGAGTCCATGGTCATTCTGTGATGGAGCCGGCCTTCTTGATCAGTCTATTCCGATGCTTGGCATCGCCTGAACTGATGTAACCTACAGTAGCAGAACACAGCGTTGTAACAGTATGCATCATCTAAGTGCCATTGCTCCACTGCTGATACTGTCTATATCTACACTCAATCATTTGATCTGAATGCTGATAGGTTGGTATAACTATCTATAACTATCATAGATAAATGCATCATAGTACACTACTGACAAGAATGACACAATTAAATGCTTCCCAAGGAATTTTAATATGAAATAGATATACATAACTCCATATGCATAAGCCATGTTACTGACACTTAGGGGTGCTGTTACAAAATGACATGCAAACAAAAAAATAGAGAAAAATCTCATTAAAAAAATGATTATTATTACAGATATCAGAGGAAAGGTTGTTTATAACAGAGCATGTGAGCTTTGTGGAGCAAGAACAACAATGTGGTGAAACTGTTTCAGTGAGTAAAGATTCACTTTGGGATCACTTTTCTCATGGGAGTGTGCTACGCGAACAGGCGGAAGCCAGAGCAAAACGTGAGCTTTTATTGTCACACTCCGATCATGCCTACCCTCCTGTGCCACGCCCCCCCGTTAACCTCATGTGGATTCCTAGTGTTTAACAGCTGTTTCAAATTGTCTATATCAGTTCAGTGTATTAAAGTCCACATCAGAGTTTGTTTCCCTAGTTCTGTCATTGGATTGTCAGTGTATTATCAGCCATGCTCTGGTTCATAAAAACCTTTTTCAAAAAGATTAGGAATTATAGCAGACGAATTACATTTGTTACAAATGTATTTAACATTTGGGAATAAAATCACTGATGTTATGCATCTGAGGGTTACCATTTATCACAAAAATACTCTTATATCGAGACGTTTATTTGTTTCACTGGTAAGACATTACTTGAGAGCACAAATAATGCAGTAGTACACTCTTACTTAATGTACTAATTAACCAGAAATTTTGTGTTTTATATACATATTCCATGATCACGTATTTCATGCAGTCACTATATTTGTTCATGGTTTGTACTTGAGTAATAATTGATTTAACTTAAGTTATAAGTGTTACCATTTCATTTAATACATGCATGAAATTTACTGGAACATCTGCCTTTTTAATAGTATTCTATACATTTTTTCTGTGTATTTCCATTTTTCAACACTGATACAAATCAAGACAGATCATGTGATGAAGACGTGTAATTATAGATTTGTCTGTTGTACTTTTTCATTAACAGGTCCAATATAGTTTTGTCCCACAGGACAAAATGTTAATAATTCTGGCAGCAATAATAATAGTTTTCTTTTTGTGTTATGTGTAAACATTTTTAAAAATTCCTTCCTCTTCCACCAAAGAATTTTCATTCGCTTTAAATTTGTGAAGGCACAGTGGTCCATAACATCATCAAAACATTAGTTTTGATGAGGCTGAGAAAACACTGTGTATTCTGTTTGTATTATATTTTTATCTATTTTAAAAGCCACTGAGAAACCAGATTATGTAATGATTGTGTACCCCACAGAGTAGATAATCAAAATATGATATTGTCTAAGCATAACAACAACTGTACTACTACTAGTACTACTGCTAATAATAATAATAATTATTATTTAGTATTATCGTGCAAGGAATTTCAAATGTAATGTTCATATATAGTGATTAATAATATTAACGAGGATAAAGGAGAAGAAACAAAACCAATCTTGAAAGGTCTCCATTTTCGTTAAATGCAAGCTAAGAAAGATTTGTATCACTATAACTTTGGTAACATTTTAACAGAAGGCCCATTGTATCAAATACGTAGTCAAAATTTCTTTACAATGGGTAGAAACCGGAGAGATTTAAAATAAATGTCCGCAGTTCTTTCAACACTGCAAATGATGCTGGTCAGGGGTGCAGACTGCAGTGAGTGACAGAGAGGGGGGCATGTTGGTGCAGGAGTATGGGGGCGAGGGGGCAGGTTTGCCTGCAGAGTGGGAAGGTAGCTTGGTAATATGGCAACAGCTTGGGGGAAAGGGAGCTACGGAATCCGAATATTTAAAATGAAAACATGGGTCCAGTTGTAGACCATGTCATAAATCACAGTGACAGAATCTGGGCACTGGGTTCAAGCGAGTCTCAGACAAGCCAATGGTGCGTCAGTTGTAAGAAATTCCATGAATTACAGTTTGTCATTCATTAAACAGAGCAGTCTTCTCAAGTACATATCTATTCATGCCAAAATGCCAAATTCTTACCCATTTCACCCTGGTTAAGTATTCCAGTCCCTCCTACGTAATTTCTGTTTAGCCCTGCAAAATACTGAACCAAAATGAAGTCCCTGTTTTCACACAGTGACAAATGCAGAATATCCGAGTTAGAGAGAAAAAAATAAAAACTCACACACACACATCATTTTTCTTCTCTTATTTCTGTGAATAAGTCGCAAAATACCAGGGAAGTAATGAATGGTGACCTTTTATTGATGGCCACCTCATTTTGAGCTCATTATTAGACCATCCAGTGCACTGAAAAACACATTGAAAAGATGGTAGTAACATCAATAAGAACAATACAAAAATTTCTGCTAGCACTACTGTTAATAATGATAACAGTACAAATAAAACTAATAATTTAAGCTTGGCACACAGAATAAGCACGAAAGCAGCTGGACCTTTCGTAAAGAAGCTGATGTGGTATCCACAGTAGGTGTGCTTATTAACTCAGTCATCCGCCCCCATGGTGCTGAAACTCCAGTTGCTCACCCTGCTGTCGAATTGCTCTTTTCTCCATTCACCTACGAATGAGCACCTTCCAGTGCAGAGGAATTAATGGGATGCAGTCGCCCAGTTCTGTATAGGATCACGGCACAAAGGCTGGTGACATACTAAGTACACAGAACTTTCTTCCCAACTAACATGATACTTCTTGGTTAAAAGCTCATCGGTCTGACCTTTACACTGACATATGGAAGCTTATTGCTAACTCTGCTAGCATATACTGTAACATATGTCGCAGTGCACCATCCATGTTATAGCCAGTATGTTGAGATATGGTGATATACATAAATATTCACATGCACTAAAAGTAATTCTTCCATATCCATCATCGTCTACTTTCATACCACTTATGCAGTATGGGGCTGTGGTAGGCCAATTTCTGCTACACAGGAAGGACATCCAATGATAGTCCATTGTAGGGTACATACTTGCGCAAAGTTTCATCATATATTAAGGGCAAGTTTGAAAAAGCCAACTGACATATATGTTTTTGCCCTGTGGACTGACATTTCTCAAGGAAACCCACAAGATCATACTTACACACAGAAAGTTAGAGCTATTTAGAGTAAAGAAACTTAGAAGTTTTGGATGGTATGAGGATCTTCAGAGCATCACCAGAAATGAACCTATTTTTTTCCCCATTCTGAACTGATATTAGCTGCTTCTATTTGGTTTCTTTGGGTTTTCCGTAATTCAACAGTCTTCTGACAAAGCAAATCTTAAGAATTGTGTTCAAGTCACTTTATTCTCATTCCACACATGCAATATGAAAATTTGTCGTGTTGTCCAGTATTCTGACAAAGACTTGAATATTCAGCTTCCAAAGGTATGTGAAAATGTGGCAATTCATATTCATTGTCCTTGGACAAATTCCAAGTGTGTTACAATGTTACTTATCGCAATGCTAATGAAGACAGTAAGCATTTTATGCAAATTACATCTGGTTTTTGCAGCCTAAGTTTCTGAGTTGTCTGCTAGCATGATCCTTCAGGCCAATCATTATCCCTCAAATGCTGAAATGACAATATAACTGATATGGAGAGGGGCGGAGGAGTCGTTTAGTCCTCAAAATATTCTTTTTACATTTTGTTATATATTCTGTTCTTTCGGTGAATATTATCTTGAATATTATTTAAATACAGACTGCACATTATCAAAGAGGCATGGCAGTTGTCAGCATTATCGTCATATTTGTCTGTGTTGGTGACTGGAATCCCCAAAGCCGGGTGAGGCGGAGATGGAGGAAGCGGCACTGCTGCGGCATGCGCCCTTGATGGAATCGCCACACCAGAGTGTTGAGATGTGCAATCTGTGCCACCTCATCCTGCCGCTGATGGAGGGTGTCTTTTGGGTCCATTTCATGGCAAGGTGTTCTGAAACGACAGAATCTCAGAGACCCAAACACAGATAACTGGGGTTTTATTCGAGGAAGAGGCAAACAGAGAACAAATCGGCAGTCGGGGTCAGGGATCCAAAATACTTGGTAGCTAAGGGTATCTGTCCTACACAAACACAGGAGACAGGAAACAGGCATTGGCAACACTGGGTAGGGCTGAATGAGACAAGGAAGAAGCAGGATTGGAAGTGGGAGGGAAGGGCAGGTCAGGGATGGACCCAGAGCACTGATTAGTGACACCAAACCAACAACACGTCAAGGGGAGATGGGTTTGCAAAGGGTGCTGCGCAGGTGTACTGATGGAAGTGGTTAATCAGACTGCATGGGCTTTTTGGACATTACTGAGTATGCGTAATAAGAAGGTTAATAACTATGCTTCCTGCATGCTTCTACATGGGCACAGGAAAACATTTTAAGCTCAGGGTACTGAAAATCAGAAAGAGCAATAAACACTGGCGTTCCTTCGTATCACTGATAGCCATCAACAGCTAATAAGGGTGGTCTTTGATCAGGTCAATCTCCAAGCCATTGCATGATAAACTTCTTCAAAAAGTTTTTCTTTGACAAAACAGATATATGGGGCACTGAAGCTTCCAGCACTGCTGTGTTGTACACAGTGTTGTCTACAGTGTAATTTTAATTTATTAGGTTTATTCTCAAACCTGGAGTAACATGGTGTGCTGGATTTTGGTACTTTTCTTTAGTATACTCAGATCTCTCAAACAAAAAATTGAGTTGTTTGTCCTTTCCTGTGTTATTATCAATAACAAAAATTACAGATAACAGTAAAAATGAAAACAAACAAATGATCGTTAAGACAAATAAACAAACAGGCAAAGACCTGAGTGAATAAACAGCTGAAACTTAAAATGCAATGTGCACATTGTCGAACACCCAAGCACAGCCAAATAACCAGATGGGCACGTTGTTGTACATGCCCATATTCCCTGTGACTGACATAAATCTCTGCCTCACATGCACACATTGGACCAGGGGTGGATTTCCATGGAGAAAAGTCCTTTCGCTCACCTCTCTGTATCTCTCTGCACATGGAGTACATACACATGCTTTGCACATTCCTGCTCACAAATACATTCAGACTCCAATTCCTGACTAAAGCAAATAGCAATTCCGTTTCCCTGTTTCCTTGGTTAATTTTTAGTTTCCCTGTTTTAGTTCCCTGAGTTCATTAGTTTCACCTGTGACCTGTTTTCCCAGTCTTTGTTATTTAGTCTCACCTGTCCTCTGTTAGTCTTGTTACCCAGTTTTAGTTTCAGCATTTAAGTCCCTGCTTCTGTTCTGTTCCCCAGTGGTTTATTGTTTGAGATGTTTGTGATAGTTAGATGTAGTGTAGTTTTGGATATTCTGTTTCTTGCCTCCTGCCAATTTGCCTGATCCCACTTTGTACATTTAGTCGTTGTTTTTCCCTTTTAGTTCTTGACCCCTTCTGAACCTTTTGGTTCTGATATATTCATAGTCTTTTCTGTTCTGTTAAATAAACCCCTGTTAAGTAAGCCACAGTTTCTGAATGTCTGCCTGCACCATGCCTTGTCCTTGTGCCTGAACCACTCAAATACTTGACAACATCTTACTGATGGTATTATAATTTTCCAGTGGAATTGGATTGAAAATCCCATTTCTCATGTTCATGAAACACAAAATTAGCATCAGAGTCAAGACTCAAGTCTCCATCATGGTTCCAAATTCACATTACTATTTATCAAACATTTTGCTGCCTATCTTTTTTCTTCTATTAGTAACTGATGCAACTAAATGAGGACCATCACTTGAACAGTTTAAAATCTGCATGTCTCATAGTTTCTTAGGCTTATGTATATTTTCAAAGTAATCGCAATTTCACATGGCTTTGAAGCAATAACATTTTTGTAAGAACCTATTCTATTCTAATGTAGATTTTAAAGCTAATTTTTTCTCAGAAATAACACTGTGTTGAAAACATCCCTTGGAGGAACTTTTGGCATAAATTCCTAAGCTGGACCATGCATACTGTATATGCACAAATCACTGTGCTGAAAGCATGTCAGACTGCACCTGCTCTGGAGCCAGACCGAACCATGCTAGACTCCGCCCTCAGCTATCTTAAAGTGATGTGTTCGGCTATTGAACGTGTATAACCCGGACCCCATTTGTCATGCTGACAAAGTAAATACTTCTTTACAAGAAATTATTATATTTTAATTTTTATACATTGTTCTAAGGCAAAACCTTGAATGTATAAAATAGATTTGTCTCTCAGCTATTGCAATTAAATAAATGATTATGCAAGTAACACTGCAAACTCCATGTTAAAAAAAAATTATGTGTGCATTCCTGCTGCTCTTTTAGTTATGGTAGAGTGAGTGATATTACTGTTAAATTGAATTAATTACTGGTGCTATGCTTTTACTGTATTAAAAAGCATTACATTAGAATGCGTGATGGAACACCAAATAGTTTAAGACATAGCGCTAGATACAGCACATGGGCCCAAGGTGTGGGCACTTTCTATGTTGTAGGAAAATACAGCTGTACTTGGTTTATGTCAGAAAGGAAAACGTGCTGTTGAAACATGTGTGCTAAATTATCAGATTTACAGCAATCTGTGTTGATCTGTGTCACTGTCAGGGTTGCCAACTGTCACGTATCTGACGTGACACTCACACTTTCAGAATTTCACGCTTGTGCAAGAAAGCTTATGGCAAATCTATATTCTGGCATTATGAACCTTAAATTAACTACATCTAAATCGTTGGGGTAGTTTGCAAAACCTGTGGAATGCAGCATTGTGTGCGCACTCCCACCTTCCTAGTTCTTTGTAGTTGCGTACACTCATAAAATGATGTTGAAAAACGACTGCTGTTGTTTTCATTAAATCGCATGCTCAAAAAATGTTTTGTCTCACTCCGATTTCTTCTTGTTGCATGTTGAAGCTCTACTTGGAACCTTGTTAAGATCCAACCATGCAAAATATGATTTTTTGCCATTTTTCAAGTGGTCTTAAACTTTTGATCGGGACTGTATATACAATTTATGAAATATAAATTTACAACACAGGTTAGCCAATTTCTAAGCAATGTATTAAAGGGGGTATGTCTCTGATTTCTCAATGTAAAATAAAACTCATACTCAAAATATAACAAAAAACATTCAAAATATCCAGCAGGAATCTCTATTAAAATAAAATCAATTTTCCAATAGGCAAGGCATGCCCATTAATGTAAGGCAAGTTAAGACCGATTCAGTTTATTTATATAATTCTCTTGAATTATTTCATTTTTCTTTTTTAATTTAAAACAAGAGGCATGCTCTCAAAGAAAGGTCAGACAGCCATAGCAAAAATATTAAAACCAATCTTATCATGGATAAAGAAGCCTGACCAAGATGACCAAGAGGTAAGAAACAAATTCGAAGATAATTAATTGTTTTGATGGTATTTTATGGCTGATTTAAGACCCATGTCATATAAGAGATAGGAACAGAAAGCTAACATAGGACTAAGGTTAATGACGAAATCAAGTAATGGCTTGTTGCATTTTGTCCAAGAAAGTTTAAAGACGTCACTTTCTTTCATGCACAGAAATCAAAAGGAACGTTTCGTTTTGTGCACAGAACTGATATGAGCATTTTGCATTTCGTGGAGAGAAGAAAATCATTTTCTGGACAAAATGCATTTCCTGAATGACACACAATCATTTCATGGACGATCTGCATTTCAGGGCTTAAGGAAAGTCATTTCGGGGATGAAATGCATCTTGTTAATGACATACAGTCATTTCGTGTATGAGATGCATTTTGTGAATTAAAGAAAGTCATTCTGCAGAATCACAAAATGCATTTTGTTCTTTGCTGAGTCAGGAAAGGCACCATGAAATGTATTCGGTGTTTTTCCGAGTCACGAAAGCCATTCATTATTTGAGAGGTAGGCACACCCCTGTGGAGGAAGCAGTACCTTCCAACAACCAGAAGGTACTTTGATTTGTACTTTGGTACTTTGAAGGTACCGGCTTTGATTTTGCAGACCCATATAATTATTGTTAACTTGCATTTAAATGTAATAAAAACACAGACGGGGGAAGATGGTGGCGCAGGAGGTAGCAGTATCGTTCAGCAACTGTAGGGTTGCAGGTTCGATCCCTGGTTCCTTCTGACCCCATCAAAGTGTCCTTGAGCAAGACACTGAACCCCCAATTGCTCCCGGTAGGCAGGTTGGTGCCTTGCATGGCAACCGGTGTGTGTGAATGGGTGAATGAGAGGCACTATTGTGAAGCGCTTTGGAAGAAAGAGCTATATAAATGCAGTCTATTTACAAATAAATCCTGGGTTCATACTTCTACTGTTGTATTTACTCATTAGTGTCACTATTTTTTTTTTTTTTGCTATAATATTTCTTGTGTGAATGTGAGAGTCTGAAACAGTGAGTGTCATGCCAGGTGCCTGAGAGTTGGCAACCTTGATTAAAACATAAGTGAGTTTGGTTCCCAAACATTTCCGTGAGATGTCAGCTAAAATAGGTCATTTTAAAATGTGTTAAAATAGCCACAATATTCAGTCATGTGTGTTTTTGTGAAGTCAAACCTTTTTTATTGTTTTATATGAAAAACTATGTTTTAAATGTCAAAAAGAGTTACTGTCCTTAAAGATGACGTCTAATTACCCTAAGGGTAAGCTGGTGGCAGAGCACTCACTCCATATCATAGAATGTCAGAGGCAGGAACCCAACATTTTCCAAGGCAGCAATGTCCTTCTTAAGGTATGGTGACCAAGGAATTATATAATCATAGCATCACCTCCCTTGACTTAAACTCTACACACCTAGAGATGTAACCTAACATTCTATTGGTCTTTTTTATTGCTTCCCCACACTGACGAGAGTGGGACATGGAAATATCAACATAGACACTGAGATATTTTTCATAATCAGCTACCTTTATATCAGTGGAACCCATAAAATATCTGTACTTTATATGTCTGCTCCCTACATGGATTACCTTTTGTTTATCTATGTTAATCTGCCAGGCATCAGCCCAGTCACTAATTTAATCCAGATCCTGTTGCAACCTCTCTGCTGCTAGATCAGTATCTGCTACACCACCCACCTTGGTGTTGCCTGCAATTTTTTCAATACTAATTAACAATACAGTTTACTGTATGAATTGGTGTCAATATCATTAATGCAAACTAGGAACAATAGTGGTCCTAAAATTGAACCCTGTGGTACCCCACTATGGACACTATGTTACGTCCCTTGCATGGATCACCCCAGGTGCCTCTCGTCTGTTCCCTTGTCAGTGATGTTGGTACCTGAATATGCTCTCCAGTGTGCTCTGCATCCAGTATTCTTGCCTGATCCTCCACACCTCATTTTGACCCTCGTAGTCCGTCTCCTTTGCTTTGCCTGAAGTTTCCTTTTAATAAAGCCCCTTTTGGTTTTCCCTCATACCTGCCTTCGCTTCCATCCATGCCTTCAATGTGACAAATGGTCTATATTCTAATGCAACGATGAGAACTTAAACATGTCAAATGCTACCACAATGTATTATTAGCAGAGAAAAAACATAAAACAGTACTACGTAAGGGTTTCATTCCCTGTTTCTGAGTTTGTAGATGTATCATTCTCACAATAGTTATAAGCTCTGAGTGAAATGTACTGTATAATGCATATCTTAAATCAGTGTGATAGCAGAACACTTGGGAAAGGTCCAAAAGGCCTTTATTCGCGACAACCAGAAGAGAATACAAACAACAAGCAGGGTCAAAGCTAAAATCCGTCCGATCAAAGTGTCCAAAGCCAGAGGGGGAAACCAAAGTCATACTCGAGCCAGGTGCAGGTAGTTGAGGAGCTGGGAGGTCTGTCTGATGACGCAGATATGACACACGGGGAGCAGACACAACGGATGATCAGGAAGGTTCAGGAGGTGCAGGAAGAGGGAGCTGAGACAGTCAGGCGGATCAGAGCTAGAATGAAGACACAGGAATAAGTTTCTCAGAAATTGCATCATGAACAATACCTCACATGGAGTGATCGTTGTGTGAAATTTAAGGGGGTGTGTCTCTGATTTTTCGCAGCTGCCAGTGTGACAGAACCCCCCCCGATGACCAACTCCAGGTGGTCGAATATTGTGTCGAGGTCTGCCATGGGGCCAGGGTCCCAGCCGGGAGGGATGGTCTGTATGAAACTACACGATCAGTGAGGGATCCAGAATGTCAGAGGCAGGAATCCAAAATTGTTCTTCAGGATTATACACCTCCAAATCCACAGGATACTGTAAATCCCTTCTCTGGCAACGGGAAACAAGCAGGGCTTTCATGGTGAAAACTTTGCCGTCGGCTAGCAGGAGGCAGCTCTCGAGCATTGGATGGTGAATGAGTGAGGAACTTGAGGGGGGAGACATAGAAGACTGGGTGAACCAATACTGCCTGGGGAGAAGTAGGCAGTAAGATACAGAACCAATTTGGGCAGTGACTTTAAATGGACTAATGTAATTCGGGCCAAGCTTATGACCTCAGGACAGCCGGAGATGCTGCATTGACAGCCACACCCGGTCCCCAGGATTAAACACCTTTGCAGGGCTCCGTTGTCTGTCTGCTTGTGCCTTCATCCGTGCCGCCCCTTCAGACAGCTGTCGATGAGCTGTACTCTATACCCGTTCACACCATTGATACCACTGTTCTACGGCGGGGACCTCGGTAGGGGAGGGGTTCCAAGGGAAAAGAGGATGTTGGAGACCCAGTACGCACTGAAATAGAGTCAAACCTGTGGTGGGATTTACCAAAGAATTCCAGGCATACTCCCCCCATGACAGGTATAGAGACCATCCTGAGGTTACATGAAGCAGAGGGCATGTAAAACCTTATTGACTTCTTGGTTCAGTCTTTCCACCTGTCCATTCGCTTGGGGGTGATTAGCCGTTGTGAGACTTACCCTGATGTTCACTTTGGTACACAGAGCCTGGGATGCTCGGGAGGTTGACTGGGGTCCTCTATCTAACACAATGCCCTTGGGCAATCTGTAGTAGCAGAATATCCACAGGAAGAGCAGCTCACCAACCTCTAGTGCAGACAGTAACTTGGAGAGGGGAATGAGACGACACATTTCAGAGAATTGGTCAACCACAGTTAAGATTGTAGAATGTCAATGTCAAAGGGGGAAGATCTGTAATGAAGTCTACAGTCAAGTGAGTTCAGGGTCGTGAGGGAACCGGTAGAGGGTGAAGTAGTCCAGACGGGGGCTGAGATCACAATTTATTTTGAGCACAAATAGGGCAGGATAAACTGTAGAGGGAGATCTCACGTCTCCAGCCGGGCCACCAGTAGCGTTTTGCTACAAGTCGAGTAGTGGCATCCACCCCGGGATGTCCCGAACCCAGGGTGGTGTGGATCCATTGGAGGATTGAGTTTCTCAGCTAGAATTGTACATACATGCGTCCTGATGGGCTGGAAAATGGTGGGGCATGTCCCTCATTTTGCTGTTGGAGTTGACGCTCCAGATACCACTGAATTGGGCCGATGAAACAGGTGGGAGACCGGACTGGAGTCGAATCTTCGGGTACCCTTTGATGAGGAAAGTAACAGGAGAGCACATCCATCTTCACCTTCTTTGTTCTGGGGGAAAAAGGACATCTGGAAATTAAACCCGGTAAAAAACAGAACCCATTTAATTTGATGGGGATTGAGACGCTTAGCGGATTACAGATATTGTAGATTACAATGGTCTGTGAGCACCTGGAATGGATTTTTAGCTCCATCTAGCTAATGTCTTCACTCCTCTAAGACGTCTTTTATGGCTAACAATTTGTGATTTCCAACATCATAATTACACTCGGCAGGGGAAGGCTCCTTGGAAAGTAATGCACAAGGGTGAACTATACCTGACTTAGTGTCTCTCTGCGAAAGCATGGCTCCAATTCCAACTTCGGAGGCACCCACTTTGATAATGAAGGGATCTTCTCGATAGGATTGTCGTAATATTGGAGCCATACAGAATCTCTCTTTTAATTCGGGGAAGGTGTGCAACGCTGCCTTGGACCAGCTAAGTTTCTTTATTCCTTCTCTAAGAAGGTTATACTTAGGGGCACTGCTACTGCACTAAACCCCCAAATGAAAGGGTGATAGAAATTGGTGAACCCAAGGAATCTCTGAAGCTCTTTTATAGTGCTAGGTCGAGGCCGCTCGAGGACAGCCCTGATCTTACCTGGGTCCATAACCACCTCTCCTGGCCGGATGTGGTAACCAAAAAATTGAATAGACATACAGTGAGACTCACACTTCTTTCCTTTGACGTAAAGGTGGTTATTGGCTAATCATTGAAGGACCTGTTCAACAAACCATACGGCATAACGAGTTATTCGTACTGACCAGTAGTTGTTCGGAAAGACATCTTCCATTCATCTCCCTCTCGGAGAGTAGGTGCTTCGCAAATCGAGTTTGGAAAAGATTTTGGCTTGTCGAAGCTGTCCAGTGCCAAGGGGATAAGACTGAGAGGCTCTCGTTTTTTCTTTGTAATTGCATTGAGAGCGCGGTAGTTAATACATGGGCGAAGACCTCCATCCTTCTTTTCCATGAAGAAAAATTCTGCTGTCACGTGAGAGGTAGAGGGGTGAATAATGCCTTGTTCCAGCACCTCGGAGATGTAGGTCCAGATTGCCTCCTCTTTTGATCGGGACAGGGTGTAGAGCCTGCTTTGGGGGTAGAGTGGTACCTTCCAGGAGCTCAATAGCGTAGCCAGATGGTCGATGTGGTAGGAGGCCATAGGCTTCTGCTTTACTGAATACCTTATTAAAGCGGTGATATTCCTCAGTTATCACTGTGAGATCTTCTGGAAGTGGGCTTTTTAAGGAGGACACTCGACACAGGAGAGACATGCAGGAATTGAAACATTTTGGGGACCCTATCAAAGGGTCATGTTCCTTTAACCCTCTGGAGTCTAGGGGTAGGGAACACACTTTCACTAACTGGGGCATGGTCACATACACTCACCTAAAGGATTATTAGGAACACCATACTAATACGGTGTTTGACCCCCTTTCGCCTTCAGAACTGCC
>JAODUD010000001.1:24760310-24791643 GCA_026784285.1 Stomatorhinus walkeri | reverse complement strand
GTCCCCATAAGGGAAAAAAAACAGATATTTATCACACTATGGGGACATTGTGTCCCCATAAGGATAGGTATACCCGCACGTACAAGACGCACACACACACACACACACACACGCACACACACACACCTGTACTGACCTGTATTGTGGGGACCGTTCATTCATTTCTATGGGAAAAAATCCCAACAATAACAACCTTACCCTCTATCCAGCCCGAACCCTAACCATAAGTAACCAAGCAAAATACATGCCTTTTGGTATTTTTAGTTTTTTGATTGCAGTCACAGATAAATTTAATTTATAAATTTGAATTTCCCCACAGCATCAAAATAACGTTTGTATCACACTGTGGGGAAATTTGGACACACACACACACACACACACACACAGCCTTAAATCTGCACCCAGGGGAATAATAGCAAATCCCAACAGCACTCGAGTCACTATTGTTATAGCTAAATGGAATTCGGTGTAACAATTAGTGTAATAAAGGGAAGGAAAGATTAAACATTTTCCAGTGAGGTACTTCTGTTGCTGCATTCTGTGTAGAATGTCAACCGTATAGAAGAATCTAGCTCTGGTAGCAAAAAAGGTCAAATGTTAATTAATATGCATGATCTTATTTTGTGGAACCAGCTTATCACTGCAAGCATGTGTTTTTAAACATCCACACTTTTAAAAATATTCTAGATTGGTAAATGTCGATTGAATTCCACCCCATTTTTGCTCTACATTAATCTGGGTTTGAGCAGTATGGATCTTACAGAGTCATTTTTATTCTCTCCCGATGATAGTTTAAAAGGGAAAATGGACACCCAGCAGAGGGACAGTCACTCAGTCGAATGGGAGCTTGATGGTGATTGACAGGTCTGCCGTCTCGGGGGGATAACTGAGGAGGGGCGAGGGGATGGGGTTGGTCAGGAGAGGCTTCAAGGGGGAGGAGAGGTTTCAGTTTCTGGGGGACCCTTTAAAGTCCTGGCTCAGGAATAATGAGCGATGGGCAGGGTGAAGGGTGGGTGCTTTGTGGTATACCCCGAGGTCAGAGGCCCCTGGGGTATTTGAGTCGCTAGAGTTCCTCCCTGCTGTTTTCCTCAGTGGGGTTAAACTTTTATCAAACAAGTTGAGGCCCCATTTCAGCAGAGGGTCCTGGACTTCAGCCGTGCATTAAATAACCCCTAGCTATGCCCCAACAATAAATGTTTTATTATTCTTTTTTCTTAAAGAATTATTTTCGCAGCAGGTCAACTAATCTGGTGTAATTCATTTTAAACACCGTAAAAAGAAAAGAGGGGTTATTAAGAACAAAAGGTGTCGGCTCCCGTCAGCAGAGTGGCTGCTCGGCGCGGCTGCGTGTCACTTACCCAACAGGGTGAGGACGCATGCGAGAATGGCCACAAGAGCACCGGTGCTGAGCCCCGCAGAGAGCATGAAGGCTTCGGCGCTGCAGGACAGGGTCACACCGTTGGCGTCGCAGTGGCAAACGCGGATGGAGAGCGTGTTGGTGCTGCTCAGCGATGGGCTGCCGCTGTCCACGATGAGGATGGGCAGCTGGTACAGGGCCTGCTCCCGCCGGCTGAACCCGCCTCGCTTGGTCACGATGGACGCTGTGTTGTCTGTCATAAGCACATTGTGGGTCAAAAGTCAGGATGAGTCGGACACCTGAGCGAAGAGCTTTGCCAAAATGTGCATCTTAATTTCCCTCGTACACGTCTCACAGCATTTATTATAGATTATTATGAAAACACATTCTCAGTTTAATTTAAGATATGAAATGGTTCTTATTATAGAGTCATTTAATGTCTTTTAATCATTTCGAAATTTATTGAGAATCTGAGCAAAAGTAATAAAGAAATAAGCTATCCTAATGAAACTGGGGGTAAAATATGAGACTTCGAAATATTAAAGTGTTTAACATTACAGCTCAATAATTTCAACGATAGCGAAAGCCTGCTGTATATGAGATTACGTTCTCTATGATACACTATAATAATGGAGGTCCTGCTTTCCACATGCAGACTGTTGCCTGTAGATTTACTCCACACACCGTTTTCCCAAGGGAGGAAATCAGCTTTCACTGCCCTTGACGCATGTCTTACCGCATCAGCCTCCTGTCTGGGGGCACCCACCTAATCACTGTGTACAGTACACAGCCTCATCTGTGGCTGCAGCAGAGCATGCACGCTGCTGCCAGGAGAGATGCAGTCACTGCACTATTTGCCCTGTCTATTAATTACAGCAGTTTGCTAATAATATAAGTCGATTCATGTTCCAGATTCACCCCGCATTTCTTACTACAATCCACATTTTATATTCTTAGTTATGCTTGGTAAAACAAAGGGAAACCATTTTAAATCACAATAACACAATAGAATAGGAGGGAAATTCGCAGAATTTTAAATAACCGCAACCCTTACCTGGATAAGTGGTTTCGGAAATGGATGGATGGGTGGTTAATATCGATCGCTGTGAGGTAAATGCAAAGTCATGACTCTGCAGTTATAAATCATTCTGAGCTGACGCAGTCCTCACTGTCGGACTTACATAGTCAGCTTTCTGCACCAATGACAGTTGTAAGCCTTACGGAGACAAAGGATGTCCACCAGAAAACCAATTACCTTACCCTAAGGCTGATAATTCCTGTCTGTGGAGTATGCTAAAACCTCAACTAGAATATGTTTTATTGATGTAGCAATTTGAATATTCAGACAATTAATCTAAATATATGAAGTTCTGAATAAAGGGCATATCCAGCTCCATGGTTGTAATTCCTGAAGGCTACAGGTGTAATAGGTCAATCAAAGACGTTAAAGAGTTAGCAGTGCATGCTAACTACTTATACTGTACCCTGTATCTAGTAGCTAAATATGAAACTAATGGATTAATAAACATGGTAAAGAGGTTATTACTTTAAGGTTATTTGCCATTTTAAATTGGGAAGATGGTTGTATACTGTTTTAAATTGGGTAGATGGCCTTATTTATAAAATAAATGCAACTGAGGTGTTAGTTATAATCACAGATATATTATAAATAACTCTTTTGAATTACATTTAATCATAATGGGCGTGACAGAATGCCATGGGATGTAGCATAACAGTCATTTTGTTGAAATACATATAAAAGCAATTTTATATGATTTATATGTATGAAATGTTTCATTAAAGCAATACCAGTCTATCACCCAAACAAGAAAAGCAAGAAGGTGAAAAATTAAAAGAACCTTAGAACAGAGGCCAGCGATGAACTCCGTATCCTCCGAAGGGAGTAAGAACACTCGTATAGCTTTGTTATGGCCACCCATGCAGTCTTATCTAGATACATCTTGGGTTTAGGGTAACAGCAAATGGGACGATATTCAATGATACGTAGAATATTGCACATATGGGAGATGCTGGGCCCATTTATCTGGAGCAAAATGCAGCCACGTCCATATACATGGCAAGATGCAGCCACGTCCATATACATGGCAAGATGCAGCCACGTCCATATACATGGCAAAATGCAGCCACGTCCATATACATGGCAAGATGCAGCCACGTCCATATACATGGCAAGATGCAGCCACATCCATATAGATAGCAAGACCGCATGCCGTTGGCCACTGACCTTTGTTGTCTCTGAGGGTGAAGTTGAGGTTGCCATCAGCGCTAGCAGTCAGGGTGAAAAAGAAGCGGTGTCCACTCAGGGGCTCATCTTTGTCCACCGCACTGATGGTCTGGATGACCTGTAAATATATGCTGGTTCAGACCTTCTTGCAAACAGAAATCTTTGGGATCAGCGGCAGCTGGTGGCTAAAGAAACAGCAGCACTTGGCAAGGTCTGTGCCAGTATGATCACCAAGTCTAATTGTGTCAGTATTTATGCATGAATGCATATATACATATACAAGACTTTGTCACCAACATTTTCTATGTTAAAAATGGTGTAGCGGTGTATACCACCACTAAAATCATGCGTTTGCATGCCCCCCCCGCCCGAAAGTTTGACGCCCCCTGTTGGCCACAAACAGTCATTATACAAGGGCCCCAAAGTGATTTTTTAAAGTGGGGCCCAGTAACAATAAAGACCTATATATAAGCCCATGTATTTCGGTTGATTAGGTGAGTTTATACTTCAGAATTAAAATTACAATCAATATAGCAAGTATAGATAAATACAGAGATCAGTTTGCACACATTAATTTTTAGCTATATACGCATGATCTGTTGTTACAGATTGTCATGATCCGCCTGTCTGAGCCTCATGTGTGCCACGCCCACCTTGCTACCCTGTGTTCTACCCTGATGAAAATCACCTGTTGTCGATTCGTGCCTGATCGTGTTCACCTGTTCCGTATCAGTCCATGCCCGTCTCATGTATTTAGTCCACGTCTTAGTCAGTCTTGTCAGATCTGTCATTGTGGTGTCTTGTGGCGTTTCCCAGCGTTCACCCTGTCTTTGAGGATTAAAACCCCGTTTACTACGACTCCCGGCCTGTTTTCGCCTCTGTTCCGCCTCACGCTGCCGACACCCTGCACCGACGTGTGACAGATTGACAGATCTATGCAAAAAAGCACCGCGGCAAGTCGAGGCTGACCGCCTGGGGAAGAAACCCGGACGTCCAGGCTGACCCACAGGCGCAGCGGATCATCTGCGAAAGTGCGGACCTCTTGTTGCAGGATCCCCCTTCCGGGAAGGAGTACCCCCTGCAGCGAGTAAGGGGCAATTTTTGGGCGCTGGTCCAGCGCGTCGCCGTGCTGCGAGAGCAGTGAGATGCGCTGGACAAACCAGAGAAGCAGGAAACGGAGTTATGAATCCCAGTCGGGCGCGCCTATCTCCGTCCCCTGAAGAACCCGAAGGACGATCCAGAGGCGGAGGTGTCCATCCCCATAGGGCGCGCCTACCTCGGTCCCATGGGGTTCCCAGAGGAAGACCTGGAAACCGAATACATTATCGGCGTCGGGCTCACTGATCTCCATTCCCGGGAATGTTCAGAGGATGGAGAGTAGCCGCTCTGGGGAACGGTCTTGTCTCCGGAACCGAAGGCAAGGTCCAAAAAGAAAAAAAGGCGGAAGGGTGAGGCAGTGCCTCCCCGCTCACCTGCTGAGTCGCCCGCCTGCATTCCGGCCGAATCGCCCACCTGCTCCCCTGCAGAGCCGATGCCCGCCTGCTGCCCTGCAGAGCCGACGCCCGCTCCACCGGCAGCCACGCCCGCTGCCGCCACGGCCGCATCGCCAGCAACCACGCCCGCTTCCGCCCTGGCCCTAGAGACTCCTGCCCCAGCCCTAGAGACTCTTGCCCCCGAGACTCTTACCCACGAGACTCTTACCCCAATGACTGTTACCCCTGAGACTCTTACCCCAATGACTCTTGCCCCCGAGACTCATACCCTGGAATCTCCGGCCCCACAGAGTCCAGCCCTGAATCCAATCCCCGAGGAGGTCCCAGACAACATCCTCGCCTCCGCCTCCTTGGAGGAGGAGCTCAAATGGGACCCCTCGGGGATATCCCTGCTGGGGCCGCCCCGACTGCGACCCGGACCACACTGTAGACTGCCTTGCCTGTCAGTGTCCCGTAAGGGGCGAGGGCACAGGCGTCGGGTCCGGGTCCCGCCCGCCCTCCCCCCTGGCTCGCCCTCGGTTGCCCTGGCTGGGGCTCGGGGGTCGCCTCCGTCGCAAGGGGCTCCGGCCCTTCGGTCGCCTGCGGGTCTCCCGGTGGTGTCCTGTTGCCTGTCCTCGGGCCGGCCGCCCTCGGCCCTGCGGTCGCCTTCGGGTGCCCAGAGGTGAGCTCCTCGGGCCCCAGTGGTCCCTACTCCTCCGGTGCGTCGGTCGGCTGCGCCTTTGCCGGCTCTGCCGAGGCCGTAGCCTGCTGCGGCTTCCCCTCCCTCCTTCCCTCCGTCGCCAGTCCCTTTGGTTTCCTCGTTTCCTCCCCTGGTTCCCCCCTCTACTCCCTCCGTTCCTCCGTCGTTTGTCCCTCATCCCGTCTTCGTGTCCCCCTGGTGGTCCCCTACTGCTCCCTCTGTGTCTCCGCCTCCGGCACCTCCGGCCGCCACCCGTCGCCCGCATTGGTCCCATGGGCTCCCCCTTGTCCTTCGTCCATTCCCATGTGGCCCCGTCTCTGCTCCTCGCCCTGTTCCCCATCTCTGCTCCTCGCCATGTTCCTCCTGTCTCTGCTGCTTGCCCCCCTGTGCCTCCTCTGTTCACCCCTGGTCCTTTTGTTCTGCCTCTTGTTGTTCCCCCTCTGTCCCCCTTCTTTGTCTGCCTGTCCGCGTTCCCCGTCCTGTGTAGTCTTTTGTCTTGGTTGATGCCCCTGTGTCAGGTCTGTCTCTCTGTTCTGTTCCCTGTGCCCCGTTGACTTGTCTCGTTTTGTTTTCCCGGTCCGGTCTGCCCTTGTCTGGTATGTCCCTTCCCTGAGGCGTGCCCGGAGTTCGTGCTTTAGGGGGGGGGGTTCTGTCATGATCTACCTGTCTGAGCCTCATGTGTGCCACGCCCCCCTCGCTACCCTGTTCTACCCGATGGAAATCACCTGTTGTCGATTTGTGCCTGACCGTGTTCATCTGTTCAGTCCATGCCCGTCTCATGTATTTAGTCCGTGTCTTAGTCAGTCTTGTCAGATCTGTCATTGTGGTGTCTTGTGGTGTTTTCCAGCGTCCACCCTGTGTTTGAGGATTAAAACCCCGTTTACTACGACTCCCTGCCTGTTTTCGCCTCTGTTCCGCCTCACGCTGCCGACGCCCTGCACCGACGTGTGACACAGATAGCCTAATTAGCATGTTCTACCATGAAATGACAGCAGTCACAACATTTTATTTTTAACTAAATGGGAGTAAATACTGTCTGTGTGCAAGGTAATATACATCTTCGGATCATTACATTACAACAGTGCATAATTTAAGGAGAGGCAGCATGTGATTATCTGTACAGTTGGAGAATCTAGGATGCCTGCATATGAACTGACATGTTGGAAAGACATTTAAACCAGTTGTTTTTTCTTTCTAACTTTTTTCCTCATTAAACAAAAAAAATCACTGAAAAGTTATTTTATTGCACACCTTGGACATAATAAAATAGTAACACCTGCTCCAGCAAAGTTATTTAAAGCCAGACTGAATGATCGGGAAAGCCACGTTGGCATTCATTAGGGAAACAATGAACGCTTAGTTCTGGGCAATCTTCTCTGATGTATCTGCAGTTCCTTCCACTGGAGTCGCAGTGAGCGAAGCATTATGTAAAGACATAAAATCACACAGAGACATAAACTTTACTGCTGGCACGCTACCTGTTGGGATGACACACAGGGGACCCATAAATCACAGATTTAATGGGATTCTGTGTTTACACACTGCTATGTGTGAGAACAAACCAATATAAAAATGGCTGTGACTTAATCTTAAGCAGCACAATTGCAATAGGCAGGGTAAACACATAGGCAGCAATAGTAAAACCTCATGCTTACGGATTCTTATGACGGAAAACAAGACGGAACTCTTGTAACGTGACAAAGTCGAGTAACAGTTCTGCAATAGCTAACAATAAAATGAAAGAGTAAATTAAACACGCCTTTTCAATGCTTAATGGCCACATGCCGTAGGTTATTAGTGTAAATTACTCTTTTCAAAATGTGGCAAAACTGGGCTTTGGATACTTGGTAATGCAAGCCATCTGCTTCTTACGTCCGTGACAGACATGTCTGATTTTCCAATTAATAAAACCTCTTTTCCATTTCTGTTTCATTACTATGGATATGAGGTGGGTGTATTTTTCGGCCTTCATCACCTTCTCTCGCCTCGCTTAACTCTGTTGTCGATCATAACTAAAACATTTCATGAGGACTATTTAAGCTATGCATCTATTTCCCCTTAAGGAGAAATACTTAAATTACAACACAAACCACTGACATCCAAAGACATAAATCATGTATAAATGCTAACCATATACAATGTCACAAAATCCATGCATACCTTTTGTTTTACTTATTACAGTCAACCCTCCAGATTGATGAATTTCACATTTGCAGTTTTGGTTATTCGTGAGTTGGTGAAAAATTAAATCTGAATTATTTTGGACAAAGGGTAAGCCAAATTACAGATATATAAGCGATACTGAAAATGATAGGATCACAAAAAATTGTATGTTTAATGTGTATATTATGTGTTTTGATATTTGATAATATAGTGTAATATATTGCAGAGTGGCATTTGAAGAAGGATTCATAAATTGTAAATAGTGCTGCTGTTTTTTCGCAGTGTTTTGTGTGAATAATATAATGCATAGTGGTCACACTTCGTGAGAAAATGTTTAAGAACCATAAGTAGTGATGTTGTGCTTCTTGGGATAACCTATTTTTAGTAAACGCATGTCACACTTTAGCCATGTCACACTAAGTTTTTCCTTGAAATCTTTGGTCATATTGTGCAAAAAAAATGTTTCTTAAGAGCCATAAGTAGTGATGCAGTGCTTCTTGGGATAACATATTTTTAGTAAATGCATGTCACACTTTAGCCATGTCACAGTAGGTTTTTCTTGAAATCTTTGGTCATATTGTGTGAGAAAATGTTTCTTATGAGACATAAGTGGTAATGGATTTAGAGGAAGAAGGTTATCCCAAGATGCACTACAAGTTACACTTCAGCCATTCTGTTTAGGTTTTTGATAAGTTTTAAGATCACCAAAGTGCATCATTTACTCTTTCCTCAGTAAAACATATTACATTACATCAAAAGTCGTCAGATTGGGTACACATGTAAAAAAAAAATAATATTTAAAATTGGACCTAATCCACCATGTAGTTTTTGAAAAATTTACAAAATACCAAAACATAGAAGATATACTTTTGTATTTTAAATTTTTTCTCCTGGACATAAGTTATACATACAAGTTGTGAATTTCAGTCCTTCAAGTTACTGCAATAAATGCTACAGTGGTCAGCTTTGATTTTAGGTATCAAGCTTTACATATGATGCTATAAAGTAACCATTCCAAATAAGCAAAATATTGGCCAGAGTATACTTTATTTTTGGTAAAAATAAAAAAAAACTGTGCAATCCATGCATCTTGACTTGGGTGCGCTGTGCATCTTTGTCTTACGAAGCAACCTCACTGACATGTTAGCTGTCTCCATGACTGTGGAATCTCACGTATGGAAACATATTGATTTCATTGTTTCTCACAGTGATGACGAAATGTTACTTCCATATTTCACTTAGTGTGTGATTTTGCGTGCCTTATAATGGAGTGCCATCCTGTCCGGAGTTGCCCGCACTCCAGATTTACTACAGTCCGGTGCAAGACAAGCAATGATGTAAAATGATACATTTATTTATTTAAATATAACATTGAGAGAAAAATATTTTATGGTAGTGTCTTGCGTAGTCATGGTTTATCCATGGTTTAATCATGGTATTTGTTGTAAACTGTAGTTGTTAGTTGGAACATTCCTGGTGAATAGCCATAATGATGGTAATCCATAACTCCAAACATACTACCCAGCAAATTGTTGCCATGTGCAAGGCTGAAATGTTTCTTATTCTCATATACAGTGGATCCCCCATTTGTTTGTTCACTTACATTGAGCTAAGACCGCCTTAAATCCGGCAAGTTATCTGACTAAGCAAGACATCCTGCTACTTTAATATTTCAGTGTTTTCTGATTTGCTGTTGCATTTTTTGAAATATTGATGTGTTTTGTGAAATATCATTCCGATTTCCAAAATGTTATGTTTTGTTAATGCCATTGTTTTTTCCCCGAAACCCGAAGGCCACTTTACTCTTTGCACTTTATTTTACCATCCTGCACTTTGATTGTTCATCGTCATTCTACTTTTATTATCTCATATTTTTATCCCTTTCAATTTTTGTCTTGTTTTGCAGTCTTATTTTATAACTAAGTTTATTGTTATCTTATTTATTCTTAATGTTTTATTTCATTTTGTCTTTATATATGTATATGCAACTCATCTTAAGTACAATCCTGAAAGTGGGTGGAAAGGCTCTTCATTGTTAAGATGTACAGTGTATGTTTGGGCATTTGACTAATGAAATAGAACAGAAGTCAACATTTATGAATGAGACAAGCATTAGCATTTTAATTTACTTAAGGTGCACAAGTGACACTTGTGTAATTATATTATGTGTCAATGAACATCCATCTTCTTTAATCACTTATTCATTACAGGGTCTTGGTGAACCTGGAATGTATCCTGTGAAGCAAAACACACAAAGGTGCAATGCCAGTCTATCACAGGACAAAAGCCTGTACACACTTAAACTCACACACTATTGGCAATTATTAATTGAAAAGCAAATTTCCAAAACTCCATTTTTTGCTGATTTTCAGATGAGACATCCAGTGACCTAAAGTTAGACTTCCTCATCACGGTTTTGGAAGCTCACTGTACAATTTTGAGATTCTAATTCACCATACAGTTTATGTTGTGCTACAAGTAAATCAGCTGCTATAAGAGCTGGGCTAGGATGCTAAGAGATGGAACAGTGAGGGATATGAAGCAATCTACCAGCCAATGAGAACCGGTGATGTTATTCCTAAGGTGGAAGCCAGGAGACCACTCCAGGCATAGGTAGGACTGCCTTCAGAAGGTAGTAATATGATTTACTGGAGTTCTCTGCAGGGGCCTTCAAAGCCCATTGTACATATATTAGGTTAGTGTTTCTCTGTCTTCGGGGACACGCAGACAGTTCACAAATTTGTTCCCTTCTAGCTCCCAGTCAATCACGAACACCAAATACCTGGTACATGTGTATTGGGATCTTGGGGGGAGCAAAAATGTGGACTGACTGGGACTCCTCAAGGACTGCGTCGAGAAACTCTGCATTAAAGTATATATGTAATAGGGAATGCAGTTCACCAGGTATTTGGTGTTCAGTATCGCTTGATTGTTTGGTACAGGTGTACTGGGAGGGGGCAAAAATGTATATGGGGGTCCCTGAGGACTGTGTTCAGCAATTCTCTATTAGGTGAACATGTCACTTGCAAATACACAGAACTGATCCTCGTTAGTAAGGAGTAGATTTAGTCAAGTCATATGGCTTATTAAGAATGCAAAATCTGTTGGTCTCTTACACGAGCTGTAGTTTAATCTCAGATTAGTTATAATAACCATCATGTGATAATTATAAGTAACACTTCCTGAGGCCAAATCCAATATGTGGTAGATCTTTGGGTTAGGAGTCCCCTGTTTCTGTATCTGTATCAAGATCACACATTCAAATCCTGTGCTTGGCATACTAGTCATATCACTACTAGGCCCTTAAGCATGGCCCTTAACCCCAAAGACTGCTCCTGGGCTGAAATGGCTGACCCCAGCTTTGCTAGCACCCAATTGTTCTTCATAGGATAACAAGAAGTCACATGAGAAAATAAAAAAAGAGAATTCCCATAACATTTGCACATCTCTGGAACCTTTTTTGCACATTCTTGGTGTCATGCCCCACTTAGCCGGCCCTCATGTGTGCCACGCCCCCTCATCTACCTTGTGTGGAGTCCCCGTGTTTACCAGCTGTTTCTTGTTGCTGTTAATTAGTTCTGTGTATTTCAGTCAGTGTTCCAGTATGTTTCAGTAATCCTAATAGACCCCGTATTCCCTGATTCTGTCTCCCTGCTCCTGCTTCCTGGGGTAGTTGTAACACTTGGACCATTTTACTACTGGAATGACCTTCTGCACAGAAGCATGCACAGCTGTACTTAATGTTTAACATTATTTATTTGGGAATTTGATTAGGAGCAGTAGTTAAACTTGCACACATTGCACATTTCTATTCACTATAAGTTGTACTGTTTTGCTGGGCTTCTTATATTTTGAATCTTCTGTTTATTTTTGTTTTGTCCTTGAATGTATGTGCCAGTATTGCCAAGACAAATCTCTAGTACACGCAGGTGTACATGGCCAATAGAGTTCTCATTCTAGTAAGTTTCGGAAATGTTTTTGATGAACCACATTTTTGATGCCAATGAACTGTGAGTAAAGAGATTTCATGTCAGGCAGGATTTTCCGATCAACAAATTCATAGCAGCAGAACTGATACTTTTACATTTTACTCCATTTACTCAAAACTGTTACCAAAGTAAATGGGAGCATAACTAACATTTATGTTTTGTATTTTTTTGTTTGTTTTGTTTTTTGATAAGTAAGACCTACAAAGAAACAAACTATAATACGGTCTGGAACACTCCGGAAGCAATGCAGCTCTATTTGCTTAGGATAATGGGAGGAGATAATATAGAACATTTTCAACTTCTTTTGCTTTTTTAAACCTAACTCAAGTAGGCATGTAAAGCTGATTAGGTGCATTTTTCTAAATTTGTACATAAAAACAATAATGATGTGCGCAGGCCTGTTTTTGAAATACAAGAGAAACACATCTCCATTTAAAGCTGAAAAAGGAGGAATTAGAGCAAAAGTAGGGGGCTGGATTTGGCCGATCTTTCGCTCTACCATGGCAACTGATCACCAGCGCTGCGCTAATGTCACCTCAGCTAATGAAATTCAGCTATGTCTTATTTAGGCTAATTACCCTCTTAGGCCTATACAGGGTCAGCTGAGCACCTGAGGGGTTAAAAAAAAAGATGAAGGAGTTTTGGGGATGTTCTTCTAGAAAAGAGGTTACTGTGTCCATAGCCTTAGTTACAGGGTGCTTTTTTTAATTGGGGGAAAAACTGGGGAAATGTAGTCTGCTTACAATATGTTGAACATTCCTCTAAGAGAGACACTGGCCCAACTTTGATTCAGTTCAGGTTCCGGCCACTGGCTGCACATGTTCTTGTGCTTGACTTGCACAGCTGAGGCGGGCCAGGGGTTGTTCTGGGAATTGAACAGTGGCTGAGTCCACTCATGTATGTAATGTCTACATCAATAGAAATTATGGTGGCGCACGACCTTGGGTATAAAATCAATTAATATCACGGCTCAAGACAGCCACACCAAGAATGCACGGAGCGTCTCTTGAGAAGGCCAGCTGCCTTGTTTAGAGCTTTAATTAGGGTAAAATATGACAGATTATTATATTCATGCTCCACTCTAATCAGTCTCGAGGAGGAGGGGGGTGCAGGCGACGTGGCTGGCTTGTAATGTTATTATTTTTCATGCCACTGCAATCTGGAAACCATTGACAAAGCCCAGGGTACAACAGATGGTGCTGGACTAACCTCATTAAAGAGGACCAGACCCTGGGGAATGCATCTGACTATGATCTGCTCTGGCATGGTGCCTTGGTGCTGGGTCTAGGGCATTTAAACCTCTGGGACCGGGGATATGGGGAGATCTGAGGGCTGGGGCCCATTCGCATGAGTTTGGCGGCACCGATGTTGTGCCGCTGATTCCTGGCTCTTGAGTCCAGGGTTGGGGAGCAGAGCTAACTGGAGCTTTTCTAAAGGACGCACGTTAGCCAAGTGAAGACGGCTCGGAGTAAACACAATACTATTTTCGGAATGTTCACGGCCCTGATAAGGACAGAGGAAAGGGATGTGTTAAAATGCAATTCATGACCTTGTTATGGATGGAGCTCGTAGATGCTATCTGACTAAAGGGTCAGATTGACCCCTCATGCTCTTGACCCACACTACTGATCCAACAGTATTTCTCAGAGGTTCAACAATTCTGGTAATTCATGCTGATTCCTAGTCTCTGAATTCCATAGTAAACACTAAGTTTAACCTTCACCCACATTGGTAACGTTCCATATTGCAGTCAATATTAATGCTCAGAAGAATTCCAAGTTCTTTTTGACCCACCTTAAAAAGACTGGGTGTGATAATTTGATTCGACTGGTCTGTCTCATGTTAAACAGGTTTCATGGATTTGTCTCCTGCCTAATTACCTCATTGTCTCAGTTTTTCGTTCTGATTAGGTCCAGGATAAACACTGGCATACCTTCATGAAGATTCCCCATCGATTTATTTGGCAGAAGCCTCTTAAAGTCCGTATTTTAGGATGGGCAGCTTCTTGCCCTACTGTCCTATTTTGCACTTATTGCTCAGTATAGCAAGTCCTTTTATTTTTTAATCTGTCAGTATATCAAGTTTACTCTCTTTTTCAGATTAACACATACCGTGTTGAGTCTTAAAAGTCATGAAGCTCTTGTTATGTGTGAAGGTCTTTGACATGATATAAAAAGCTGTGAGAATTCTGTGTGCATTTTATCCCTTTAACAGTTTTCTGCATTGTTTATTGTGTTTTAAAATAACGTTCGTCACTTCGGTTAATGAGGTGTTGTAGTTTCGAAAACAATGAGGCATGTACCGTGCCAAACTTAATCCATCAATCTTCCAATTCTGCCTTACAAAAGCAAATCACAGTAAACTACGCTGACAAAGGGAATGAGACAAGAGGCGTCTGAGTTTTTTTGAATGTCCACTAGTATGTGTAGTAGGCAGGGAAATTATAGCATTTCCTTCAAAACTGAGCATACATAAAGAAAAATATTTTGTCAAGAGACAATACGGAGACTAGGAGTCCCAATATCGCATAACTCAATTTTGACAAAATAAGCAGTTTGCCTTTGCACGCCAGAATTGCTATTCTTGGATGGGGTTACAAGTCGGGGCTGGAGTCTGTCCCAGGCTGCACAGGCAAGGAAGCTGGGGTACACCCTGTTTCGGATGCCAGCCATTGCAGGGTGCACACACACACACAATGGGATGCCAATTCACCTACTGCAGGAGGGATGAAGCCCACACAATATGGGAGAACATGAAAGCACCAGACATACACAGAGCAGATCAGGAGTGGGACTCAAACCCCTGGAGGTATGAGGCAAGAACGCTACCCACTAAGCTGCCATAGCAGTTTTCATTTTAGTACTCATATGCATACTATTGGTGGAGGCTATCTGCTTTCTAGAGATATTGTTAAGCTACCCGCACCCCAGATGCTGTATCGAGATTCTGGCACATTCCCAAAACCTAATTTCATGCGACAGTCCACCCATTTCATTTTCATGTTACTGCAATGCATTTAAACTGAGCATGGACAGCATTTGAATTACAAAGATCTGACATCAGAGCAAGGCACTTGTTCCTTCCAGACTAATAGACATATCTAATGTCTAATGATTTGTCTGAACTGGAGAGGGAATGGACAGCAGAATTTCACCTTCGCTTGGAAATTGAAATGAAATTGTTTTAATAACTAGATAATATTTACCGAGGTAGTAATTTAGACCTGATGATTCTTATTTCATTTTTGTTATTATTGGAGAGTTATTTCTGATACAGAAGGAAGATAGAATTTAATTTCATATATGCACCTTACTCTCATTTTATATCTGTGATGATTATTAAACCAAAATTCTGTTCAAATATGAACGCCACGCTACAGGAGCATTCCTCGGGGATCACAATTCTGTGAGAATCACATGAGGTGTAAGCCCTGATACTGACATCACACCAAAAACATTTTCATTTACAGCAAATAGATGAAGTCAAAAAATTCGCATTTTTTGCCTGAACGTCTGCTCAAAGTTTCAGTAACGATAGGCTGGCTTGACTGAGCGTGCGCCTAGTCAACAGCTTGCGCCACAGACACCCTGTTTACATGTTTTTCTCTTTTACGTAACATTACACTCGTCGCCCTGTTTCTGGTAGTACGTGCTTATGGAATAATACACATATGGTGTCACAGTTGGAATGTAGCACGTCGCCTGTGTTTTGATTTTGCTTTTAAAGGTATATTGCAGTCACTCATTAAATGAATGAAAAAAAAAGAATAAAGAAGATGAAATCTGTCGCATCCATCTTCCATGAGCGCTGATGCAATGCTTTGTCACGATGAGCCTGGAGCCCATCCAAGGAAGCACGGGGCATAAGGCAGGGGCCACCCCGGATGGGATGCCAGTACATTCACACACTGTGACATTTAGAAACGCCTATTCGCCTGGTCACATGTTTTTGGTGTGATCAGGAGAGCATGCGAAATCCCCCAGGATGAGCTGCGGATGGAAATCAAACCCACAGCCTGTGTGAGGCCAAGGCACTAACTACTCACTCCTCATGTTCTCCGCGTCTGTTATTTTGGAGGTTTTCTGAGGTCTCACAATGGAAGAGTACAATTAGTACTGGGCGGTATAAATGGTATACGATATAAATTTGGCTAACGGGAGAGATTTTGATTATACCGCCCTAACACAGAAATTTCCACTCCTCACCCGCAAAAATGACATAGTTAACAAATAATTTATCATTTATATAGTTTATATGAAAATTGTTTAAATGATTATTGCTGCACCCGGTAACATAGTCCTGCACGGGTCTGATTTTGACAAACCGCACCCACCCATACCCGTCATACTTAAACCCGTATCCGAATCGTTATCCGACAGAAATAAAATAAAATTCCGCACCCGATCCACTATAAATAAATACCGACACCCGACCCACACCCGAATGAAAATCAGTCAGATTAAAAATTAAAGACAAAGGTTTATTGGCACAACAAACGACCAGTGACATGTGCAACATCAGTTGAAAAGGCATAACCAAATGTAAATGTTGCTGAATAATAGCCTAATAATAAGCAAAACAAATGGTAGTAGCCTACCTCCAAACTCAATTAATGTTTGATATTGCCATGCCCACACATAGCCTTACCAGCTTACAATTAAATGTGTTAATAAAACTAATATTATATAAAATGTACATTAGGCTACCCTGCACAGTATTGGGTGTTATAGGCTACCTATGTGCACTGTCCATTTTCCTTTGATTACCCGATTGGAATTCCTACGCGAAGGTGAAGACTAGCATTTGGTGCGGTGCTTTATATTACTGTGTTAAAAAAGGATATCGGCCACAGCTGATGGAATCAGCTGACTACTTCAGCATCCATTTCGAACAACTGGAGGAGAACGCATGTGTGTTTTGAAAATGAAAGTGGGAGAGATTTCCGGGAATGCGCGTGCAGGCATGAACTGATGTGGATTTCACGTTTTATAATGTTGAATGCAGGGATTTTGTCACTAAAATATAGCCCTAGGGTATTTTTGTTTGGCACATGATGTTTTGAAAACCGCAATTTAGCTCTCCTCCGACCTGACCCAACCCTGTATCCGACACAGTAGAATATTTTTTACCCGTTTCAACAATATTTACCGGTCACCCATCAGGTACCCGAACCCGTGCAGGACTCTGCCTGGCAGGACCTTTATGGGAGAGACGGTCATACTAATATAGATGGAGTTATGACACTAGTCTAGTTCTGTGTCTTGTTTTTTGCTTACCTATACAGTTTTCAAAAACAACCTGTGTTTTTAATATAAGATAAAACCAGTGAAGTTACTTGAAATGTTTTCAGATTTTTTCTATAATTGCAGATTTGCACAATAAATATTCTACATTCATAACTACTTTGAAATGTGTTAACAGTTTATTATACAACTTCTTGCTGCAATGCCTTTGCTATGTTACCCTATCAAAAACAGTTATAATGAAATTTACAGATGAAATCATATACCGCAGTATATACCGTCTACCGTCTATGGTTCAAATTATACCGCAATATGAATTTTATGCCATATCGTACAGCCCTACGTACAATGTGATATGGTTCTGTGACCTGTGCACTTGTTCAGCATAGAGAGGCCAGGGACATTTTTTGTAAGGGGTCAGTTGTTGATCAGTCTTTTAACACATTTCACCAATTTACTCCAACTACAAGTCCCCCCACTTCTACTAGCAGAAGGCTCCTACCAACAACTGTGATGCTTGTGAAACCTCATACTGAAAGTGCACTAATTAATTAGCAAAATAGATAGCAAATTTGATTCAACAATTGTACAACTTAAAATGAAGTTGCTGATTGATATTATATAAACTGGTTTACAATGATAACAATCCATGACTGCTTAATTCTATATATTTCTAACTTTAAACTTGTATATTAGAATTTAGAATTCTGACCGTAGAGGAAAGAAGAAGACATTATGTGAAGACGTCAATATAGATGGCAAAAGAAGCTAGCAGGCTGTCAAAGCGACATGGGTACCTCTCCAGGGGTGGCACTCTCACACAGGAAGGTCTCGTACTCTATGGCGAACTTGGGCGCGTTGTCGTTGACATCCATCACTGTGACCAGGGCAATGCCTTTCCCAACTTGAGATGGATCGTCTACAGATGGAGACAGAGCGAGAGAGAGTGCGTAGGTGAGAATACGCACAATGACAAAAAGTGAAACAGAATTGAGCCATCTTCCCCGAAAGCTTTGTACAGATGCCGCGCTTTTCCGAGCATGGAAGCGCGCTAATTAAGATCATAGCGAGGAGAGCGCCGGGAACTGCTTTCGGAACAACCGCCTCCCCGCCATTCGCGCTGCTCTGGCTCGTCGTTCTGTTTACAGCGCTTTTACAAAGGATATCCGCCCGGCACCGGGTCATGGGAGTCACTGCCTCGCGTAAATGCTCTGCGTTTATTCTTGACTTCATTAAAATGAGAAAACGAAGGAAAACTTTTCCATTCGCACGCTTTAGGACTACATAGCTTGCGCACGGCTTGTCAACTTTTTTTTATCTTCTGAAGAAGAAAAAAAACATCTTTCTGGATGGCTTTCGACTTGTAAAACGTTCATGAAACTATTTCGCCAGATTTACTCACGGACCATCTGGAACGTGCAACTTCACGCAGCATTACCTTTATCGGCACTGACCATGGATGTGTTTAAGTACTTCAGTTTTTACACGGTTTGCTTGTCGGCGCAGTTAAACTGATGAAAACAACTTAACTCTTATTATAACTGAAAGTGTTACAGTATGATTTTTTCTGCACCATTATGCAACTGCCTGGGCAGTAAGACAGCTCGTGGGGGCATATATGTAAGATTTACTATAGATATATGGTATGTAACTTCCCTGTACTTCAGCAATGAAAATATTTACTGTACCCTGTGGACTTGCCCTGTCCCATAGTTCTCTCTGAACTGGAAGCTTCTGTCATCTCAATAACTCTCATGAGTGGCAGTCAGTTGACCAGGTCTTATTCCATTAACCAGATCAGAACTACAAATCAGCTACAAACACTACTTTCTTTCTCCCCCAGGAATGTACAGTTCTACCACAGCGGCCATTTTGTATTGTATGAACCGTATTGTTTTTCATAGTTCTCTTATTTATTCTTAATACCTTTATTTTATTACTGATTTTCATTTCACTTTACATATTTATGGTCGTTTACTCATGTTATCCTTTGGTGTATTTATTTCTACGTATATATATATTTGTGTTGTATTTCTCTCTGCACTACCTGTTGCATTGCCTTCAGCGTAGCACATTTGTTCTGTGTACTTCAGTTGATTCACACATAACAGATCCATCCAGTGTTGTAAAGAGTGCTTAAAGTAAAATTTGAAAAGAGGCTCCCAATTACAGAGTTGTGAGGGGGAAGCACAAATGAGCCATAGGTGATTCTTTACCGTTCACTGGCACTGACTGTGATTTGGTTTGAAAATAGACCGCTCACATCTGCCAGGGAGTCTCTCACACCTGCTGTCGACTCAGCAGGGCGAAAGAAGAAGAGGCGGAGTTAATGTGGCAGTTAATTAGTATTGTTTTTCCTTTGCAGCCAGGGAGAAGGCGGGGGGTGGCAGGCGGTACTTGCCATCTATGGCAACAGCAACGGGGCCTCTCCAGAGCCCTGGGGGGGTGATACTGGAGTCCAGTGTGTGTATTGGGGGAGACGCAGTTCGCCTGTTTCAGAAGTTTGTCTGAGACCTAAATGTACAACATCAAACTTGGTGTGTATTAAGACAGCGGAGATATTCTGGGCGACCGCTGCATGCAACTTTTCTTGTTTTCTTCACTTTCTGCCTACATTTTTTTTTTTGTGCATGAATTGACTTCTGCTTCCTCTCATTTTAACCAACTGTTTCACACCCTGCTGATCCATGGATAGCATAGTGGCACCATATGCTTTTAAAAGAAACATTTTAATTTACAGTTCTCTTGTTAGCTGCAACACACCGTCATCAGTGTCTGTAACGTGCTATTTACCTCACTAGTGTGTTGCTTCGGACAAAAGCATCTGCTAAATAAAATCATTTTACATTAATTGTAGCTCCTTGGCTAACGTGCTATGTTGATACAATAATGTTATACTGGGCCACACCCTTCTCAGTCCATGCTGTATATTTTGTAACAGGAAGCTTTTGGTTGATCATATCTGCAGTCTGATTGGTTGATAATGAGCAGAAGACTAGACAGACAGCCATTTCATGCAGCATTCCACCGAAAATGTCGTAACTCACTAATGACTATGGAAACCTATGCAGCCCATCCTGCATGCCTGAAACAATGCATCTCTTTTTTCATACAACAGAAAGCATGATGGTTAAGACAGCCAGTTCACGTATCAAAAAGTAACTAATTAAAACGTCATTTAAAGTTAAGCCTGGGGTGTGACTGTATCCTGAGTCTTGCTGCATGAATTCATTAACAGTAAGACGGCAGTGTGAAAACACCAGCCCGGAGACAGCCGCCTTTAAAGCTAGTGGTGGCCCCATGGGGAACTTTGTGTAGCCTGTGAAGGCTGCTACAGTCATATTAAGCTCTGAATATTAATGTGTGATTGCTGTTTGAAGATATCCAAAGTGCCCTATGCCGTCTTGTGCAGAATAAGACCTCTGCTTGCACTATGTATGTGTTGACATTGTCACAGAAGGATGATAATAGTTATACAGTCAGCTTTTTATTTTTATTCAACAGCTATACTGTGTGTAAGAAAAAATGATTGTATTGTAACCATTCATACAGCCATCCATCCTTCCATGTACAGTATTTCCTGATCACTTACCCTCCTGTGTATAAATTGGGGGGTGGCTGGAGTATTTTTCAGAAATGTAATTGATGTTGATTGTCTACAATTCTTTCAAATTGACTTACTTCCTGATTACATATATATAGGCACATTGTTGACTAACAAGAATTGTTTTCATTGGATAAATTTCTGGAACCTATAGTTAAACCCATTTAAACAAGAAAGGGCAGCCCCTTTGATTCTTTCAAACCCTACCTCTTTCTGGCCTCCAGTCCTTACCAGGTGTGATGGCCTCACACTTGCACGTTTAACAATTTGGTGTAAAGGGGAGTTCACGGTCAACTCGGTGGCTGCAAGGTCCATTTGACGTGCTGTGCATTACAACTTAACTATGCCACTTTTGTGTCTTTCTAAAGGATAATGTTCCCGGTGTTCTTGGGCCTCTTCAAATCTAACCTTGCAAACCTTTGCCATGGAGCCATGTTCCCATTTGTAGAGAATGCACATTCTCCAAGCTACCCTTCCATGAAAGCCATACTTGCTCAGCCTTTTTTTCCGATTGCAGAATTATGAACTTTAGCATTTAACAGGTCAGTGGATCCCTATTTGTGTAGCTCTCAGGTTCTCTCTCATTTCCCTGAACACTATATAGTCTGGACTGGGGCTGAGTTTTTTGGAATACCCACTGCTGGGAAGACTGGCAAGGTTCTGAAATATCCTCCATCTGTAAATAATCGTACTAGCTGTGAGAAAAGGGTTTCAAATTGTTTGGAAATGGCCTTATAACCCTTCTCAGATTGATTAGCAGTAACAGTTGCTTCTCTGAGATCATTGTTGATGTCTTTCCTCCTTGGGATGGTGTTAATAACTCAAACCTGGATACTGCAGATCACCAACCTGCCAATAGTCCTGCTTTAATGGAAGTGGTGATGAATATCTTCTAATTAACTGCTTAACTTTTAGCTGTAAAGATATGCTTCCTTTTTTCCCACACATCATCTGCATTTGTACTCACTACTGTATTTGTTAAATAAAGAAATAAATTGTAAAATCTGTTATGTAGGAATGCGCCGATTGCCGGTTTATTTTTTTGTTTGTCTAAGTCTAATCTGCTGATTCTGATCCTGACCAATTCCAATTCTGTTGGTTTACTTTTAATGAGCAAACTAAACTTTAAAAAAAAAAAAAACACTTCTTTACTCAACCTAGTTTTGCAATCAAAATGTTTGAAATAACCTTTTCAAATAAAAACGTGTCAAATTAAATTGGCCATTCCAAATGTTTTGGGGGTACTTCTTCCACGGACAATTTTTTGTTCACGTCTTACTTGGTGCTAATTAAACCTCACACGGCAAAGAATCTCCTGTGGACTCTGGATGGAAACTGAATTGGGACTAGGGGTCGGCAATACGGCCAAAATGTCGCAATATAGATCACAATTTCTTTCTTTCTAATCCATGCAGGGAGCAGAAATATAAAGTACAGACATTTTATGGGTTCCACTGAAATAAAGGTATTTGATTATGAGAAAGACCTCAGTGTGTATGTTGATGCTTCCATGTCCCATTCTCGCCAGTGTGGGGAAGCAATTAAAACAGCCAATGTTGGATTACATTTCTAGGTTTGTGGAGTTCAAGTCAAGGGAGATGATCCTAAGATTTTACAATTCCTTGGTAAGATCCCACCTAGAATATTGTGTGCAGGTTTGGTCACCATACCTTAAGAAGAAGTTAGAAAGGGTTCAATGTAGGGAAAGAATTATTCCTGATCTTAGAGGAGGAATGTCTTATGAGGATAAGTCAGCTGAGCTGAATCTGTTCAACCTTGAGCAGGGGAGACTAAGGGAGGACATGATCCAGGTATATAAGATTCTAACAGGTGTGGATGCTGTTCAGCCAAATAGTTACTTCAATATTAGTTCCAATACAAGAACTCTTGCCATAGGTGGAAATTAGCAGGAGAAAATTTTAAACTGGATTTGAGAAAAGCACTTCTTTATACAGCCTGTAGTTAGAGTATGGATTAGTCTTCTTGTTAGTGTAGTGCAAGCTAAAACCTTGGGTTCCTTTAAATCAGAGCTAAATAAGATTTTAATAACTCTGAGCTATTAATTGAGTTCTCCCCAAACAAGCTTGATGGGCCGAATGGCCTCCTCTCTTCTGTAAATTTCATATTTTCTTACATGCAGGAATCGCTGAGATGGCAGTGTAGCGTAGGGGATACCCCTGTACGTAATGTAAATAGTTCTATGTATTTGACATGAATTGTGAATTGTTAGCATGCCTACCATAATGTACCATCATGTTTTTATGATTCTTACAATACCTCTGAGTATCGTAGATTTTTACATAAAATTGCATCTGGGGGCCTGAATCACAAAGTTGGTTAAACTAAGTTTTGCGTCTCGTTTGATTGGTCAATTCTCATGTTCCAAACGTGCTCTCTCGTTAGTTGGTTAGCTGTTTATATTTAAGGGCCTGCCATTGGCCTGCTCCTCAGTCTGCCATGTGCCTGCTGTGGTGTGTCTGTTCCTCTGCTCTTCTGCCCAGTTCTATTCTCTATGGTTCTGCCTAGTTTCTTAATTGTGTCGTGGTAAATTCAGTATTTTTCCCTGTTTGTAGTTCTTTTGTTTTGCAGCTTTACCCTGTGTTTCCAGTTTCTTTAATAAATCCCTGTTTGTCTCAGAACCGCAAGTGGATCAACACCCTCCATTACCTGCCTGCGCCACGCCTTGCGTCCGGAACAATTGATTCAAAGAGAGTTTGATTGTGCGTGTAAGAGGATATAGTAGTGTTTGTGTAAGAGTATAGTGCTGTACATGTGAGATTATGATGCTGTGTGTGAATCAAAGTATGAATGATCTATCAAGGGGGCCTCTCAAACTCATGTGTGGCCCAGGTGGATGATGCCATCATCCAATATCAGTAGAAAGCATTGTGTGGCACCAGGAACAGAACAAAATTCAAAGCTGACTAATAAATGTGCATCGCTATCAAATCGTTGTAAAGCCAAGATATAAATCGAACGATTACAAAGCAAGGAGCATCTGTACACACATACAAACATATGCAAACTGTGCATACCAACATGCATAAATGTTATATTAGTCCTGAATGAAATTGCAAGGTGATGCTTTGTACAAAATCATAAAATTGAAAGAGGGTGTACTTCCTTTTTTCCCATTACCGTACATGAGGGGTTGAATAAATGGTTTTATATCCTTTTGTTTCTTGACTGTACGGGGAAAGGCATTCTGGATACTTCTAGTCGATAAAGATAATCGCTGTTATTCAGTTATATGTATTGTATACATGAAGGTTAATTTCTTCTGGATTTACATTTAGCCGTGTAAGCGGTGTGTTTACCGAAACAACTTAGTATTCAGCAATTTCTAAAGTAGGATCCTTTAGTAGAGCAATTTTGGTCAAATACCATAATCAGATGCTTTTTTACACTTGACACTACACTTGACTAACAGCATAGACACCTGAGAACACCAGGCATGCAAGATAAAAGTATAGGAGCAAAAACTGAGCATGTAAGGCATTAATGAATACCCTTTTACTTGCATCTTTATATTTCTGCATTGAATTGATAACCAATATACTTTTGTTTAATATCACCAGTGTTAGTGGTGAAACTTTCTAGTGCTTATTAGCTGAATAATGTTACATAATTTTTTATTCTGTGGAAAACAAAAGATCAATCTGCTGGCCAGATTTAATAATGAAAACTATTTATAAATAAAAGGCTGTGTCCTGTTTCGATTGTGATCAATCCCCCCCGATAACTAATAAAATGACTTGTTTATCCTCCATTGTTTTGGGGTGGCAGTGTAGTTTTGTGAGAAATCATGTGCTTATTTAGCGTAAAGTTTACAGTTCCTGTTGTGCAGTGTAAAAGCATCATACAAAAAGTTGTCCTGGGAACCTGGAACTAGGTTCCTGGACTCTGGTAGGAAATTGCCTTACGACAACAAAGAGCAGTTTTGTTTTATGTTGTCAGCATGTGCAATATGTTTTTTGACTACAGATTGTCGCTTGCTGCAAAGCATTCCCTTCTTTTATGATTTCACTCACTGACGTTATCAGGGTTTGGTTGATATTGACAGGATACACCTTATATACACCTTATATGTACCTTCTGTAATAAAAAAGTTTTATAATGACACCTAATAGCCTCTTCGTTCACTCTTGTACAGTTGCATCAATCAATCTATCTTTCAAGCACTTATGCAAGAAAACATTATAGGGATGTAAAAAGTATAATAAATTTGTCCTTCTCTGTTTTGTAAGTAAATATTATCAAAAATGACTTTTAATTGTTATGTACTGCAAGACTTTATGGGCTATGGTACAGAATTACTATTTTAAAAACCATAAATATACTGAAAACATCTGAGCTCTCTAGTTAAATTAATTAGGAAATATACTGTAGAAATTGTAGGAAACATAAACATTACACTGATTCTTCTTCTCCAAAAGTAAAGCTCTGTAGTTGATTTTGTCCTATGTTTGCTTCTAGAATACAACTACATTTTATGCAAACTTCAATGGTATACTTGGAAATGTATTATCAACATATATAATCTTAGCCCTAATTTCAGTAATGCTTGTTTTAAGCTTCTAAAAGTGAACTGTATAGCAACATTTATGATAACTGTGGTACATTTTGTTTCATTATTTCCATTGTCAATTTCACAAGTATAGGAGCCAATAAGTGTGAAATCTACGGTGATATTCATTATAATATTGTATTACAAAAATATGATATCAAAATCATGATCACAAGAATGAGGCAGGGGTCCATTTTGTATGGGATGCTAGTCCATTACAGGACACATGCACAAAATAACATACTACGAATAATTCAGTCTTGCCAATCCCACCAACTGGATGTTATTGAACTGTGGGAGAAATGAGTGCAAAACGAGGAGAACATGGGAACAAAATGTGGAGACATAAGTTGTCAGTGCAGCCCTCTGGCCAGACACACCTCTTCAGGTCCATCTTATACCCATGGCTTTAGGAGCGGACAGAACATGTCGATCTATTTGCACTCATTGGCCAACCGTAGACATTTAGGTTGCAAGGCGAAACCTTCCTGAGGCTTTCCGAACATCTACAGCCTCGGTCAACAGAATCCGCCTGCTAGTCTGCAACCATCGACATTCATGTTCAATTTCCATTTGCACTCTTCTTTTCTGGCCACAATGAAATTATGCTGATATTTCCCAGTGTGTTCCAGGGAGTATTGAAATGCATTATCAAGCTAATACCACATTACATTGGAATTTTCCTCCACAGCGTGATATAGTAAAAATCAAATAAAAATCCAGCAATGTTTTTATAAATTATACCATCGGCATTACCTTTATGCAGGTTCAAATAAAAGCTCTTTCCCAAGATGTTTTTGCATATATCAAACTGCAAGAATTACCACTCTGTCACTGTCCAGCTCAGGGGTGATATAAAGCTTACTAAACTCTCCTGTCCTTCTGCCAGGTAGGATCTGTTCATTTTCCAGGACAGCCCTGTGGGCAATCGATTTACACAACAGGATTGTCAGAGATGGATGGTTCTTTGGTGAGTGAGAACGTCTGGAGACTAAAAAGTATTAACTTGCCATTATGGTTTTGCCCAATCTCTCCCATCAATAGGATACAGGGGTTGACCCTTGTAGGTATGCCTGGCCCACTGGTAAATCTTCAGCCCCCCAAGGGAAGTGGCTTACGGCAAGGTTTCCGCCCCCACGTTTTGCTACAGATAACGCTGTCAGGGTGTCAGTCAGTCTAAGAATAAGAGCAATGAATTGTCTGTGCTCAGAGCTGATGAGCAATATTTTATTCCTCTACAAAAGTAAATAAAAAAAAACATTCACATCATTTTCTGGACTATTTGGCTAGTTTTTAAAAACGTGACAGAAAATTAAGAGAAATGATTGCAAAACTTGGCGTCTGTGTGGGTGTCGACTGAAACAGGAGCATTGGCATTTAGCTATCAGCACCTGGGATGGTTCCAGAGAGTGACGTTTCCCCAGTAATGCATGCCATGCGCTCGTCAAACTTGCACGAGTCTTGGTTCTTCACGCATTCCGCCTGTTCGTTGTCACCCCTTCTCCTGGCATCGGGATTCATATCAAACCATTCTTTCCACATCTCAGGCAGGATATTCTGCCATTTTCTACATAATTAGCATCTCTATTGCATTTTCCGCTTGCCTCTCTTGTTATGACTTGCACTTGTATATGTGAGAAGACAGGGTGTGGCTGTCTCAATAGCGAGAGTCATGTGACCAGGGATAGAGTGCTGATTAATTCCCTCATGCACTGTATGTAAATTGGCAGGTACCAATTTTTTTATTTATTAATTTCAGCCCTCGTGATGTGGAAGACGTCACAAGATGTAGAAACTCCGTGACACATTTCCCACCATCTGCAACCCATCTATTTGGTTTTCTTTTCAGTTTCCCCCTGTTTTTTGTATGAGTTTATTGTCCTGTCTCTATCTGACATTATTTTTCTGTGAAAATAACAATGTTTCCCCAATAAATCCCCTTCTCTTGCCAGGCCCATTTCACACAGATCACCATCCTGGTCTTTCATTTTTCTCTTTACACTAACAGATTATTTTCAGGCTTTCTTAATTAAATGTATAATGGAAATCGAAAGAATCTTATTTATTTATTTATGCACCATTATTTTTATTATTATTATCTATCCATCAAACTACTTTTACTATAACTGGGCAGTACCAGCCAATGCTGACATATAAGGCTAGGTGCGCCTCTTCTCTAGAGCCAGTCTAAAGCAGTGCTTCACAAATTTCTGCACCGCGTACCACCTCAGAAAGTATGACACTCTCTGCGCTTTCCATTATTACTATATTACACTTAATAGTCTAGAGCAATAGAGTTACTTTTACTGCAAGAATTGGTCTCCGTGTTTGCTGCACGGTGCGTTGTTGCAGGATGCTGATCTCGGCAATTTAGTCATACTTTTCCTTATGTTTAGTGCACTTGCATTGTATGTTTTTATTAGATTACTTGTGCTGTTTGCACTTGTTTTCATACCTCCTGTTGATGTTTTAACAGCCCAGTCTGAAGCACTTTCACATTTTGCCTTCCCCTTTATTTTGCTTGTTATTGCCGATACATCATCGCACGGTATCGGTTATCAGTATCGTGTACATTGTCACGAGGATGAGTACGAGTACGTGAGCACAGTACCGGTATCGATGCAGCTGTAGTGCAGGGTCATAGCGAGACTGGAGCCAACCCCTAGCATCGCGTACCATATGGGGCCAAGAATCATGGAAACACACACGCCGCTAGAAAATTAGGGCAGCTGATAAACTTATGAAGAAGAAATCCAAATTGGAGTAAACCTGCACAACATAAGGAGAGCATTTAAACTCCACACACGCAGGGTGGGAGGCGGGATTCAAACCACTGGTGGCATGAAGCAAAACACTTGGGCATTAACTCAATATTAATATACCTCTGTATATGTTTTAACAGGTGGTTTTATCCAAAGTGATGAGCATATTTGGAAATCAGGGTCAGCCAGCCCATGGAGCGACTGGGCACTAAGAGCCTTGCTCAAGGGCTTAATAATGAGATCACTCTGTTGACTCTTGGATTTCGGACCTTCTGATCACAGACACAGCGCCGTAACTCCCTAAGAAATAATAATAATAACAATAATAATAATTATTATTATTATTATTCCTGTACCCTGTAAGAATTCACCCTGTAGATTTAAAGTTCACATCTCCATCCAGTTACACCAGGGGTCTCAAACTCCAGTCCTGGGGGGCCAGAGCCCTACACAGTTTTTGGTTCACCTTCATTTAACACTCCTGATTCAACTCCTTGTGCTAATTACCACACAGCTCTTGAGCTGAATCATTTGTGGTGGAAGGGGGAAAGAACTAAGCTATACAGGGCTCCGCCCCCCCAGGACTGCAGTTTGAGACCCCTGACTTACACGAAGATGTCACAGAGCACATCTAGTGGAATTTGATTCAGGAAACATGTATGACGTCTTGCGGTGCAGTGAACCAGCTTGGCACCCGTTACCTCTGCTGAGGAGCATCTGCTTTCGGTTTGTCAGATCTGCTCTACTGCAGCGAGCATAAGAGAGGAAGTGCCCTAATCCCGACAAGTAAAATACTGACTGGAGCTCCCAGCAGATCACCTACAGTGTGACATCAATCACACTCACGAAACGATGCGACCAGCACTGCTGACAGTCAAAGGAGACCAGGAAGGAGAAAAAAAAACAAGATAATAATCAGACTCACAATAATTTCTACTGAAGGCAGAAGCATCAGCAAATTTGAATTGACCACATATAAAAAGAATCAAATGGGGACAGGCGTCACCCAATCAGATTCTGCCCTGCCGTTTGAGCTGCTGTCCAAAGCAATATGGATCTCTACAAGATATGAATTTAATTATAATCAACAATTACAATTCAGCACATTCATAGTCATATCTTTTGTAGTCTGTAATCTAGAATCCTGCCCAGGATGTATCCCTACACGTTGTCCTATCCTATCCCAGGCACCCCTGCGAGTCTTTCCAGGGTAAGCAAGTGCATATCTTTAGAATTTAATGAAGCTCTCTAGAGTCAGAAAACGTCATCGCACTGTTCACTGTAGGTGTCTAAGTTAGTCAGGGAACACTGCACCCTTTTGCCACTCACCTAACTCGTGCTGCAGAACAGCAAACCAGACTCCTTCAAAAACGCCCCAGTACCACCTTTCATCAGGTTTGCTTCAGCTAGCTCATCCAGTTCCTGACCTGCTCTCTTGTTAAGTTCTTGCAGTGTTCTTGTAAGGCATCGTATAGCTATTGCCTTGGTAACTGTCTATTACTGGTTATTTATGTCATTCTGCTTCTAATTGCACACTGTTTACAGTTATTATTTACAGTGATTATTGTTTAATGTTTATTGATTGATGTTTAATGCTGTGTACCCCTTGTTTCACAATTTTGAAGCTACACTAGCAAGCATTTCACTACATATCACTACATATTGTGAGTCTAACTGAGTATTTTACAAATAAAACTGATTGGTTGATTGATTAGAAGCTCAGCCCAACTACACTAACGTCCTGGTAATTCCATGACAGCTGTCTGCCTGTGATGCCTTATCCGCCTCGCTTGCACGTCACTTTAGACAAACGTCCCCGTTGGGAAAAAAGAAACAGCCAAAAACCAGCTTATACTGGTAGCTGGTAGCTCTTTGATGGTTTACCTGGGTAGGTCACCAGTTGGTCATGCTGGTGTAGCCAGCCGATTATGCTGGTATGAGCAGCTAAACCAGCTACGATGACCATCTTAAGCTGGCAATACCAGCTAAACCATCAAACCATCATATGGAAACATACTTTAAACTGGGCACCTATCATAAATTAATCAACCAGCTTAACCACCAGGGTTGTCTGTTAAATAAATGTAAATGTAGGAAACTTGAGCTTCTGTAGCTACTGTAGCTCAGAGACATCATGGTAACAGTGGAAATATTCTACTTACGACTCTCCATCGCCAAGATAGTGATGTTGTGTACTGCATTCACTTCTCTGTCCAGTAGTTTTGCTGTACTTATGGCCCCAGTTGTGGCGTCGATATTGAAGTACCTCTCCAGGTCTGTATTGCGGTCTATGGAATACCTAGGAGTTCGGGGAAGATGGATAAGATTATTATAACAGTTCAAACAAATCTTATAGAAGTGCTGCTGGAAAATTATTTCTATCCATTTCTTCTATTTGGGACTAGTCAAACCTATCAAATATGTCTGTAAATATCTTGCCACACATCACTATTAAAATGTAGTATTTTCATCACCAAAGTACTAAACCTTGTAGTTTTTATATTTTGTGAGGTTAAGAAAATCATGTTAGAGCATATACTAGTATTTTTATAATCATAATAGTTAGAAGAGTAAGTTATATTAATATTGTAATAAGAATACAGTAAAATCCCGTTATAGTGGACTTGCTACATCTGTGATGATCATCTATAACGGACGAGGTCCGCTGGTCCTGGCCGTGCACCTTTACTAACATACAGAAAAAGCGTCTGATATAGCTGATTCACATATAACGGAATTTCGCTTATAATGGACAAACATATTGGTCCCCAGGGCTGCTTTTAGCTGTAGTTTTGTTCGACTATAACGGCTATAACACAAGGCACGTGGCATGCTGGTGTTATATCCAACGCGGATACGGAGTCGGGATTATATACAGTAGTAGTCACACATCTGGTAAGGTAAAACTGGATTACTACATTTACAATATTTTAATCTATACCACAAGTGTGTCTGCTGGTGTGTGACATGAGTAAATGGGGGGCGGCATGGTGGTGTAGTGGTTAGCACTGTGGCCTCACACCTCTAGGACCTGGGTTCGAGTGTCCGCCTGTGTTACATGTGTGTAGAGTCTGCATGTTCTTCCTGTGTCGTCGTGGGGATTCTCCAGGTCTTCTGGTTCTCCCGCACTCCAAAGAAATGCTGGGGCTATTTGGAGTTACTACATTGCCTGTAAGTGTAAATGTATGAGTGAATGGTGTGTGAGTGTGCCCTGTGATAGGCTGCCCCCCC
>JAODUD010000001.1:24727755-24740014 GCA_026784285.1 Stomatorhinus walkeri | reverse complement strand
GGCGCGGGGGTGTCTCAGGCGACACAAATCAATTATGCGGTACACACAAAATCACACTCTAAGTCAATTTAAAGTCAGTACAGCAGATGTCTTTGAACTGCGAGAGGAAATTATAGCACTTACTAATTTTAATATCTATAATGAGACTAGCAGCTTGGGTTGCTCAGAAATGAAACCCTTGACACCTATATTTCCCATCCCAACAATGGCTTAAAATATGGTTGAATGAACTGCAACATTTCCAAAATGAGTTTTCTTGGATTTTCACATTTTGCATTGTAGCACACTTTTGCTTGCAACACGCAATGCACAAAAACATAGAGGTTCAGCAGCAAACACTACTAAATGCTTCAGAGTTGCACTTTTGAAAAGTGAAAGCTAATAAGCTTGTGCTTATAGGGGTGTTAGTCATTTAACACAGCCAGGAAAATCTGTTTGAAACCACAGGTTTGACTAGCAGGCACAGATTTAACAAAATTACAGTTTCTGTGGACAGCTTGTCAGAGATTTGTGAGATTTCAGCATTTGACACATTTAGTGTTATACTAACATTTTTTTTGTTTAATTTTAAAAATAATTAAACCTAAATACAAGTCACACAATCAAAACGTTTTACCAAAACGTGAATGTACTGTGCCAGAAGTATGGCTTTTGCTATCCGAAAATAAAAATAATTCATTTTAATGGTTACCCAGCTAACACAAAACATATAAAAGAAAGTGTTGGCTCACAATTAAGTTATATTTTACTTTTAGGACCTAATAAGGGATGCCAGCGACTTGCGAGGGCTGTATTTATGCGCTTTTATTGAATTTAGAGCTTGTAGACTGGAAGTCCCAATTTAAGTCATAAAGTGGAATTAAGAGGTTTTGGGACCTTCCCAGTTTGTCTCACACCTCTGAGAACAGTTTATCCAGCAAAGCCATAAAGCGTGCGACGTGCCTAAATTAATGGAAGTGCCCTTTGCTGAAGCTTTGGCCAAATGCGCAGAGGAATCCGGTAAACAACGGCGGCGAACGATCGAGCTGCTCCTCTGCGCCGCCAGATGACAAATAAACAGGATTTAACTTGAAATTGAATTAAAAAGCATTTGAGTTTGCGGTGTCGGCTGGTGTTTTGATGCCTCACCCGAAAATAAACGGCTGGAATGCAAAAGTAGCTTTTAATCTTTAAATAATCGAGATTATAGCCTCGCATTTCCCATGCGTGATATTTCCGTAATCCGCACATGACAAGTCTCCGATGCAAAGGAGAGGCCTGTCAACAACACAAGTTCTCATCGATGCTGGAATTCGTAGTTTTCTTTTTTCACTTTCACGTGTCAATTTACATTTCGGTTTATATTTATCACAGAGTAAGATTGTGCTTGGATATATTTGCCCTGTGATGCACTGGCATGATACCGAAAATGTATTCCAGCCTTGTGCTCTGTGCTACCTGGAATATGATTAAGCAGTTAGAACATGGATGGATGGTTGGAAATGAATATAATTTATATATGATTTATTGTCTATATATATATATATATATATATATATATAAGAGTCTGCTTAGGAGCCATTTTGATACACATATTGTGACATTTATGGTTGCCTTCACAGCAATTCCACCCCATGACGCAGATTTCTGAGGCAATGAACAGGATAATACATACATATATACATGTAAGGGGCATGGACAACACCCAAGTCAGTGTCATTAACCGCCCTTAATAGTTTCAATCTGTCAATGAGATGGTTGACAGGAATCGATTCTCACGTTCTACATAGGAGTAAAGCTGAAATAATTTGTTATTAATGAAGCATGAGTTGAAAAGACCGTTTTACAGCTTTTTTCATTTCAGAATTTCTTCATTAGAGGTATTCTGTGTATAAGGTCCAGATATAGACTTCCCCTAAGCGTGAAGAAGGTTACCAGTGCAGGAATAAAGTAAAGCAACTTCATACTATAAATGCATACCATTTGTGACAGTTTGCTTTGCTTGCTGGTCCCATGACATTTAAAACGCTAAGCTACTATAGTTACCCACAATGTTTGCCGTCTCCCGGGCAACTATGGATGCTTGAACTACACAGCAGTGGCTGAGTGACGGCCCTGGAATATGACTCTACGCCACTGCTGCCTGCAGAGGCTCTCGGAAGCCAGCTGAGTTGTTACACTCTGCAGCAGTCTGGACCCGAGTGCTTTCCTTTCCCTGCTTTTCCCCCTGACTTCTTACTCAGCCTCTCGTATTCGGCGATTTCCTGCCACCGCCAGCGTTAGACCCGATGTGTGTAGCATAAATAAAACGTCCAGCTGACTTTTTAAACTCCATTTGCACGACCCGAGGGTGTATTTCTGACACACCATGGAACAGTACAAGAACCACACTTCTCCCTTCCCCAGAAATGTTATGTATTTGCTGGCTGAAGTAAATGACACCTTTAATGGTGACTGAAATAAGCAGTTCCAGCTCTTAGTAAAAATCTCCTGCATATTTATCTGGTACAAGCCTGCCAAGGCGTGGCCCAGGGTATCCCCAGTGTGAAGACGGTTACTGCACACATGTCCAGTTAAGCAACATAACCCCAATAAGCCCCAACAGAAGGTTTTTGCATTTATATCTATGGTCCGTGGGCTGGAATTCCCAGTGTCGTGCCCCTTGTTTTCTGGGATAAGCTCCAGACTCACCGTTACCTTATACTGGATGAAGAGTATGGCTGAATGGATATCTAATGAATGTGTAATTTATTAGGATTAAATATAAATTAAGGTAAAGTGAAATATTTAATGCACACTTTGGGGCAATGAAATATTGCAAATGATATGTATCATTTTAAAATGAAAATGAATGATTGCAAAAAATGTGACATTTCTGTAGCATAGCGTGACATGATTTAATTTTTGTAATCCCCTACTTACATCAAAAAAATTCTTCTATTTTATATAGTCTAATATAGTTTGTACATCAAGACAGTTGATAGTTAAATCAGCTGTTTCTGTTGACTTATAAAAACGGAATGTGATCTTGAAGTTGTTTACGAGGTTTGCTTGATTTAATTGTGGCTTCGTATGCAATCTGCAAATGCGGCAAAGACAAAAACAACGAGGCCTACAGCTGTTTGCCATGTGTTGATTATAATTGCTTTTAATGTTTGGTGCATTTTTGTCCCTCTCCCCATTATTCAGAAGTAATTTAGTTTTTTCTGCATTAAATAAAACTTTATTTCATTACCACCAATAAATAATACATGTGAACAAATGCAAAGGTTATTGAATCTGCAAATGCATGCTGCTAAAAGGATTTACAAATGAAATATAAAAGAATTTGAATAAAAATGAAACATTGTTTTAACCTTTCATTATGTATTACATGTGATATATGTCCACACTTCAGAAAAGTTTAATGGAAAAACAATTACGTAATAATTTACAAAATCGGCTAGAAGAAAGTAAAAAAAAAAACTAAGATTCAGGTAATTTTTTTTCTTGCACAGGAATGTGAGAAAGTGTCCATCCACATCCTGTCGCATCTGCTAACGCATGGGCTGCTGGGCACAGCTGTCTGTGAGACAAGTGGCGGGTGGAGTAATGAAAAATAAATGAAACTGAGAAGGAAAGTGTCGGCGCCGAGTGCCAGGGCCACTGCGTGTTACGTGTGATTTTCTGCTGTGAGCAAATCCACCTAGGATGGACATTATCTGGTTTTGCCTCCCATTGTAACTTATTCCATACTGGTTTTACTGCCAACAGTTTGTTTGTTTGTATCACTTTTGTTGTGCTTTGTAATGTCCTTCTCTCTATGATGATCTTGAGCTCCCCTGTGGTTTGCCCTGTCGTTAGTACCTATCTCTACTAGAAGGAACTCTGTACTCAAACGCAGGAAAGAAGTGATTCATCCAATGGGAATAAGGAGGAAATGTTGTACACCACACCACCGTAAGGAAAAAAAAAAGATGAAGTAGGCAGTCTTTTCTAACTTTAAATGAATCACTGAAATAGCTAGAGGCTGGGCAAGATCATGTAAAAGTTTGTTTTGGTTTTATTTACTTCTTCGTTATTTGGGATGATCATGGCAACCACCAGATGGTGTCTAAGAGCTAAGATTAAGTTAAAGGCATACGGTTTATCATGTGTTCATTTTCCTCACCCGATTATCCAGTACAGGATAATATACAGTATGAAGCCTAGCCCAGGATGGACTCAGCAAGATAGGACACAGGAGAGGATGCCAGTCCATCACAGGCGACTGTCAGATATTCTTATGTTTAAAAAATTAAGATGGAGCTTACACAGTATCATAAATGTTTCATGAAAGGCGCTGTAATAACCAGAGGCAGACATTTCAGGTCCAGAAAGTAAAAATCCAGACCAGGACTTTGTTTCAACCAACCAGTTGTGTATAAGGTGTCTCAGTCTCAGAGTACTCAACTGGTTGGTTGAAACAAAATCTTGGACTGGATTTTTACTTTTTGGACCTTAAATGCCCACCTCTGGTAACTAACTGTGGCTTTTTTCTATTAAATCTGCCTTGCACTTGGCTAAATCCCAGGCCTTATAGGATCAAATCATTAATATGTGAATTACTTTGTGCTAGCTAAAAGGATTGTGTTGGTCATCAAGGTCATCTACTGTATGTACTCTGCAATGTCCTGGCATCCCATCCATGGTGTTACATGGCCGTCAGCCTGTTGCTTCCAGAGAGGCTCCAAGTCTACGAAAAAAGGACTTAGTTTAATTATTTCTCGGCGCCCACAATTTATACTAAAAAACAACACGGACACATCCATCTATGCATATATTAAATGGACTATGTTTGGAACAATGAGCTGAATGATCATCTTGTCGTCGGAGTTTATATAATACAGCTGTCAGTGTGTAGGGTCGTCAGCTTCTAGGATTATGATTTCAGCTTAATCGTGCTTTTTTTATTTTTCACTTTTTGTGCTTCAGTTACCTTCCAGGTCCCACTTCCCTCTCAGCACCTGGGCAGTTAGACTGCTTACTCTGTATTGCCCGTGTCTGAGTGACCTGCAAAGAACCAGGTTTTCTGTGATACTCTTCATATGGATGAACAATGGTTTTGACAGGCACACTGACTAAATCTATCTAATTAAATCGTTGTGTTTTTAGCAAGTATAGAATCACCTTTGTTACACAAGGAGCCCTCCATGGCTGTTAATTTTTGACAGTTTTTTCTACAGTACACCTTTTTTATGCCATTTGACTTGAGGGTGCAGGTTTGTAATGAGCACCCCCTACTGACTGGGGGATTATTCCTCTTTAACATGATTGCCATGTTGTTGTTTTTTCCTACACCGTAGGCAGGTGAGTTCAATAGAATGTCCAATGACATTGGGATAAAACTAAGTGCCGCAGAACAGGAAGAGGCACCACTATCTGTTGGATTAATTTGGTTAAAATATCTCTTCAAGGTAGTTTCTCTTTCTGAACTCCAATCTCGTTCTGGTGTTAGGTGCAACATGTTTTTCTTTGATCGTTCCAATTGGATGTCATTTAAGTTTCCTTTTGAATAGTGGAGTGACTTATGTTCGTCTCCTTGAGTTTCACCTTTCTGCCCTGTGCTTCCCTTCCTCTTCTTGGATTCTCTGAATCACTTTTTTTCCCCACATTTTTTGCTGTGTTTACCTATCTAGCTGTTTTGTGCTCTGGATAATACCAGCTGAAGAGTGAACTGTAAACTGTGCTTTAAATGCTGGTTTGCCGCTTGCGGGTGGTGGCCATTAGTGACACGTTTGAATGCGTGTGCGGTCATGACCTTTGCTCTTTTCAATGTTTTGCCAAATTCAATCTCAAGTCGAGATTGTTGAGCATACACATGGGCACAATCAATAGCATCTTTCTCTGGATTCTGTTTTTTGATGTAGCCCATTTTCTTCTGTATGATAGGACAATATCCAGAGCCTTCTCAAAGTAGATGCAGTGAATATGTGCAGCTCCCAAAGTAAGTAACCTGCTGGAACTTTCAACTCCTTTTGTCATACAATGTGAGTAACCCTTCCAGGTAGTGAACACCATGGTGAAATGTGACATTTTGATCAAAATGCAATTTTTAACCATCCACATAGTACTTAGAAATGTAGCTTAAATAGTTATTTTTCCTCAATCTAAACATTTTTCCATCGACATGGACAGGTCTTGCCACAGATGCGTTTGCCTATGAACGGACAGGTTGACGATCCGTGAACCCTGCTGTAACATTTCAGATCTCTAGCTGATTACCATGCATGAATGGATCCATTATCATTGCCGGTGCCTGACCTGCTCCCATCTCATTCTTGATATCTCTGATTTCTATTTGCACAAAGTCACGGCACCGAACAGGCAGCACCGATCCTGTCAGTGCATCTGTTTCTCCTGTTCCCGACACTGTCTTGATGGACAGTTAAGACGGAATGTGTTGGATTCGGATTGCCTGTCATAAAGTGTGCTTGTAGATAGCCCTCAGATTGACGTGAGTGGGTGACAGTTTGCCAACAACACAGCCTCACATCTGGAAAAGAAGTATCTCTATTCAAAACGTCCCATTTTATTTGACCACATGCTGTTTCTTCTTTATTGAGTATTTGTCAGTCAAATTCAACTGGACATTCTTCACCTGTGTGCAAGAAAGCACTAGTACTGTTGACGCCGCATTTATCACTTATCTTTAGTGCTAGCAAAGGACTACCGTCTATGCCATATTTATCATTTATCTGTAGTGCTAGCAAAGGGCTACCGTCGACGCTGCATTTATCATTTATCTGCAGTGCTAGCAAAGGGCTACCGTCGACGCTGCATTTATCATTTATCTGTAGTGCTAGCTAAGGGCTACCGTCTATGCCACATTTATCATTTATCTGTAGTGCTAGCTAAGGGCTACCGTCGATGCCACATTTATCATTTATCTGTAGTGCTAGCAAAGGGCTACCGTCGACACTGCATTTATCATTTATCTGTAGTGCTAGCTAAGGGCTACCGTCTATGCCACATTTATCATTTATCTGCAGTGCTAGCAAAGGGCTACAGTCTATGCCGTATTTATCATTTATCTGCAGTGCTAGCAAAGGGCTACCGTCGACGCTGCATTTATCATTTATCTGTAGTGCTAGCTAAGGGCTACCGTCGACGCTGCATTTATCATTTATCTGTAGTGCTAGCAAAGGGCTACCACACATCCTGACCACAGGTTCCTTCCTTTCCCAGCCTTAGCAGCTAACACAACAACTGTATCTACAGGGGCTGTGATAGCGGTGTGCAAATGCCACACAAAACGTGAAATTACGTTTATTTATCTTTTTGCCTTTTATTATTGGTGACCCCCACGCTCCTCGATCAATAAATTTTATCATTGGGAACCCTGCCCTCCACTCATTGTTTTATCATTGTTTTTATCATCACTTTTCAGATTGATAGTGGAAACCATAACTACAATGTAACGGTAGTCACAGCTTGCCCTTTAAGAAATTAAAGTGATGGTTATTACAGGCACCCAATGCTTTATGGGGTTTGACTTCTGGAATACCTTGCTGTCCCAAAGCACACCCAAAGTCAATTTTCTGGCTACGCTACTGCAGGAATCAATCATCTGACTTGCTGAAATTCAAAATATTTCGACTGAGAAATTAAATGGAAGAAGACATTTATAAATCCAGATTCATCAGTACAGCTTCCTATAAATACTTGAAGTGGCTGCTGTTCTATTCATATCTAGAGGAAAGAAATATGATGTTATTGTAAATCTGTGAACCAGGCTTTTCTTGCTTGCTTTTCTTCTGTTAAGGCATTAACAGGTATTAAATAGTGTGAATCATCGCCCAGAAACAGGGGTGGATACAAGGGCTGGGCCACAGGGGCACAGACCCCAGCTGAAAGCCGACTGGTTCCCGGTGTGACACCTCCCCTGTCACTCATCGCTTTAAAACATATCATTGGCTATGATAAAGTTGCCCCCTCTGTGTGAATTATGGCTGCACTTATGGCCATCACTTCAATCTTAGCAACTCCTTTGTCCACAAAAATTAATATTTCACATCTGCTGTGTCATCCCACATTGCTTCATGTTGAACAACATGCAGGTTTTCTCTTCAATGTCCCAGGTGATTTTTTTTTCCAGTTTGCATTATTTCTGTCTCTCAGTTCTTCCCTTTTTCCTCTAGACACAATGGCCCACAGTGGCCCTTTTCTTGTTAGTGAAGTTAGGTCACTGCACTATTTCTGCGTTAGCCCATGTCCTGCTTTGCAGCTCTGTGTATTTATTGCACAGACACCGTTGTCCAAAGCAAGCAGTCGAGCGCAATCCAGCTTTACAGGAAAAGCATTTTTGGCAAGAATGCTGTGATGCTACAATTCCCCCCTTATTAAAGCACTTATCCATTATGATGTATCTGTACCTCTTCCTAGTCTGTCAGCTCCACCGACGCAGGTTCCTTTTCTGGTGCTTTTAGCAAGCTGATGTTACTTTTGAATCACGCACAAATGGATTGTGGTTTTTATGATTGAATTTTACACCTTAGTTTCTTTAGTATTTTCTGAGGATGCCGACTCCTCTTCTCAGTTATTATCTGGTGCTTGGTGTGTTGATTCAGAGCTCCACGGTCACACATTACAATCCATCCCCCTGGCTTTGTCTGTTCAGTCTAAATTCACGTGTCCTTGTTGTTTTTTTTTTCCTCTTTTCTCCAGGTATTCCAATTCCCTCACAGCACCCATACGCATGTAGGTCAGGTTATTTGGTAAGAATTGCACTTAGTGCATCTACAGGAGTGGCCTTAGTCTTTCTCTAAAGCTCATCATTGTATTGTCTGGCTCAGTGGGTGGTCAAAGTCATTTGTTGGAAGGTTGCTGGTTTAAGTCCCAGTTTGGGCAGAGTGGCTTCATGTGGGGTCCTTCAGCAGGGCCCTTATCTGCCCCAAAGATTGTTTTCTTAAAAGATAAAAGTGTCTGATAAATATATAATGTAGTTCTCCGTGGCTGCTGCAAATATGCAGTTTATCCTCTTTCACCTGTTCAAATTCCCTTTATTTCACTGCAGACCACCATCATATCCTAATTTCCTCCCTAATTCCCAGTTTACGTCCTAGTTCCCAGTCTACACAAATTTATCTTCACCGGTAGTTCTGTTTATGACATCCTTTATTGTTTTCTGGGTGGAGATTGGTGGAGAGAAAAAAATATTCACTGTGAACCACTGATGTTCTGCGAACTCCAGAAGTGAAATCACATGTTTAGAGTCCCAGATGCTGCTTCAGCTTCCAAACGGGGTCGGAGTTATAACATCACATGAATATTAGCAAAAGTTCGAGCAAGTAAAATAGCTTTTCATTTTCCACTGTGAACTTATCAGTTTATCCAGACCTGCTTTTCGGGTGTGACATCTTGTGCAATTTTGTTGCTTGTAAATTGCATCATGTTAGAATCACGATGCTTATCAGTCTTTATTTTGCCCTGTCTGTGACAGCATTTTAATTATTCCATTAAAGCTGATAAAAATAGTAAATCACTGTAATCAGTAAACAAAAACTGCAATATCAATGTTGCTTATTAAGTGATATATTTCACAACATTTCAAGTGGTTTAAAGACTAAATGTAGTGTTCCTACATTATTACCCATCCATCCATCCATCCATCCTTCCATCCATCCATCCATCCATCTGCCAAACAATTACTCAGTACTGTTCCCCACCTGAAGCAGAATCGTTAACTTCATAGTATAGCGAAAAAGACAAGGAACACAAGGTAATAATAATAATAATAATAATAGTAGTAATATTAATAATATGAAAACAGAATAATTTATTGATTGACTGATGGATTGGCAATTCTAGTATGGTCAGTGATTACTTCCATGAATTTATGAGGAGCAGAATGTCTTTTACATATTACTTCCCAGTTGTGCGGTGTTATCAATGATGCACATTCCGTTGCTAACCACGCAAACATACGTCTGAAACTCACCTGAAATAGTAAAGTTTGCCTGTCAGTATCACCTTTTCATTTATCAGACAGAGGGCAACCTACCAAGTGGGGACATCTCCGGAACCATAGCAGTGTAAGGACCGTCCAGGAACTTCGGCTCGTTGTCATTGATGTCCTGAACTTTAACGATGAATTCGGACTCAGGCTCCAGAGGACGGTTCGTGTCCCGGTCCAGGACCTCAGCTCGTAGGGTGTAATAGGCCTGTTCCTCCCGGTCAAGCCTCTTGGTAGCGTGAATATCTCCGGTACTCTCGTCGATGACGAAGATGGAGGAAGCTCCTTCTCCGGACAGCACGTACTTCACATTGCCTTCCCCGTTATCTTTGTCTGAGTGAAGCTGTAGTAAAAAAGGAGTGGGTGTTTACTTTTGACATGAAGTTAACTATGCCAACTGCTTACGTGCATCGTTCACAATGACGAACCATGGCTGTGTGAGTTTCCTTCCCAAGTCCCACACTTAAACGGCAAAAGCTTTGTGCAAATGTAAACAAGTGGAACAGAACTCCAGCTGAATAACTGCCACAAATGACTTTCTGTCAACTTCATCCCAGAGACCTCTATATATCATCAAATTCATATCAGCTTGTCTGCTCTTAAGTACCGTGCTTAATTTGTACATTACAAAGAGACATGAATAAATTAATGTCTTACAATAAATCACATTAACATGAAGGCAAGTATGCATTGTTGTCATTTTCAGTGCTGTTCTTTGGCAGTTCTGATTAAAATTCTCGCTAACGCTTTGTTGACTAAGTCATTGTTCTTTATCAAATTTCTTTTTTCTAGCATAGACGCTTTGTTCAGTAATGCTCTCTGGAGGCTCTATAGCTACATGAAGCAGACGGCTAGAAATGTCTGGTATAAAAGACTTAAGCCTTACATATTCTGGTCTCAGGAGGGGAGATTTTCCTCTATCCAACCAACTGTGTATACAGCATACAGTCAAGTAAAAGCGCAAAGTCTATACCCGCCAGAATCCTATAAAGCAGTGCTTCTCGACGGGTCTAGCCTCAGGACCCACTCTCCTTGGTCATTAAGTCATGACCCAAAAAAAAGTTGTTGATTGTGAAGTTATAGGTGGGGAGTGGGGGTTACAGTTTAGAAGCACTACTCTAAAGGCTGCCCGCTAGCTGAATAACAGCCTAGTCTCTGTTGCACCACCCTCAGCAGTATCTAACTCTGTAAGTACGCCAAAACTAACTTTCTTTCACTGCCTGCAACTAATTTTTTCAAAGTTTTCAAGTTCGATTTGTCACATACCCAGTCATGCACTGAACTCCTGTGAAGTGAAATGCTTTCTCACTTGGTTCCTGAATTGTGCTAGACAGGAAATACGCAATACAAAGAAAAACAAATAGTATCAAGTGATTCAAATGAATAAGATGTGCAGTGAAACGTGGGATTGTATGAAGTGTGTAAACTGGAGAGCAAGCTATGGGGCTTATTAATCAACACATGATACTGGGTGCAAAATATCCATATGTATATATTGTATACTATATGTGTCCTTCCTTTCAGTATGGAATATCATTTGGGATTACCTTAAAATTATACATCATTGCAAGATTCTTCCTGTCCAGGGCAAAGATATGATTGCATTTTGATTAGTGAAGTGGAATGACAAACGATGAAAACATCCTCCCGGCAGCAATTGGAAATAAGGACCTCTGATCTCTCTGAGAGTAATCAGCCCATTTGGGACTCTCCCTAAACTTAATAATTTTGCCTATACCTGGGACTTGCGTGTGAGGAAGGCAAATTAATTCCGATCTGACTGAGGCGATGTAGGTGTCCGTCCCTTGCATATAAAGCATGTTAGAACAATGCAATTTATATCTTGGGCCCACTAGAAACAACAGATTTGTAGCCTATGGTAGGAAATCTGTGAAGTGAGTGGAAAGAAATACAATTATAGAGATACAATTACTTCATCCAAAAACCAGCACCCTTTTTTTATTTCATCCCTACGTTAAAAAATAACATATTTCTTTCACAAGAAATTACTCACAGGTACAATATTTATCATGCAAAGCTGTGCTTCGTTAAGAAATTGTAAGGAAAAGTGTTTTTTTATTCCTGCTCTGAAATTCTTGTGAAAATTCACATATCAGTTTCTAAGTATAATATTCTTGTGAGATGCTATAAAAGTCTGCATGGATGAATATTTGACCAGCATATTGTATTAAAGAAACATTTACCAATAATCTTTAACATGCTACGTTTTTTTGACATTTGCCAAACAGCATAGCTACAGAAGATTTAGCGTTGAATGTGGTATTAATGCCACTTGGATTTTGATTC
>JAODUD010000001.1:24679124-24689790 GCA_026784285.1 Stomatorhinus walkeri | reverse complement strand
AGGTCTGAAAATACAGGACAATTCGCATTTTAATTATATTTTATTTATATGAGGCACAACATCTTTACAATTCGTCCTTATATCTGGACAGTAAACAGACCTTCCATATTCCACAAAATCAAAAACAATGTAACATTATAAGTGGTCACAAGTTTCACCAGCCCTGGCAATATTAGACTGAAGTATCAATCAGTAAGTAAGACATATGGTTGATTGGACCCACCTCTTCTAGTTGCTTGGACCCATCTCTTCTAGAATCTGATTCGATATCTCTCTGAACCAATCGTTTTTCCTTCTGCCCTCAAAACATTTTTGTGTAAGTAGAGCTCCCATGAGCTAGGGAAGAGTACTTACTCCAGAGTTAGGACAGAGATACATAAAAATATTCTTGTCCTTTTCATTAGACCTGCTGCGTTTATAGGGCAGTGATGAAAATCAAAATGGAGCTTTCAGTTTGTTGAAGAACCTTCGAGAGACAACAATTAGCAGAGTTTCTAGGGGGAGAACAGCACAGAACTTCCTGGCTCCTGAAAAAAAGGTTCTGGTTCCTAAATAAGGTTCCTGTGGTGGAAAAGCACCTTCTGCAATAATTCTGCATTGCCCCTCTCCTAACTTCTTTTCCTAATCCATAGCCCTTTAAACCTTAATCCTTAAGCAACATTGTTCTATACTTCAGAAAGAAATACATACTTAGAAGGAGCACGCTGTCTAAACACTGCTCAGGGCTTTAGTTTTATGAGTTACTCCTTAGCCTCAATTAAATATCGCAGACCTCTTAAACCACATTTCGTCCTGTGAACTATAGAGAGAGGCGGTGGTATTTGAAGTGATCTTTCTTGAATACCACCTTCGCTACACCTGTAATCGCTCGGTGCCTTTAAATCCACCCCTTTTCATTCTTCTCACCGGCTACAGCTTTTCAATGCAAATTCCGTTCGGATTTTGCTGCACACGCAGTGAAGAAAATACTTCGGCCAAGTTAAAAGTTGAAAAACCGAAAATATCTATCTAGTTTATCACATATCTATGCTTCTTGTGAGCGTAATAGCAGTAATGAGATATTATGGATTATTTTAACTTTAACGACATGAATATAAATTATACAGTGAGGAAAGTAAATAGGTTCCCTTGCATTCAAGACTATGCCGTTGATTAAATAAATTAGGTTTTAAAACAGGATTTAGTGGATAATGCTGTTGCTGGTGTATATATAAGGTTCATATCAGTCACAACAAGCATGTAACGCTACCAATGCACCAAATCGCTGACCCCCAAAAACGGTAATTTTCCTTGGCACCGCTTCTGCTCAGTCTTGGCCGAATACCCGGACTCCCGTCCTGTGTGCCTTGACCAAATGGCCCAGGGCAGGACGATGAAGTCTCATTAGCCTGCAGCGTCATCCGACAAGGAACAGACGCGTGCCAGCCCCCCCGCCCCCACCCGCTGACGGAGGGGCCAGCGAGAGTCCCGGAACACGGGGAGCTCACGCTGACCCTGGCATCTGGCAACCCGATGCCTTGCGGGGAAGACTTCAAGCATATGGTGTCGTTATTATCTGTGCCTTCTGTACTCCCACATAGGGGAAGGTGGGTTTTGCTCGAGAGGGGCAGAGGGGTCCAAGCTCTGGTGGTGCTGCTTACATGGAAACTTACAAAGCGCCTCATGGAACTCGTTTAGAAATCTAGGAGCGTTGGTAGCTGTTAATGACTCCACATGGACTGCACTCACATACATTCATATATTTGCGTTTTATGACATTCATTAGTTTCGGTAGGTTATATACTTTAAAATGGGAACAGGAACGCAGCCACAATGGCAAATGATTAATTCATATATTCCCAATAGCTTCTCAGTCCTCATATGTTAAAAACTGTGCAAAACACGTGCATCTAACCGCTTAAAACAGGATGCCTTGGTTCATCGATGTCCTGCTAAATAAAACTCAATATCTTCAAATGGTTTTCACTCTAAATATGAGAAGACCATGTAAAGTGCACAGGATTGATTATGCATTGGAGACATTTGCTTGTTTTTAACTTCCAAAAAATCTAAATATGTGCATATACATGCGCTGTATATATATATACCTAAACTCGTAACACATAATTTACGCCACCTGCTGTAAATAGCGGGCGTTGCACGCGGCTCCGTTTGCATCAACTCAAAGCGCACTGTGCAGTAATCATCAGTTTCACTTCTAAAACACAGTTTTACATGAACTGACCGCACACAAGCAGTAATCTGTCTCTCATTATCTCTCCCTCTCCCTTCCTCTCTGTGTCATTGCATGGTGGCCCAACAATACCTTAACATACGCAGAACCGAAGGGAAAAATTAGTATTTTATCATTTCTCAAAGTTTAGGGCAATAGGAAAACAGTCAAAGCAACTACGCAAATAATAAAGATACAATTATACAATATATGCAGTTATACAATTTTGGTACTTCTCCAGTAATCATTATAGTACACAACCACATGCATCAATAATAACTGAAAACAACCCTCAGTATAAAATTATATGATTTTTTAGATGATTTGTAATTTTAACAACTTAGTAGAGATGCATTGATGTGTTTCATATAAGGTAAGCAATAAGGATCCTGACGACAGTACAAAGTTTTTAAACCGCAGTCTGACTACTTTTTCCGATTATCTAGGAAATGGAGCGCACAACTACGAATAAACACTGTCTGCAACTGATGATAATAATAATAGTAATAATGCGGACGTTTTAATACGCACCGGCTTTAGTCGAAATTTACAATGCCGATACATATTCGCGACGCATTTATTTCAAAGCAGCAACTATCTGTTTGTAACACTCACCTCCTCCCCATACACCGCATCGACAGTTATTTTATCGCCAGCAAAAATAAGCAATACAATGAATAGTCTAAATATACTAAAATTAAAATATGGATCAAGCGTTCCGTCGTTGAGATGTTATAAAAATAGCACACGAACCACGGCTTAAAGAACAGATACAAAAAAAATGAAAGGAAGAAGAGAATTTACATATTAGTACAGTATCATCCAACTGCCTGCAATGACAAAACCTGGGTCAGTATCTCACCCAGCAGACGCCGCAGAAAACCCGGTATCCTCAGAATACTAATTAAAGAATCGGGCACTTATCACTTGTCATGCATTATGCATTAGTGTCAAGAAACAACATTACTCAAGCTCAAGAAACAGTCCGACAAGCTCAAGAAACTAGTCTTAAAGCGTCCAACTTAAATCGCTTCCCCCAAAACTCGAAAAGTAACAGATTCCATGAATTACCTTCAAATTCATTGCATTTTTTTATTTTGTCCCCCTTCTCAATTTCCTTGTTCACGATGCCCTCTAATTCTTGGGAGTCAAGTGCAGCAACTTTTGAAAATCATTTCAATTTATTTTATTCTTGTGGTACATTTACTGCCTATGCAACGGATGTCATTTTAGTTTTAACTCAAAGTCTTACCTGTTTCCCGAGCAGTTATTATATAGCACTGTGTGGGGCTGCTTGATCTTTCTGCTGAGTGGTCTTCGTGCTCTCAAAATAGGAATTAAATGCAAAACAGATCATCTGCTCCGCGTATATCCCAGCAAAAAGGATGCCAATAAATGCTTCAAAGTTAGAAATATAGCAAAGTCCAGTGATAACCTTGTACAAACTGGCAGTTTCCTTTGTGATTGCTGTGATTTCTCTCTCTCTCTCTCTCTCTCTCTCTCTCTCTCTCTCTCTCTCTCTCTCTCTCTCTCTGTCTCTCCCTCGTTCTCCCCCCCCCCTTTCTCTTTTGCTCTGTCCTTTCACACACGCGTGATTACAGCCTTTGCTTTTAGCTGCATCGCAGTCTTGACTCAAGCAACTCAGCGCTCCCCAGCGAAGATGTAAGAGCCGCCACCGAAACGCACAGCCTGCATCCGTCCCTTTAAGATGCTTTTAAAGCAGGAATGATAATTATACCTGTATTGACTTAAAGGGAAGCAGACAGCGTAAGATTAGTTTCTTCTCAAAGAACGCATTGATGGGTAACTGAGTTCTGTTCCCATTGTCCCACATCACGTCGGAACACCAATTAAACGCACAATAAAAACGAAATCTTGAATAGGAGAAAGACTGTGGCATCGCTGTAGCGTTATATTGACTTTATATCTGTACGCCCCATTGTTACTCCCTACTTTGTAAGCAGTAAGGCTTGTTCTCCATCTAACGCCATTTACAAATTTCTCCAGTTTAAACCTTATATGATTAGTGTAGTTAACACATGTGACGAGATGATAAACGCATGATGCCTTAACTTTGCACTTGGCGTGGGTCATCGGTATAAGTACGTTCATTTTGTTTTACCACTCCGGAGTCATTTTCATAGTAGGCTAAACGGCTGCTAATATTATCCATTTCAAAGGATTCCCGTTTTAATACATTTACATTGCTATTCCCTTAAAAAATACGGTATTTTGAAACCTTGACTCATGTGTCCAAACACAGGCTTTAAAGTCAGTTAAGTTTTTCTTTTTTCCCCTTTTGTACTGTCTTTTATCACTCTTAGAAATCCGAAAATGACCACCTAGAAGAGGCGAGCTGCTGCTTTTTTTCTGTTGCTTCCAATCCACTATTCACCCACATCTCTCCAGCCGGAAGACTGTAGGTGGTTTGTCTATTATGATGTGATACTTGCACGTTCATTTTACGTCGCATGTATTAGGCTTATCCGAGAGAAAGAGCGTTATGTGTTTATCGCACAGCAAAGAGCGAATTTTAAATTTGAATGGCCGATAAATTTCTAAATACATTTGAATACCGGTAACATTAATAAACAAGTTCGAGCTGAGTTTTTGCACTTCAGTCCATGTCTGCGCCACAAAAAGCGCGATCGAGCCTAACACATTAGTAAAAGTGAGTCAGCAAACTTATTTGTTCTGCATTTTTCGTTTGAATGAATGTCCGTAAACGATGTATATAGGAATAAAGGACGATCTAAACTTCAAAACTTAAATATCATATGTCAGTTATGCCAAGAGAAACCCCTCAAACGATAACTTCAGCAATGGACCGCTGAACTATTAAACAGCTGATGACTGAGTACAATATTCAGATCTCCATTGTGGCAGCCTTTGCCGCCTCGATGTTATTTAAGTAGTTACCTTTATTGCCAATGGATTAGACTGATTCTCATTTAATCCCCGTTGATAATAATTAAATATGAATCTTGATGACCATGTGATTTATTGTAATACCTGCTATGTAACTGATTAATGTTTGTTGAACTTTGTAATATAAAAGCAAGCAGCGTAAACAGACTTAAGTGTTTCTGAGAATTTCAGTTCTCTCCGGATTTATATTTTATTAACAGAGTTTTTTTTTTTTTTTTTAAATCAGCTTAGCCCACTGATATGCAATAAATCGTCTTGAAAAATACTGGAAATTTATGAGGAACACTGGCGCCCTCCTTACTTTGAGTGGCCGGTAAAGGTGTCCATGATCAGAATGCTGTCGGTTTAAATCCCAGGGCTGGCACAGTGATGTCACTGTTGGGTCCATGACCCCAAAAGCTCCAGAGATCAGCTGACCCTGCTTCCTCAATTATATGTTGCTTTGGATAAAAGGGTCTGGTAAATGTAACATATTTTACACACTAGACAGAAGGAACTAAAAAGTGTCATGATTAGGGTCTCCATAATGCAGGAGAAATGGTGATGAAGGATAAAGTAAAATGTAAAAAGAAAAGAATATTTTTATATAGCGTCTACATCTGTATATATTAATGCTTAAAATGTGCTTGACTAGCTTTTTACAGACTTTTAGCTGTAAATCCAAAAGGCTCCTGGACCCCCAGCCTTAGTTCCATGCCCCTCCACCTAGGTTTCCTCCCGCAGTCCAAAACCAGGATAATATGAGAATTGGTGGCAGTAAAATGGCCTATGATGTGTGTGGGGGTCCTTCACAGGCTCAATCCCCCCCCCCCACCATCATAACTGAAAAAGATCTTACTAATATTTTGCAGTTAGGTAGATGCTGTCATTTTCCTTTGGAAGATTAATACAAGAGCGTGATATAGGGAATTTTTTATTTAAATTTTCATGGTTGACACATCTGATCCCCATTTCAGTTCGCTCGTTGCCTGCAATGGGCGCTGCTGTTCCCCATGGCCACCCCCAGGTGATTTCAGCGCATGGTCACCCACTCCTCTGTGTCTTTCGGTTCTGTCTGCTGAGCATCTTGTTTCTCTCTTGAGGTTTGACTCTCCCTGCTTAGTCTTGCGAGTCTGTTTCTTGCTTTTGCTCTACGGTTTTCTGCTTCCATGTCTGTCCGTTCTCATCATTCTCTGATTTGGCTCTGTGATCTGGAGTTGGTCGACTGTTAACAGTTTTGACTTTTGGTTCATGCTCTGCTCTGCTTTCTGGTTTAGCTCTTTTATCATGGATTTTGGTTACTGATCGGCCAACCTTGTAAACTATCATTAGTGACCCCCATAGTAACTCAGTGAGTCTTTCTTAGTGATCTACATACAGTACCAGTCAAAAGTCTGGACACACATACTGTAAATTATTTTTCAACAAGATAATGACTCTGAGCACACCTTATGTAGTAAGGATTATTTTGTGAACAATGAAAGAAATTGTGCTGAAACAGATGATCTGCCCCCCCCACTATCCCACGACCAAAACCCTATAGAGCTGGTTTGGGAGGAGTTGGATTGAAGAGTAAGAGCAAGGAAGCCATACCTTGTGGAATCTCCTTCTGGACTGTGGGATGAGGTAGCTACATGTGGAAGCCGGTTGAAGGGATGCCAAGAGACTGAATCGCTGTCATCGAAGCAAAAGGGGACTAAAATTTGAGAAAGTTTTATGGTGTTGAACAATTCTCTTGCAATATTTGATATGTATTACTTCATTGCCTCAAGGCCTTTTACTATACGGTGAATAGCACAGCTGAAATAGAGACAAATGCATTAAAAGTAGGTGTGTATAGACTTTTGACTTGTACTGCATCTTGACAGACGAATCAGTGGTCTAATACCAGCCAGTACTCAGTACTTGGGGGGGGGATCCACCTGGCCTTGGCATTCAGTAGCTTTGTAAGTCTGATTTTTTGACACTCTGTCCTGCTGTTTTGACAGTGATGCATTGTGACTGTTTAAGTATTGCCCACATAGGTACTTGAGATTTGTGATTGCCCTTTATCCGCAGAACTGTTTTCCTATTGTGTGTACCAGCGATCGGGGTGAATAGTCCTCATTCCCTAGGCAAGATAAAACCACTTTTTGGTTCAAGGAGTTTTTTTATGTTTTGTGAGTACATGTACTACTTTGAGCCAAGGAGATGCATCGAGACATTTTACACTCTCAGTCCAACCAAATGTTTGCAAATGTACAGTGACGAGACAAGTGTATTCAACAGTCTAAGAAAATACATATTTGCTCTTCAATTTTACTAGTCTAATGACATTCATCGTGTTTTAAAATCATGCAGCAATATCTCTGATTTAAGTGCTAGAGTTCTAAAGCATTGTGAAACATTCGCAGCTTGCAAAGGATATACATATTTTACACTTAATCGCAGTTAATCTTGTATACATCTAGGATTGTGGTCGTATTAGCAAAAGCTACATTTCTGTGTCAGCCTAGTTAAACAGTCCACATATATCTGTGGTTAAAATCACAATTTTATCAAGCATATTCCATATACACTGAGTATTGTGCACCGTACTAATTTAAACATTTTTCATCCATAAAGATGACACAGAAATGTGCTATGGTATATCATTAACGCTATGTGTGCTTACACTTTTTTTTTTAAATGGTGTTAAGGCAGTTTTTTCCGCTTGTTTTTCAGACACTCAGTCATACATTATTTGTGTAATGTCAAACTAAATGGTCACAGGAAGTCGTGTGCTGTGTCACATAGGGGTGGGATCAAGGAGCGCTGGCCCAAGCTGAAAGCTGATTGGCCGTCAGTTTGCCCCCTCCCCTGGAGGAAGAGTGAGGCAGACTCAGCATCGAGGGATGTTTCAAAGCAACTTGCCGTACCCTGTTGACTCAAAGTGCAGGCTGTCTTTCAGACATGAAAAAACAGGACAGCGAGGGGGTGAGAGGAGTTGTGGTGGTGAGAGTTATTTAATTGGAATCTGACATCAGAGTTTTGCTGCTCTACCCTTCTTCATCAATCATACAGACACATAAAATACCAGAGGTGAAGGCTCCGTTCCTCTTTCTCATTCCAGAGCCTGCGCCACCATCCACATTGACTTCTCTTACACCTGCAGTCCTTGCTCCCCCTCCTTTAGGACCACGCGGCATAAAATTGCATTTAGATTAGATTACGTTGAAGGTAAATACTGTGCAAAGTTGACAATTGAGTTTTATGCTTTACTGGTCTCATGCAACTTTATCTATAAGTTTACTTTTTTCCCACTTTCGATTACCAGGAACCTATAATCGAACCAGGGTTCTCTTGTAGAGCTCGAACTGCTTGAGGCTAGCTAAAGAGCTATCACGGTTCAGCGTTTATCTTCACTGGTATGCTAATATCTGCCTGTCTCTCTGTATTCTGACCCATTTATCTAGTCAGTGGCTGTGGGGGAGAACGCCAATAGTGTCCACCTCAAACTATCCACAACGATCCAATACTACAATAATGTTGTATCATACAAATGTTTCAAATGTACATTTACCCCTAGTCAACCTCTACCCCAATCCAAAACAGGATTTGAATGATTTACAAAAGAGCTCTCTTGACATGCATGTAGGACATTCTGTTCCCCAAGGATTAGAAAATAGATAGTTTTGAATCAGGTATATCTCTTGTGGTTTGGGAAACAGAACCAAGTGACATGGGAAGAGGATCTTTATTTGGGGAAACAGAAATAAAAATAAGCACCAAAAAAAAAAAATGGAGACTTTTTAAAATATATATTTCCTATAAATTGTCCTGTAAAACTGTCCTGTTTTTGTACTTTTCAAGTCTTTCTACTCACTGCCCAGCTTGAGCTTCTCTCTGTGTCCCATTTCAGGTTAGACATCGTGTCCCCAATCAGGGCTTCCAGGCAGCTGGAAGGTGACCAATGTTTCTATATTGTTGTGACAACCCCTCAGGCTTTATTTCCCATCAGAGAAAAGAAGAAAATAATATGGGGCTAAAAATATATATATTTTTTGCTCATTTGGTGAACACATGCACATGCAAGCTTCAATGAACAGGGTCAGGGGAAGGGGGATGGGGGGGGGTGGTTTGTGCTTCATCGCCATGTAGGGTGCCCCATATTTGGGTGGCAACCCCCCCCCCCCCCACATACACACACACACAGACACACATTGGTCTTTTACCATCAGTCTTTCTTCCCTTTAACCTGCTCCTTCCTGAATCTGCCAGGAGTTGTGCTTTGACTGACGGAACAAATTGCTGTGATTAAGACCTCGAAGGAGATAAATAAAAACAGTAGCCTTTGGCCACTGAGGATGCAGGTGGAGGGGGGGGGGGCACAACCACACTGTACCAAGAACACTTAATAGCACCACTCAGGTAGTGCTGTCCTCTTGGATTTTACAATATTGAAACAAGGATTACAGTGGACCAGGATCTTGAAGAGAAAATAAACTACCTGTCCCCAAATGACCCCACAAGGCGAATGAACAGGGGTACATAGATTACCCCCTAATGATGGCACGCAAACGCTCCTAAGAATGAGTGTTTAAAGGGGAGGATTAGAAGGAGAACAAGGAGATTATTGTGGAGACCAAACGCGCTCGGATAACATAAGATGTCGTCCCAGTGGACATCCCCTCTTGTTGTAAGACATCAGCTTTATACTCAGTTGTTAACTAATTTTCCACTTGCCTAAAATACATGTGATCTAGGATAACCTCAAATAAAAATATTAATGACAATTATTTTCCCCATCACTTCATTTTTTTAGATCTTGAACTTTAAATAGAAAAGTTTTGTTGTACTTCTTTAAGCCAATTTTGTCATGTTTTTCAAGTGTGAATTATTATAATAATGGTGATTATAATTATGTGCATACCAGATGAAATACCAGGTAACATTATCCCAAATTTCTGCACAGACCACATTTTTTACTCTAATTAAAAAGCTACTTCAGATTTTTTGACCACAGTGGCAGGTAATTAACTAAATTATTGTCGCTATTTTATAATGTTTTTTATTTGCCCTGTCCTTATCTAATACCCATATAAGGTGCCCATCACTGTCTCTGCGCTTACCAATGCAAAGTATATCTGTCACCCTGTATGTGATATACGGCTCATTGCGTGACCATTTGACAAAATGCATTTTATCGAAAGACAAACGTTGTCAAGTACAACTGATGAAGTACTCGATAAGCTACTCAATACGTGCGAGTAACCTTATTCAGAATATTACTGCACGTATTTTTTTTATAATATATGGTCATGTACACCAAATATAACGTTCTAATCTTTAAACCACCTGAATTCTTGCTTCATAAAACAATTGCAAGTTCTCCCCATGTTTTCATAGAGTTTCCTCCTGGATCTCTGATTTCCCTCGCAATCCAAAAACATGCTAAGGGGCATTGAAGTTAACAGATCATCTGTAAGTGTGAATGGTGTTTGTGTTTCTCTGTGTGTGTGTGCGAGCGGGTATACCTATCCTTATGGGGACACAATGTCCCCATAGTGTGATAAATATCTGTTTTTT
>JAODUD010000001.1:24648652-24658933 GCA_026784285.1 Stomatorhinus walkeri | reverse complement strand
TTTCCTTTTCATTCTGCACCAAATTTTGCATGCGTGGAGGTGATGGAAAATGTAAATTGAAATGCAGAATTACATTGGCATTTTGAATATTGCATTGCCATTTTGAATATTGCATTGTCATTTTGCATATTGTATTGCCATTTTGCATATTGCATTGCCAACTGAACTTTGCAACGTATAAGCTTCCATACAGAAGAAGTGGTAAACTTAGACTTGGGTGTGCTTTTGGGGAAAGTTTTTTGGTCAGGCATTACTAAGTGTTTCAAAACTTATTTAGATTATCAATTAGCAGCTTTGCAGTGCAGAAGAAAGAGGAGATCCCTGATGAATGTGGGTCTTGTAACTATACCAATTAGTAGATTACATAATGTTCACCCATATTACCACTGAGGACCTTGGGAAAGGAGATGGACACAAAAAAATGAATATATATTGCAGACCGCATTATGAATTTAACTGATGCCTAAATTACGTTCCCATCACTTTGCATAATTCAGCAACATTCCTCTCAATAATCCACTTCTATCACTGTAAGATTAACGTCAAATGTTACAAATGGTAATGAAGGTAATGATTAAATTTGCCTTCTAAGTAAGAAGGTTAACGAAGATTAATTGTCAGATTCTTAGCGTTTTGTTGTTCTCTCTGGATCACAATGAAAATGTTTAATGTGAGAATGTAGGGAGAGGATTGAAGAAATTTTATTTTGCACCGTCTCTGTGTTTCAGGGCATAGAGAACACGAGCAAGACATTAGTGCACAAACTTAGCATCCACTCACTCCACATCCACTATCCATTTTTCCAGTAAAGTAGGCGAACAACACATGAAAGAGAGATAACTGGATTAATTGCAGGATTCAAGATTTCAGCACTTTATTGTCATTGCGTAACACAAAATTACTACCCTGAGCTGCATTAAAAAATATAAAATAAGCTAAAATAATAATCATACAAAATATGTCAAAGTATTTGCAAAGATGCCTTATACAATGTAACATCTTCGAACAGATTATTTCTAACAAGAGCAGAATAAACAGAACAGATATTATTGCACCAGTGTACAGCAATAAAAATATTCACATACTGCACATATTAATAAACAGTAAACAGTGTTTTGCACATCCAACATAACATTGTATATATTCAGTGAGAGATAATCTCAGACTGAGGGGGTTCAGAGTTCAGCAGGTTCATGGCTGTTGAGAAAAAGCTACTTTTTAGTCTGTTTGTGCATGTGCATATTCTTCTAAAGGATCTGCCTGATGGGAGGAGTTAAACCAAAGTATGTCCAGGATGAGTGATGTTCTTAATGATGTTTCTACCCCTCTCGCACAGCGAGTCTTATAAAGGTGTTCAAGAGATGGCACATCAGTGCCAGCAACAGCCTGTGTTGTTTTTAAAACCCACTGCAAGGCTTTTTTAGCGGCGTTTGTGCAGCTGCTGTATCACGGTGTGATGCGTTTAGTCAAGATGTTCTCTATAGTGCATCTGTAAAAGTAAACCAGCAGCTTCCGGGGGAGGTCAGCTCTCCATTCCCTTCTCAGAAATTAAAGGCGCTGTAATGCTTTGCCTGCTACCACTGAGGTCTTCTTGTCATTCCGAGAGAGGTCCTCTGTGAAACTTGAAGTTGGAGAATGTCTCCACAGCCTCAGCTTTGATTGTTACTGGGCTGTGATTGGTCTATTTAGTAGTGCATTTAGAAGTCCCCAATAACCTCTTCTTGGTGTTTAAATCCGAGGTGCTGGTGTCACGTTCTGAACCTCCTCCTTATATGGCATTTCATCATTGTCTTATATGAGTCCAATGACTGTCGTACTTTCTGCAAATTTAACAATGCGCCTCATGTCTGTGTAGGTCCAGAGGCCGTGAGTCACTTAACTGCATTTCTCCTGTTATGTTGTCAAATATCTGAGATGCCTAGATTTAGATGACTTTTCTTGAAAACTTTACAGCCATAAATATGTTTAATTTGTTGCAATGTGATGATGTTCACAAAATTAGCAAAATCAAAAGAATTTTCAAAGAGTGATTTAAATATTAAAGAAAAAGTACATCCAGAATCATAAAATGACGTAGAATAATATGCACAAGATATACATGTATTTTTTAAATGACAATTAAAATGACTTTTTATTTCAACAGAAGAAATTATGTACTTACACAGTAATGATGTACTTAAACAGTAACAGTGTAATGCAGCATTATACGCATCCACGTAGCAGAAACAACTGGAAACACCACACTTCAAGGGTCAGAGTATGGAGTTAATTTTGTGCCAAAAGTATTAAACAAAATTTTGAAAACCGCAGGCAAATAAAGTATCAGAATGAAAATATGTATTCCAAATATCAAAAAAGTCGAATAGTCTTCTCTAATTTGTTCTGCTTCTGGCATGTCTTGTCTTTGCTTTTGATTTAAAAAATTTTTTTTTTTTGCTTCTGATTTTTGGCAGTTTTAACGGGTGGGTGGGCCTTAGCAGCTTACATGTTTATTGGTCAGCTGGAATTTGGAGCGAACACTCCGTGACGCTTCAGAACATTATAACATGACGGGAAGCTCCGGAGCTTGTTTACAACATGAAATTGCATCTTTGCAGTTCTATAATAGTGTACTTTTATTAGGAATCGGTGTATGCAACACATATTTCGGGTTTATAAAATGTGGCCAACCCATCCAGTTCAGTAACTTTCGCTATTCCACCAACGTGCTGACCAGGTAAGTTTCTAGCTATTGAAAAGATAATGGGGCTAAGTCAAGTTTACGTGTAAATTAGCTTCATATTCGATATTCAGTTTCCTGCTTTAATAACATTTAATAAATGAATTGTGATGTCCAGTACACAGACAACGATGCACACCGATTATTTTTGCGCTTCAAACCATTTCGTGATTTGTGCAAAATCGTGTTAATAGCTAATATAATAGGTCCTGTCAACTGTAATGACATGGGGTTTTGGCCTTTTGGGTTCATGGTGACTGTTGCACACCCCTTTGTTTCCCAGATTGCTTTACGTACAATTTTTAATTAATTTTTGAATATTCGAAGGTATCCGTATAATGTGCAATGGGTCAATACATGAATAGGTTAATAACTTTAAAATTAGACAAGCAAATCTAGTGAATTGTGCTGTGATCAGTGGACTACACCCCTTGGATTTTCAGATTATTTTTGTCTGTAATAGTTTTTAATTATTATACTGCATCCATTTAAAGTGCAATGGGGCAACACGGTAAGGGGTTAATTAACAGCTCTGAAATAAAATGGGACAGTCATGTCCTATGAAGTTTGCCTTGATCAGGGGAACCTGGGGGACAATGCACACCCCTTACATTTTCAGAATAACTTTATCTCTAACAGTTATTAATTGCATGCCATTGGGGCAACACACTAAAGGGTAATGCTAATGTATTCAATGTGACGAAACACGTAATCAAGCAATTCAGCTGCGGTACATTAGCTTTGTCTCACGGTGCACTGCATAAATCACACTTCCATACATTCCTTGCTGTAAACTGCCGCCGGAGCTTCCCGCCATATTGCGACGTTCTGAAGCGTCATGGAGTGGGCGTGCCCAGATGATTAAAGGTGTGTTCACTTCAAATTCCAGCTGACCAACAGACGTACGTGTAAGATGTTAAGCCCCGCCCACCCGTTAAACATCGCAAAAAGTCAGAAACAAAAAAGTATTCCAGAAGCAAAAGAAAACAAAAAAAAATCAAAAGCAAAGAAAAACATTCCAGAAGCACATTTTCATTCTGATACTTAATAATTTGCTTGTGGTTTTCAAAATTTTGGTTAGTACTTTTGGCACAAAATTGGTGTCACTCCTCCTCTCATTCTTTGAGTCTGGATCGTCCTGTACTCTCTTTACGCCCGATCAGACTAGGCTTGACTTTAGATCCAAAATTTTGATAACAATTTGGGCTTTAGAATTAAACCTTGCACCTGGATCCTAATCTATGAGTTTCTGATCCCCATGACAACTGGTTGACTTCCACTGAAAGCAAAGGAGCCCTGTACTATACTGTAGTTCTTGTTTGCTTATTGGCACCAGTAACAGTACCTATTGAGAAAGGCACTCTGAACTGGACACAAACTAAAGTGTGCTCTTTTATAAGCAGAAGGGACTGGTAATCAGCTTTGAAGATGAATGTTATCATAGTTTGAGCAGGAAAGAGAAGAGAAGACGATGGTGCGCATACAGGCACCCTATTTTGGATTAATTGAATTTGGGTCACATGATGATCTTATCCTCTGAAATCACTTCCAGAAAGGTCAGGGAAATAGGGAAAAGGATGTCTGCTCATTGTCTGTTGTATGAATGTCAAAATGAATTAATTGAGTTTGAAAACAGTTCTTGGTAAAAGATACAATTCCATTTATTATTCTGTTTGAAATGGGTATCTTCCATACATAAAAAATATTCTTCTCCTTAAATACTCATTAACTGATGCAAATGAAAAAGACCGGAAAACAGAATTTAATGGAGTTTATAGATTTTTACAAAAAGAGGTGGGTTATGTTATAGAAATTCTAGAAGGTGCAGTGAAATAAAGGATACTGGTGGGAGGACTGCAAGGACCAGAGTATGACAACGGGCCATGTCAGATAAACTGATCTGAGTAAACTGACTAGGGTTCTGGTAAAAATTCTTCACCAAAATCAATACACAACTTCTCCCGTGTATGTGCTGGGATTCCCTCTTTTTGTTTGTAGTCTGCGCTAACCAATGGTGATATACAGGTGGATTTGTGGCTTCTTTGGTGGTAGTCCCAATTGAGTAGTCCATCTTGAAGGATAAATGGAGCTGCTGTCTTCACCTTTTAAGTGACTTGGGATGGATCAGCAGAATAGAAGCTGTGTATCCAATAGCTAAATATCTGTCCAGTACAATACAAGCTTTCAATTATCCGTATCACATAATGGGCTTGAGAAGCGAGGAGCTTGAGAAGCGATCTATCTGCCAACCGCTCATCCAGTATGGGCTCACTTGAAAAACTGCTCCACCTCATTTATGGAGATTGTGTTCCTCCCTCTCTGAATGAAACGGTTTAAATGTACGGAAAACTACAAATCTTTTTTAGAGGTATCACACATTTATATTCAAGTTGTAAAAGTGGATAGTCAAAGTTTATGAAAAGAGCCAGAAGCTACAATTTTAGAAGCTGCGGAAATCATGCCTTTGTTAAAGAATGTCTTAAGCCCTAAGGGAAAACATTAAAGAAGAGCCAGTGTTGGGTACACTAGTGTAAGAGTGTGCAACGTCTAATGTAATAGCCCTATAATGTACAGGTTATTGCATTACAGGATAATGCATAAAAAACAGAGTGCAATTATGGAGCCTTTCATTGTACTTTTCTGGTTTTCTGCTACTTCGTGTTCATAATAACAGCAAAGAAAGTCATAGTCAGGGTAATGGTACTGGGCTCTCACTGGGCGATTCTTCAGTTTCTATGCAAACAGATCACTAGCTTCATTCTTACACGCACTTCAGTTAATGAGTCTCAGCTGACCCAAATGGGGCTAAATGCCTTGTTAGGGTTTAAAAATTATCTGCTAGATGGCTTTTGGGGAAGTGTGGGATTTTTAGAGTTGACTGCTTCTTGAAAGCAAGTAATGGGGGGAGGAGGACTTGTGTTGCGTTGTATTTGTTTGAGTTTGTGCTGTAGCTCGAGAGATTGAGGACTGGCCTCAATTATCTTCCCTGTCTGAAGCTTTTCTCCCAACTTCATTGCAAAAAGAGAAATGGGATTTTCAATTAGTGATAGAAAATGAGGACAGACCTTTTACTTTGTTGCCAAGTCAGCTTTTTAAAAAGAAAATCTGTGTTTCTTCATCTGTCCGTAGTTGCAAATATTTTTTTTCACACTTGACATTCTAAGTTGACTTCCCCTTTATACTATCAAATTTAAATGTATATTAAATGAATCCATTCTTTTTTAAAATTATTTTTGTGAGTTCTAGCACAATGATACTGGCAAAAAAAGTCCCTGGATAAAATAAATTCATTGCAAATGTGTAATTCATGAATGACCTACTGATTGTCATGAAGTATATAATTTTCACATCCTGCCTGTCATGTCTGCCTGGTCCTTTTATCTCCTCTCTAACGTGGCCCTAAGGGGTCATACCTATTGCTTGTTGCCCCTAAGTAGTCTGTATTGTATTTAAGTACCTGTTTGTCTTGTCAGGCCCATTGCAGTCATTGACATCGGTCCCCTTGTCGGCCTGTGTACTTCTCTGTATTTGCCTTCTTGTTTTGACCCTGTCCGCTCTTCTTTGTTTCCCTACTAGCATTCAGTTGTAAACCCCTTTTTGCCTAACGCCTACCTTTGAGTCCTTTGTGCTGCATGCTATGACAGTAATTGAAAATGAAATGATATAAAATACATGTCAACATATTTTAAAGAAGTCTAGGGGTATATCGCCATTTAAAATCTAATTTAAAATTTCCAGGCATCTATGTATAATTATTAGCAAAGAGAATGTTGGATAGAATGCAAATATCTGTGATACTTATATAAACCTTGACCTGTACATACAGTACATATAATTTTTAATAAAATATGCTTTGCAGAAGATTTCCCTTAACAGGTCGAAAATGTCTGACTAGGATGGGAAACATAAAATGCTAATGCGTTTTTGATTGATTGGGGACAAGGTCCCATTGTGATCTAAAGAGACAATGTTATCATGAAAAAAATGATTTTGTGCCCTTTGCTGGTGACGCTTGCAAGAAACAACAAGAATTATTCACGTTCTTCAGAAAATAGAGAAAATATCAATTAATTACAGAATATGAGTAACAAATAACACTAAAACTATTTACCTGTACCATTGATGTTGGTTTTGAGGCTAAACCACATTTTGTAATAGCTTAATTAAACAATTATAAAAATGTTATTTGGTTCTATGATTACATAAATAACCTCATATGGTATGTATGCTATATGGTAACTATACAACCATCTGAAATAACATTAATGTTCTTATAAATCTGCAATGGGTTGGCTTACCACTTAGGGCTATTCCAATTGTGACTGTAGTTTCCAAGATAGGCTCCGGACTCTTGTGACACTGCATAGGACAAGCAGGAATAGAAAATGGATGGATGGATAGATGGATGGATGGAAGGTCGAATGGATTCTCAGGAATTTCAAATTCTATGTTTTACATAGTCTTTATAAAGAGTACTGTCATGCCTTGCTCGTCCGCTCCCGTGTGCCATGCCCCCTCATCTACCTTGTGTGGATTCCCCATTTTACCAGCTGTTTCTCGTTGTTGTTTAGTGCAGTGTATTTAAGTCCACATTAAAGTATGTTTCCCCAGTCCAGTCATTGACGTCCGTCCTTTTGTGGTGTTTCATATTCCTCGCTGTTCTCTAATTAAATCCCTCGTTTACATGATTTCCCCGGCTCCTGTGCTGCTTCCCCACTCCATGCCTGAGCGTGTGCAGACAAAGTACTATGAGAATAGTAGCCAATGGGATATAATTAGCAATACCCACACAAGATGCGATTTCTTTGCTTTTTTTCCGCAAAGACAATAACAAGTCGACCCAGAGGTTACCATTGAGTCTGCTACATGAGTCTGTTTCTTCCTCTTGCATCAGAAAATATACATAGAATCTAATTCTTACTGATTTTTAGCTGCCTGGGACAGATTGTCAATGAATATAGTTTGCTCTGAGCTCCATAACATCTCTCTCTGTTTGTGTTTTAACACAGTTTTACTCACAACGACTGGAATCATATAAAATGTGTAAGTGCACAAAAGCAGAATTTATCAAAAACATGTAAACTAAAAGCAGTACTTACTAGACTGGTACATGTACAGTTTATTCTATATCTTTTTTTATCTGGCGTCTGTGCAGTTAAGTTTGCATTGATTTCTGAGAAAAAGCATGGGTGTGAACTGGAATAGTAGAAACTCTACTGAAGAAAGTAGAAACATGAAAAAGTATATAAAATGAAAAATACCCAGAAAATACTGCACCTTGTTCAAAACTTTAGTTTAGGCATGTGATTAATTCTTTTTTTTGTATAAAACTATTGATGAGCTTAGAGGAGACAATTTCAAGATCTGTGTTTTCAAGGGAAAGTGGCAAGAGGAGGTTTACTGAGCACACAAAACCAGTTAAAGGTTTATTTTATTAAATGAAGGTGATTAAAGGCATTTTTGTATCTGGAAGACAGGAAAGATAATGAGGATTAACCCAACTCCCACAAGAGAACAGAAAAAGGGTGATGTTCAGCATTTTGACTACGAGAGGAAATTTACAGGAATGAGCTGTGAACAGAACAAGAGGACAATTAAAAGTTAGAAGAGGAGCTGCACAAAGAATTGGCAGCGAAAGAAGAAGCCAGAAAACTGGTGAGACTGATTCTACATTGGATGCCTGGAAGGTGGGTCTTTGTCATTTACGAAGCAGAGTGTGGACTCCCTGAGGGATCTACGAGATATTTGATGGCATGTAAATTCAACAGAGACCTTATGATTTGCCTTGATAATTGAGAATACAATTTTCTGAGAAGCATCTGACAGATTATTCCTTGGAATGACATAACGCCACAATCTGTCAGGCTAAGCTACCAAAGGCAATGAACTAACATGGCATACATCTAACAGTAATTAAAAGTAGCTTCAGTGTTCGTTTGGAAAGCAGGCAATGTTTGTAACCAGCTGTGGGGGCTATGTGCAGGTCATAAGCTGAATCCTTGGGTTCCTTTAAATCAGAGCTAGATAAGATTTTAACAACTCTGAGCTATTAAGTTCTCCCCATGCGAGCTTGATGGGCCGAATGGCCTCCTCTCGTTTGTATAGTTCTTATGTTCTTAAAAATCATTTTTCGCTTGTATATTGTCACGTTCACTTGGTGAGCGTGCCTGAATGCATGCGGCGTCAGGTACACAAGCAGGCAGGAAGACTGGAAATCTGGGTAGACAGGGTTTATTGGAGGACAGACGGGGGTATACGCTACGATACATTACAATGACAGATCTGGGGATACGGACTCAGACGCGGACTAAATACAGAAGACTGACAGGAAACTAATTGGACACAGCGGACTACAATCAAACGGAAGTACAACAGGTGGTTTCAATCAGGTTTGCACATAGGGAGCAAGGGGGGCGTGGCATACAAGAGGCTCGAACGGACGGGGCATGACATATATAATGATCAGCCAGATTAAAAACAGCTTAGATATTCATTAAATGCATCATGTATACATTTTATAGATAATTATTGGATTTCATTAAATATTATTAAAACTAAAAAATGTTCATTTTTTGGTAACACTACTTGAGGGGACAGAAATAATGTAGCATTTTCCTATTACTAATGTATTAATTAATGACAAATTAAGTGTAAGCTACAAACTGATCTTATGTTTGTCATTAATAAATTATCAAAAATCTTAAGTCAAGCAAAGTACTATATTTGTAACCATATCTGTTAATTATGTAAACGTTTGTGAACTACTGAAGGATCCACTGAAGGAAGTACTGTAGGAACAAATAAATAAAATAAACATGTGTAAAATACTGATCCCATGTTTTTTCTTTGTTAATGAATCGTGACGCCTCATTTATCCCAAGCAGCTACTATATTTGTTACTGTATCTGGTAATTCTGTAAATCTGTGAAAGAAGGATGTCATGTTTGTCATCATTAGTAAATCGACACATTTTTCATCTATAGTTGTTCATGATTTATTGATAATTTGTACTTCAGTATTTGTATCTCCTCAAGAAAAGTGTTACCAATTTTTTCAGTGCTTTATTGTTAGGGCACTTTAAAATAGCCCTGCAGACTTGCATGCACTTAACGGTAATTTGAGAAATTTTTACAAATACCCGGCATGCAAAGCATATAAAATGTATATGTAGGGGCCATTTGTAGAATGAAACGGATTGTGTAATTGTGACTGCGAGTCGGCACCCTGTTTTACATTAATCCCAGCCTTGTGCCCATAGCTTCGACAATAGGCTCTGCCTCCGCAGCACTGTGTAAGACAAGAGTGAATGGAAAATGGATGAATGGTGCAATTTTTAGCATTAATGGATACCTCTGTAGGCATGAAGGTCCACAGTACCTAAATAATTGCATCTCCAAGAAACTGGACTTGTACTCACAATGTGATTCTGTATAGGTTAATCTAAATCCATTTTAAGAACCAGTAGGAAGTTGGCGTCTTACATATATATACAGGGTGGGCCATTTATATGGATACACCTTAATAAAATGGGAATGGTTGGTGATATTAACTTCCTGTTTGTG
>JAODUD010000001.1:24627748-24640699 GCA_026784285.1 Stomatorhinus walkeri | reverse complement strand
CTTTTCTACACATTACAATATTATTTCATTAAGTCCGTTGAAAAAACAATTAATATATGAGAAAATGTGCTGACACCACTTTTTAAACAGTATATTAAATATCATACAGCGCCGACCAAAACATGGTACTTGTCAAGATCAGGAATCGTGCTGGACACTGAGCTAAATTTTCAAGAGACCCGGAATTTATTCAGATGCTGAAAACAGAAAAAGCCAAAAAAAATAGGCAGAGAGCAGGGTCACAGATGGTCCAATGGTTTCGGCAGTCTGGAGCCATAATCCCACAAAGACACAGCAGACAGGGGAGCAGGAGACAGAGGAAGCAGATTTGGGCAGGAACCGGCGAGTGAGGGCAAAGCGGAGCAGGTTAGGCAGGCAGGGCAGACAGGACAGGAAGAAGAGATGGCAGACAAGAAAAGAGAAACGCTCAGTATGGCTCATAAGAATGGCAACAATACTTTTTAAGTAGATTGATCGTGGGGTAGCATGTTGAGTTGGGAAGATGGCACCAGTATGTGTAGCTTGCCATCAGTCACCGTCAGTTCTGTTGGTTTGTCCTGTTGCTGTTGCTTGTCACAACGAATACCAACTACTTACTGTTATATGGTCACCCAACTTATCTCTCCATTCGATTAATGACTGAGAGCCTAGCAAAATACTTCTGGGGTGCTCCGTAAGCCTCACAAACCTTATTATTTGGAGTATCTGCTCATCTCTGTTACGTTCTTATACAGCAGTCCTGGAGGAAGTGTTGGTGCCGCCGTTTTGTTGAGTTAAGCTACTTTTTCGAGTTAAGCTACCAAAGTGCTAATCGATAGCCCTAACTCTAACCCTAGCCCCCAAAAAAACCCTAAAACCCTTACCCTAAACCTAACCCCTAAAACCTAACCCTAATCCCAAGATGGTGGAACTGCACATGTGCAGAAAGGCTCGATAGCACATCTCAATAAGTAGCTCAACTCGTCAGAACACCGCCAGCGTGGCAAACGGAGAGCCTGGTTGATGACACTGAGATCGGCTTTGGCTTTATCCCATGGGGGACCTCCTGATGATTTTTTAGCCAGTCATGGATCAGATCACTGCTGTCTAAGACTTCACCATTATACAGAGCCTCCATACAACTGACTAGTACCTGTTGTCGGCCTGCAGGAGCAGTTTCTGCCTCTCTGCCTTTGGCCACCTTGCCTCCGGCAATGCGGGGTGAACCAGAGGAATCTCTGGCACCTCAAACAGAAGACTCGGGAGTCATCGTGCAGATACTGTGGAGGTGGGACGGCTGCATCCTCCAATGGATGCATAGTGCTGTACTGGACAGGTTTCAACAGTGAGACATTTAGTAAGGCAGATATGATACACATTCAGGACATTTGGATGGTAGAAAGTCGGTCCCGCTCAACACACCACCTTAAAAGGACCAATATACAGGGGGGACAATTTACGACAAGTGGATAGCTTCAGCTTACAGGTTGATAACCAAACACATTGCCCTGGGTAATAGGTTGGAGCCGGATGTCATTGATCTGTGAAGGACATTTGCCACTGTCCATGGTTTTTCAGGACTTGAGAGCAGGACCAGACATCCTTACTCCCTTACTACAATTTTTTGATGAGTGGAATGTCACATGGGGGAGAGCCCCACAGGAAGAGCCGTGGCTGATACCCTAGAAGATACTGGAAAGGGTTATATAGTGGAATTCCTCCTGGCGTTCCTAGCGTACCCTGCCCAGGGAAGATGCAGGGTACGTTGATCTCGGCACAGTAAGCGCAGTGCTTTGGACACCTCATGGTTGGTCCTTTCAGCCATTGGACTGGGGGTGATAGTTGGTGGACAGACTAATATTAAGTTTCATATAAATCCTAAAAGCTAAAAAGGTAAAGATTCGGGAAGTAAACTGCAGTCCCCAATCTCAAATTATGCCTTCAGGGATGCCGTAATATTTAAAGATCTAAGTCACAAGGAGACAAAAGGAAGCTTGGGCAGAGCAATGAGATGGCACATTTTGGAGAACTGATCTACCACAGTAAGTATTACCATATTTCCTTCAGATGGGGAAAGATAAAATCCAACGCCAGATGAGACCAAGGTTGAGAGGGCATTATTATGAGTCGGAGTAGTACAGAGGATGGTAGGTTTCATAATTTCAGCTGAGCACAATCAACACAAAATGACATACCTTTCCACATCAGCATGCTAACGCCGCAAACCTGTGACCTGAGCTTCTGAATGCGTGTACCCATTGCATGGTACCATCCATTCTACAGATTATTGGAGCTACGAAGCAGGATGGAGACAGAATCAGGAATGTCAGATCCTCCCCCTTTGGAGGACCGAATTGCCACGACAGAGCATCACCCTTCATATTCTTCTTCCTTGGGAAGTAGTTCAAGTCAGGTTGAGGAGCATGCGCTGATGCAGCACATTGCTGGATCCACCACACCAAAACTCCTTGGGATCCCGGCCAGCAACCCCCCAGTCATGGTGCAGATCCACCATCCAGAAGTAGCCATCCAACTGCCGCAGCCAGGTGTTATGTGGGCATCCCCATGGCTTGGTCCAGCCGCTTGGGCCCTCAACAATGAGGATTCTGCAAGCTAGATCACCCTCAGGGAAATGTGCCCCATAGCTATAGTACCGTAACTGATGCTCCCTCACAATGCAGGTAATGTGCCTCATTCGGGACTCCTCTAGAAACTGCTCATTCGAGGCAAAGTAAAACCAGCAGTACCCAAGGATCCTGTTTCTCCAAAAATCAAAGGATCCTTGTGTTCCTCCAAAGAGACACAGCACCGAAGGAGTCCTGTCTTCATCTCAGTTCACTGGATAGCGTTCATGTCTCACAACTATAGAGCAAGACAGCAAGCACCAGGGCTCTAAAGACTTGGACATTTGTCCTCTTGCAAAGATATCAGGAATGCCACATAACATTTTCAATAGCTGAAGGACCACTTGCAGAGCCAAATGCAGTTTAACGTCATACTCAGGATGAGGTAGGTCACCTTAAAATAAAAATGGGTAAAAAACAGAGACCAAAGAGCCTGCCTTGAGTTCAAACGTTTAGCATACTGGAGGTATTCCAGGTCACGGTGGTCAGTAAACACAGTAAAAGGTGGTTAGCTCCCTCCAGCCAGTGAGGCCACTCTTTGTGAGCCAGCTTGATTGCCAGAAGTCCACAGCTTCCCTCATCACAATTGTGCTTAGCTGAAGAGTGCTTTTTTTGAGAAGTAAGCACATGGGTGTCAATGACCAATTACCTGGTGTTGCCACATGGGGACCCCTTCTAGCCCTGCCTCGAAGGCATCCACCTAGACCTCAAACAGGAGATTCAGGTTTGGTTGCTGGAGAATGGGAGCAGAAGAAAATGCTCAATGGAGCTTGTCCATAGCCACGGCCTCTGGCTGGTTGTGGTAACCATGAAACTTCGGAGAGGAACAGTGGAACTCACACTTCTCACTTTTTACACACAGGTGATATTTACAAAGTCTCTGCAAGACCTATTAAACATGCTGTATATGTTGCTTAGGAAAGGAGGGGAAGAAGTATCAAGATATCATAAACGTACACAATAACGAATTGATTAATCACGCCACACAGCACCTCATACACGAACGACTGAAAAATGGGATACCTGTCGTTAATCCATAAGGCATGACTTGATATTCATATTGACCAGCTTTCATGATAAAGGTTTTCCACTTGACTCCTTTCTTAATTCGAGTGAGATCATAGGCACTGTACAGATCCAGTTTAGTGAAGATTAAAGCCTCTCAAATTTGCTCCAGTGCTGAAAGGGTTTAGAGGGAGAGGCTCCTTTCACTTCACAGTTGTAGAGTTCAGCGCTCAGTCGTCAATGCATGGATGGAGACCCTGATCTTTCTTCTTAACAAAGAAGAACCCCGACGTGACAGGGGAGGTAGACGGCCAGATAAAATCTTGTTTTAAACCATCCTGCATGTAGGCATTCATGGCCTCCTCCTCCAGCCAGGGCAACAAAAAAAGGCAACCCTTGGCAAGTGGTGCCTCCTCCAGAAACTCCATGACACAGTCACAGGAGAAGTGCGGTGGCAGTCGAAAGGAATATATCTTACTAAATACGTCCAGGAAGTCCATGTACTCAGCAGGAATCGCAGAGATGTCCTTAGGCTTGGGTCTCTCGATGGACATAATCATACAGGGCAGATTAAGACATTTAGACAAGCAAGTGGATGACCAGGAGACCAGCTCACCTCTGCACCTGTCAATGTGAGGATTGTGGTCCCCCGGCCAGGGATGGCCTAGGATCAGAGAGTCCCGAGTGGAGATGAAAACCATAAATTGGATGGTTTTCCGTAGAGCAACCCCACTTGAAGGAAAACAGGGACAGTGCGCTGTGTTAACTTTCCCAATTCCAGAGGTTCACCATGATTTTGCTCGGTGGTGATGGTGATCATGCACTGTGTTATTGAGGGTAATTGACATTCTGACACAGTATTGCACCGGGTCGGGTACCCACAGATAGTTGGTGAAATGAGTGGATTTTAATGTTCTAAATTTCTTTAAAGAAATTCATTACACACAGGCGGGGAGCAGGTCAATCAAAACAGTACTGTAGCCTGCAAAAATAACATATAAGCGAAAATATCTATGTATTAGACTATTATGTACAAATTTTCATCATCACAGTGTGTTCAGTATATCGGGAGTACCTTGTGGTGCTTTCGATTATTTCTCTCCAAGTCAGCACTCAGATGAAAACGTCATGAAGCGTTGTGAAAAATGCCACTTACTGTCGGAAACACGCCTCTTTTATGATGTTGATATCGGACAAGATTTTGGTGTTCGAGTCACCCCTGTGACATAATTTCAACATGGCGGCTTACACGCTCAACAGTAATTCTATTTTATAATTCTTCAAAAATGTTTATTTTGTTAAATGTATTAATGGTTAGAAATGTAACTGCACATGTTCGATTTAGAGAATACCATATCATGACCATAAACAGTATCTTATCATGCAATATCAGATTTCTACCAGACTTGTTAGTGTCTTTGGTTTGTTTGTGTCATAATCCGCCCATCTGAGCCTCATGTGTGCCACACCCCCCCTTGTTGCCTCGTGTCGGATCCTGATTGTAACCACCTGCTGTCTATCCGTGCCTGATTGTCCTGCCTATGTAGTCCGCATCTGAGTTAGTCTCCCGAGGTCCGTCATTGAAGTTACGCCAGCGTTCCTTGATGTTGCCTGTGCCGTCATTTGTGAGTGCTGTGCCGTCCCGTCTCATCTGTGCCGTCCCTGTTTCCTGCCCTGATCCCTGCCTCTCATGCCTGCTTACCCGCTCGTCCGCCCTGCACCGTGACAGTTTGTAGTTTGCCTTTTGAAAAAAGAATATTGCTATGAATGTGCTAAAATATTTTACAATGCTTTTAATGTAGTTTGACTAGTTTGTGTTTGTTTGTTTGTCTCTCGGAAAAAATAATCTCACTCCAAATTTGCTAAAATAGCTCAAACGGGAGATTGTCGGACGTGATGTCACTCAACTTTCTGAGTTCCGAGACAAAAACGAACACACCATTAGATAACCTCCTCGACAAACATTCACATACATGTCTGAATCCTTGTTGAAGCATGTCGTCGTGTTCTCTCTTTCATGATTGTCATAGTATGGATAGCTTAGATCTGATTAGATTTTGTGTTCAATGGACTTTTTCGTTTCAATTCAAAATCCATGTAGGCCTAGCACTTGTCACGTTGAGAGGTGCATAGAAAAAATAATTGTGTGTAATTTATCATGGGTACGGCTGGGTAACGGGTGGAATGTTAATGGGTGGGTGCGGATTTAAACTTTGAAATAATCAAGGGTGCACGGGTGGGTGTGGTGCTGTACTGTGCGAGTGGGTGCAGGTCTCCAAAAGCGGACCCTTGCAGGACTCTGCTCTGACATAATCCTCACAGGAGTGGGCTTCACTTGGCTTGTCCTGGAGATTCAAACAATCTCCAGGACAAAGGATCTTCAAACAATCATCTGGCCAGCGCAAGCCAGCTGCAATCATGCGGAATTCTAAAGAAAACACTGCGGCTAATTTCGTGTCCTGTTTTACATCTCACAACGATTCACTCAAGCTGTACCCTACGGCCGATTGATGAAAAACTTTGTGGAACACATGCAGAAACTTATGTGCAAAATAAAGCAGTCATCAGTGCAGTGGCCCATTCCCGTACCCTTCCAGTAAGTAGGGAAATGACGAAGCACACCTGTGTGGAGTCCTCCAGAAAGCAGTCGGGGTGTTGGTCTATGAAAAGACTGCACTGCATCAATAACAAGCAGGTTACCATCATACTTCTCTGGGAGAGTGACAGAAACAGATGTAGCAGCTAGTGGAGGGGAAGCCAGCAGGTTAGCTTGCCCTTCCAGGATCTGGGTTACCAAGGCGGTAAGCTGGTTTACTTAGAGCTGGAGCTTTGTCAAGATCAGGCATCGCACTGGATATTGAACCCACAGATGCTCCAATGGTTTTGGCAGCCAGAAGACTCAGTCCTATGGAGACACACTAGATAGGGGAGTGGGAGACACAGAAGGCAGAGGTGGGTAGGAACCAGCAAGCAAAGCAGGGCAGGTAAGGCAGGTAGAGGACGCAGGATTGGCAAGGCGGGCAGGACGGGAAGAAGAGACAGAGGACAATAAAACATAAATGCTCTGTATGGCTCATAAGAATGGCAACAATACTTTGTGAGGTTCAAAAAAGTCATGTTTGCCTTTTATCACAGGGCAGACAGGTGTGGATCAGTTTCAGCTGCTGTGCCTAGTGTCACATTCCAACATGAAGGAGGCAGAAGGAGGTGTGAGGGCAAATGAATGAGGTCTTTATTAAAGACACAGGAACACAGCAAACAAAAGACAGTCTACTTGGGGTCAAGGTTCAATTATGCTCTGCTTACACCACTAGTATGTTTATCAGATTTGTAGTGGTAAAGTTATAGTTTTATTGTATGTACATAAGTCATTCTACTATAATACATAAATACGTTTTTAACATTATTAGATCCCTCTAGACATGAAATAACACCCTTTAGTCACCATTACTGTATGACTGCTGGACACGGAAGCAGGAACGGGGAGATGAGGAATCAGGATTGAAGGGTTTATTTGGAATCACTCCAAATGCAGGACACAGGAACATGTAACATCAAAACGTCAATGACAGACCTGGGGTTATAGACACTGACGTGGACTTCAAACTGAATCAAATTGACAGAAAACAGCTGGTCACAATCAGGGTTGCATACGTGGCTAATAAGGGGGCGTGGCACACAAGAGGAACAGACAGGCAGATCATGACAATTACACTCATCCATCATCTTTACCCACCTGTCCTACTGCGTCACAGGGGGTCCAGAGCCTACCCAGAAGAAATCGGCACGAGACAGGGAACAACCCTGGACAGGGGGCCAGCCCATTGCAGAGCACACCCCCAGGCAATTGAGCAACTCCAATCAGCCTCAGCATGTCTTTGGATTGTGGGGGGAAAATAATAGAAAATAAGAAATATTAGATGATACAAATATTATATTGTTATTATTATACATTTAATTACAAAGAGCAAAGATGCTTCCGATGCGTAGCGATGTATAATTTTCATTGTCTCAATCAACTTTTTAATCAATAGACACAAATAGAGTGAAGCAGCGAAAGTCAAAGCGCGAAGTGGCGAGGGATGACTGTAGTGAAAATATAGTGTGCTTTAAATGTTAGTCTGTTGTTCCATTTGAGTGAGAATTTTCTTCATGGTTCCAGTTGGAAGTTTGTTTCATATTGTGCCTTTAAAAATGGGTCAATGAGAAATCTTAAATCATGATCGCTTTATTTACATGCATCATAGAACTCAGTCAAAGTGGTTTTTAGTGCCACAGTTACGGGGGAGGGAACAGGTGACTTCTCTATCTTTATTGCAAGGAAACAGGTTCTTCTGGGAGTAACGGACGTTATCTGTGAGTGGTTGACATAGTGAGTAATAATAAGGACACAACAGAAAATGAATCTTCTTTGAAACAATAAAAAAATCGATCTGAAATTTACCTATAAAACAGATTTGCTTATGATGGATCAGACCATATTTGTTGTAATGACAATGAAAACAAAATAATGTCTTAATGTTGTCATTACATGACAAAATTCAGATGACTGATATGTAATAATAAATAATGAATAAGCAAATGATTTATCTTTGCCAGTAATTATCCCCAAATTTGTTTCATCAAAGCTCATAAAAGTCATAGATAAAGGTCAGCAAACACGCAATGAAGGTCTTCTTTTATGTCTAGGTGTGTGTGTATATATATATTTCAAAGTCAAATTTCGCTTTCAAAGGGTTTTGCGCACTTTAACTAAATACCATGCTGTGTAACAAATTATGCTTTCCAAAAGCAAAGACGATACACACTGGAATGCGTCAGTCAGATTTAATGAAAGGTTGGTGAATGAAGAGCATCTCCTGCATGCCTGATTGAGCTGCATATTCCACATTTAAGTCCCGTTCTGTAGAAGTTCAGAAGCAGATCATAGGACTGGGTTCAGTACTACATGCATGGGTCCACCACATTTGCAGGTATCTTTTTTACCCGTCCTACCCCAGTGCTTATAATATATATATATATATATATATATATATATATATTGTTGCCTTCCATTGTTCTCTTCACAGCATCTCCAGCTTCCCCTCTTTCTACATTTCACTTCATCTCCTCCCTTTCCTCTCTTCCCTTCCTACACTCCATCTTCTCCCTCCAGCTGCTGGAATCAACAGAGGCTGCTAATGCTTTGCTTGTCTTATGGTTCCTCACCATTAAAAGGGATTGAAATGCCATAATGCCATTGCAATATGAAGGGCAGAAATGCAGGAATAGCCCCAGCGGATGATGGATCCACCAGCCAGAACTCTGTAGATTCTGACAAGCAGGCTGATTTCCTGCTTGATGTCCTCCTCTGCATATGTCAAGCACATTCGCGTACACAAAGTTCACACATGCGACACTCACACGAGCGACGTAATGCGATTAAGCAACTTCAAAGTAGGTTACCTAAAAAATGTAATGTGATATCTTTCATGTAGCCCACAATTTCCCAATTCAAAGTCTGGGATTCATCTTAACATCATAAATGTCAGTGGAATTCACACATGCATTAATCCAAAAAATAAGCATGTTTATCTGAACTCCTACAATCCATCACTTTACAACTGTCTGTCCAGTACAGCAGGGAGGGGGCAACCTTATTGTAATTACATTCTTCTTTTCTGTAATCAACAATGAAAATACCTCAGTAGATGAAATTGCAAAAAGAATTTCACTCATTATTCAGTCAGCTTTATATGCTAATTAACATATCAGGGGAAACGTACAGACGGTATGGTCTGCTGTTTGGTTAGGGGAGCCTTTCAAGGAGGGCATGGGGTGCGCCTAATGGGCTCTCAGTGGTCACTGCTTTTGTCAAGCTGATGTTGTTCATTCCGTTGGGAATTAATTTTGTGTAAAGTGAGAGTCTTAGAGAACATTGTAAACATGCTATGTTTTTCAGTCCTAATCGTCATTAGAATGTAATATGTGTCCAGATAACATTTATTAAGTACACTTAAAAAAGCTATTACAGAACTTGAAACTGAATAATGTATCTGTTAAGAATGAAGAAATACATACATTAACTATATTATGCAAATTGTTTTCATGCATAATTTGTAATTTTGGAACATAAATACTTTTAATAAGATTTTTTGTTTAATGAGTATTGGTGATATTAAAGGTTTTTTTTCATTTAATCTGTATACTTATTTTAATTTAGTTTTCAATTTGTTGACTTAATTTTAATGATCATTGTAATCCCGATGAATCAGGCAAAGAGGCGGTTTGCATTGTTTGTTACATTTTTCCTGCAATTATGTGGATATCAGGCTTCAGTGTCTAGCTCATTTTATTTTTGTATATTTTGTGTCATGTGCCTAGGTTCAGTATAATATTTCCTTAGTGTACACACATGTGTGCATTCAGAGAGAGAGAGAGAGGTAAGTAAACAAGTAACAGTTCTTGATGGGGAGGTCAGCTTTAGACCGATAGTTTGAGACTTCAGGATGCATTCATTCAACATGTGGATGGGTCATTGTCCATCATCGACAACTTTTTGAAAATGTAATAAACGTATAGCAGGTACACTTTTGCAGCCTCGGGTGTTTGGTGGAGGGTTAGAATAGTAGGTTTAGCTGAGATTTAGCAAAGAACATGAGCTCTCTGCATGCATTATTATGCTGCACACCAGTGTTAAACAATATCAGGCACAGTAAATGCTTTGAAACTAACCCTGAGTATCAAAGAGTACTTATGACAAAGAAAAAAAACTCTGGATATGGACACTGCCCACCTTGCAGAGGCGGTTGGTGAAGTGGAGAGTGGGACTACAAAAGTGTCCTCACCTCTTCTGCAAGAAATAAAGCTCAGGGATTAAACCTTTTAGCGAAAATTAGTTCAAAAGCAGTGGAATTCTCTGCAGCGATTCTAAGCACCACTTCTAATTCAATGAGACTCAGGTTACTTTTGGCAAAATCCTGCATTAGTGCTATCAAATCTAAAATGTACATTCAGACGCTAAAGAACAAATTTACTTCGCAGTGTTTTTATTTAAAACATTAACCATTTTTCAGGATGACCTGGTTTGCAAGCACCTGGTTTCCATTCACATTAAACATTTTGTTAAATATTATTTATACAGTATGTTTCATTTTTCATTTTACGCATTTTCATTTTTCATACGTGAAATATTTTTCACTGATTTTGAAGTGGGTGAGGAACACTGAAAACCTTTGATCTTGGGCGTAGGTTACCCTCATGTTCAGCTATCTTATTTAATCTGAAACAAAATCCTGCAACCGCCCTTCAGCAATAGAATAACAGTATCACTGCGTTCACTAAGACATATGGCAATACGGCTTGAAACCTGAAAATCACAGTTTTGAATCATAACTTCAGTTTGACATTTTAAGTGGAATACTTAAATAATATGACACATTATTGGTTCTTAAATCCATCCATCATCGATCCAACCATATATCCATTCATTAATTCATCTACCCACTGTGAGGAGATTCATTCAAACCCCAGCTAAGAATTTCTGGAGAAATTATACAAAGTTTGCATTACGGAACTATCTGACTGTAGTGTGGCAAGCAGTGATCTAACAGGCAAGAAGTACGTAGCTATCAGTACATTATTTTTGCAAAGCTTGGAGGTAACTTTTTCATGAAAAGGTCAAGAAGGATTCCAGGAATTGTTAGGACTGGGACATTTTTTTCTACCGTGGTGTCTTCACCACCCCAACACATACAGATGCAGTGACTTCCATAATGATGGGCGATGCTGAAGGTGTGTCTGGTTTTTCCCAATGTTGGAGTGAAAGCCCTGATCATTATGCTCCAGTATCTTCCCCCGCAAAACTGGGCCATTCTGGTTCACACAGTGCTTTGCATATGGAAGAGCAATTGGGAAGAAAATGCAAGGTCGTCATGTATTCTGCTACCTCAGGAACAAGGCAGTGGGTGATTAGAGACCTGTGCTCCATGTCTTCTGCAAAAGTCTATTTTACTTCTTCATTCCACATGAATCGCATAACTAAGAAGTCCAGTGTGGAACGTTTTAAACCCATTACGTAAAAGGGCTCTGGGAATTTTCACTCTCGTGTTTACAGGTGCATGAAAGTGCAGTCAGCAATAAATTATAATCCCTTATATATAATCTACCCAATGGGCAAAAATATGTTTGTGCCATACCACAAATTTCATTACAATGTGAAAACTGTTTTTCATATTGGAAATGGAATATTTAATAATCGTATATGTTCAATAGGAGTTTTGGGGCATGCATTACAGTCAGTGTTGGGGAAGTTACTCACAAAAGTAATGCATTACAGAGTTCACATCCAGAAAGTATAAATCCATAGCAAGGTTTTGTTTCAACCAACCAGTTGATTACTCTGTGACTATGAGTTTTTATACTGAACACCTCAGGCACTGATTATAGTGCACCATGTAATCCTTTGGTCATGACTCTGACCATGATATGATAAGCAGCTAGAAAATGGATGGATGGATGGATGGATGTAATACTTAGGGCTAAAATGCTTGCTTTTGGTGACATTTAATTTCCTGTAATAATATGAAATGTAAATACTAAAAGCATAAAATCAAGTCAGCAAGCTAAACATTTTTTTTCAGAAACATTGGTTTCTGGTGGCAGAGTAGATGTATCCAGTTCTTCTGGTAGAAAGGTTATGTGCCATATGCTATTCATTCTACTATTTGTCTTCTGTATATGTTTAAACTGAATTATATAACAGGATTCTTTCTTTCAGAAAAGGCTGATGATGATTAATATAAACTGGTGTATTTTTGTGTATCCCAATCAACCTTGCAGAAAATTACAGTGTGTCTATGTTTGCATTTTTTTTATTTCTATATATCTCGTTGTTGGCCAGTGAAGAAGGAAAATAAATTGTATATAGCTATATGTAATTGATAGATCTTGACTTGTAGCCATTTTTATGGAGATTTCTCTGGGAAAACAATAATAAATTGTTTTGAATTAGCAGGCCATAATTCTTTTCTACAGCTCTATAGCTAGCTATGCTTTGTAATTTGTGAATGGAAATCCTCTTGGTTAAGGATTAAAGTTGGGGTTAAGCTACTTAAATCTACTTTTAAATTAAGTAATACATACACCTAGTTGTTTATTTTTTAATTATTTTTAAATTATTATTATTATTATTATTATTATTATGCAACTTCAGATACATTTTCAGGTATTTAAGCAATCTTCAAATCATTACCTTCATCCTGAGTGCTTAGTGTATTGTTAGAATTGATAGATAGATAGATAGATAGATAGATAGATAGATAGATAGATAGATAGATAGATAGATAGATAGATAGCAAATAAA
>JAODUD010000001.1:24605651-24617847 GCA_026784285.1 Stomatorhinus walkeri | reverse complement strand
GCTGTAAAAGACTCGTTGCAAGTTATCGCAAACGCTTGATTGCAGTTATTGCTGCTAAGGGTGGCCCAACCAGTTATGAGGTGGCCCAAATTACTTTTTCACACAGGGCCATGTAAGTTTGAATTTTTTTTCTCCATAAATAATAAAAACCATCATTTAAAAACTGCCTTTTGTGTTATCTTTGACTAATAGTTAACGGTTTTTTGATGATCAGAAACCTTTTGTGTGACAAACATGCAAAAGAATAAGAAATCAGGAAGGGGGGAAAATAGTTTTTCACAGCACTGTATGCAGCATATTTAGTTGATTGGGAGGGTTATGTCCCAGGGAACTTGCTCTTCACCCGCGGGGATGACCAAATCATCTTCCTCAGCATCCAGGAAGTGACCATCAAGGGGGTTCTGCCACTTCCCCTAGTAAGAATGCAGGCTCTTTAAGGAAAGGAGCTGCACTAGGTGCAGTCCCCTTATTATCCTTAACTGGTATTGTTGATCCCTGTGTCTCCTTACCCAGAGTTCCCTTTTTGTCTTCATGCAGCCCTGACCCTACCTGTCCTCCATGTTCTAGGGCCTGATTGTCTGCCTCCGATTCCTGCTCCGTGTTTTTCCCCATTCAGTGTCATCGATCTGATCTCCCCGGCTTTCTGACTCTACTGCTCTGTGACCCGATGACGTCTCAGCTCTGCGATTCTGGTTTTGGCTGCTTTGGAAATAATACTGCTTGGCCTGCTCTGGCTTTGGGTCTCTCTCATGCGGTTTTTGGCTTGACAGTAGCCTCCAAGTTGCAAATTCTTTGTTGCAAAGAAATGAATAATTTACATCAAAATAGATATTATTCTCCTGAGGTCATGGTTATTAAATATTTATAGGTTATATGCATATAAGCTATTCAAATTTGATGACAATAAGTACCAAAGAATCTCCATATTTAGGGAGAATATATATTTATATTTACATATTTAGAGAAAAAATACTTTAAACTTAATGCATTATTGTACTGTATGCATTTGACACGTAACATTAGAAATTATGTGATATGTTCTCTGAATTGTGTCCATTTTTAATTGTATATTATATTTAGTCTGACAAACTGTCAAGTCGGCTGTTGATTTTGATATTTTCATTTTTTATCTGTGTATCAGCAGCGCTCTATGGAACTTGGTTACCTAAAGAAAATATGGGTTGTGGTGTAGATGATGATCTCCTGTATCACTGAATATGTTTCATACTGATCTAATATGTTTAGATACTCAAACTACTATATAAACTAACTAGCTTACAATAAATTAAAAAAAACTTACGTACTTGGTGTGATACATAATAGGGATGTACAGAAAACCCAGAATTTGTATTTGTGTCTGTAGTTGTTGAGGCAGCATAATTATTTGTATTTGAATAAAAGTGGAAATAGGCATAAAAATCCCGTTTTTGTTTTTATAACCCTTCTAATTTTTGGATATTAAAGTGTTAATATAAGTATTATTCAATAAACTATTGCTGGGTTTATGAAAACTATAAACCAATATTACATTTCAGTGTTCAGAATTATTATAATAAACATGTACAACCACAAACATCACTGAATAGAAAATAATTTTAAACACAGCATTCAGATCCTAATCCACACCCAATCCAATAAACTAAACTCCAAACTAATAAATGCCCATGTGAACGTTATGTAGCCTGCTACCACCCGCCCTGATTGGAGGACGCTGGACAGAATGCAACAAAATTACAAATAAAATCTAATAAGTTTTCTCTGAAGTACTGTATGCCAAAAACTAAACCTTAATTAATCCCTGACTGAGAGACGTAGCAGAACATAAATCCTGGTTACTTTCTGTTCAATACAGCATTAGGCAACTTGGACCTATGCAAGCATCATATACATTTTATAGATACATGGACAGTATACTCCCTAAAAAGATGAGATGCTCTATATAAGAGAGAGCAGTACCGGTCGAAAGTTTGGACATACCAAGATGCCTACAAAGGATAGTGTCACATCATATGACCTGGAGGAGTTTGATTAGAGAGTGGCCATCAGGAAAAGTGGCCAATGAGTGCTCAGAATATATGTGGGACCTCCTTCTGAATGGCTGGAAAAGCATCCCAGGAGACGACTTCATGGAAATACCTTAGAAGAGAGTGTAGGGTCAGCCAATCCAAGAAGCAACTGGGGTTGAGGCTTTGTACAAGGGTCCAATGGTGAGATCACTCGGATAGAGATTTGAACCAACAACCTTCTGAGTCCCATCCCACAGAGCCATTTTATAGTTTTGATGTCTTTAGAATTATTTTAAAATGTAGAGAATAGTACAAATAAACATTTCAGTGGGTAGATGTGTCCAAAATTTTGATTGATACTGTACATTAAAATATAGCCACAGGCAGCAATTATCAGGGTCCAAGCACTACGGCCTGCATGGATGCTTTGACGACATTGAACATCACGTGTTCCATCAGAAATTAATGTATATCAAGTATGGGAGCTCTTTATGTAAGTTTCGCTTTATAATATCTACATTGCTCCATAAGGGCCCACGAGCTATGGGCTCCGTAGCACCACCATGAGCCCAACCTGTGTCTTTTTCCTGGCTTGAGTAGCAGAAGGAATGTCGCTCCATTACACCATATTTCATGCTTCTCAGTCATATACAAGGGTAATTATGGCCTGCTGAAATTTGATTGGCTGTTGTCAGTCATGCTTGATGAGTAGATTAACTTTTATTATATGATTTGTTGAAACATCTGGCCAGGAACATGCATACAAAATGTAATCTTTTTATGCCCAATAGTTTCCGAGGTATAAGCTATTTTGAGTTATAGTGCGGCCTATTGGATAATTTTTATGAAATTTGGAGAGTTACCTTTTAATGTCATACCAGCTAGACCAGGGATGGATCTTAAAATGGTTTTTGAATTATAGGCTATTTTGTGTTAATGCGCCCCCTATTGGTTGACTTTTACAAAATTTGGGTTTTTTTTCCGAATGTTGTACCATCTACAAAGAGAAAGTTTAGTGAGGATCGGACATTCCATTGATGAGAAATCAGTCATTAAGTGCAAAAAAGCCACACCCAAATTCATTGGTCTGCAAAATAGGTAGAATTTTTATTATCAAATCCTACAGAATGCTTGTCTATATAGTATCAAGAGACTGCAGTTCAAATTCTGTGTTAATCAGAGGAACGGTCTAGAATGACTTTGAAAAAGTAAATTTTTCACATCGTGCAAATTACCGAAAAGTAGGTTAGTAGTCTCATTTGCAATACTCTTCGGTCATGGCCAATGAATGCGTGGAAGAAAAAGAATTTTGATTATGCGACTCGAGTTTTTATTGGCCAAGCCGTCACCATCAGGCTGATGGGTAGGATTTTTCTTGCCTGAGCAGTGGGGAGAATTCTGCACCACTCCACCACACTTGGTGCTTCTGTACACCACAGTCTCTGCTCCCCGTATGGTTTTAATACAGAAGAATAATAACAATAACTCACAGAAACAAGTGTGCTGCATAGCACTACATGCTTCAGAAGCCTAATAGGAAGAAACATCATAGCAAATAAAATAGGGATCCAGCACTGTGAGCATAGACCCCTGAAAATCACAGCGAAGTAAGTAATAAATGCTTTATATACATGTTTATTATCGCTATGAAGTATTATTGGTTATGTAAGTCAGACTGGTTTGTAAGTTGGGCTATGTACTATACCAAAAAGGCTGCTATATTGCTTTGATTGGTCATTTTGTAATCATTTTCATTTTGTTGAAAGATCAGTTAAATTTACATAGCAGTTTTATTTATAGTTTAATTACATATATAATTGTATTTATTTTATTTATATGTAATATTTATTTTATGTAAACCTCTGTTCAGAGGATGTGTCCTCCCTTTCATCTGTTATTCCTCAGTTGTGCGCGTTTCCAGCAAATTGGGTAAAATGGTGGGCATTTCCGTTTGTGTATGTTCCCTGTGAATGACTGGCATCGCATCCAAGGCATACCATGGTCTTACACCCGAGAGTGCTTGGCATAAGTGCCAGGCCCCCCTGCAGACCCTCTGCAGGATGAGGTCAGATAATCGATGGAACTATATAGATTGTTCATTTTCAGCAAGGAGAGGTATAGGAACAAAATTTAACACCATTGAACAAAACAAGGATGTAATGCTCCAGTAAATTTAGAAAAATTGAATCTTCTCATTTTCCTGGATTTGATAAGATGTTGTCTTCAGCATGCTGTACTCTAAATCTCAGGTTAATGATTTTTGAAATGAGCAGGTCATCGCTCTCCTGCAAATCCGGTTAGCAGACATTAAAACTGAGCGCATGGTATACATTAATCATAGCAAATGTATTACTTATCTACACTGGGGACCGTTTCCATCAGCCCAGAATGGATTCCCACCTGTTCTTCTCCATATGTCTAACTTGATGAAGACATCACTATCTCACCGCATCTTCTGGTGATCGTGAAGCCCTAAGAGGATATCCCTCAGCAGTGACACAAAGAGGGTGGATGTCAAAGGTCAATGACAGCTGTTACAATAAAATGGTACGGCAGCCAGAGGCACAGAATAGCAAAGGACATTTATAGGTGCAGAGTGATTTCTTATCCCGGTGTAGAACACGTACCAGGCATTTATTTTATTTAGCAGGTGGTTTTACAGAGAAATGGTGTACATTTCTTGAGAAAGAAGGGTCACCCACTGACTAGAGCAACAGCTCAAGAGACAAACAGTCAAATCACTCTGCTGACCTTGGGATTTGTACCTACAACCTTTTGACATCAGGCACAGCCTCCTATCCCACTAAGCCACACATCCATAAAAGATACTATAACTTTATTTTACCAGTCACTAATTACCCAAAGGTGGTGTGCTGGTGCATCGGTTAGCACTGTTACCTCACACCTCTGGGACCAGGGTTCAGGTTTCCACCATGGCTGCATGTTCTCCCCGCGTTGTCATGGCGCCTCCTCCGAGTCCTCCAGTATCCCCCCAGTCCAAAAACGAACTGAGATTTGTTGGGATTACCAAAGCACCCACAGGTGTGAATGGTGTGTGAGCGCGCCCTGCGGTGGGTTGGACTCTCATCCTGGGTTGTTCCCTGCCTTGTGCCCATAGGCTCCAGACCCCTGAACAGGATTTCAGGAACGGTTACAGGAAATGGGTGGATGGATAATCGGGAAATCACATCTCATTGGTTAACCTGTGAACAATTTAATATACCCCTAACACGCAAACAATTTAACACACCCATGACCAGCACATACGTTTCTGATTGGTTCCCTTTCCTTAGGCATCAGCTCAGTGTCCATCCAGGCATCAAGGATCTGCCCAGCGACAACCCATTATTCCTTATTACCACAAATTAATGTTTCACTAATCCATGGCTGTTATTTGTCTTTTATTTTCTGTTAATCAACTTTTCATATGCTGCCGATGCTGGTCCAGTCATCAAAGCATCCTGTCTCCTATGTCCTCCAGCCTTAATCAGAGGACAGTCGCTGTAGGAACTCTTGCCACCCACTGTGCAAAGGTGGCCCTCAGCATCTCCCTACCTTAAATAAAATTATATTTCCAGCATAAAAAGGATTAAATTGGATAAATGGAATAAATGTAAAAAATGAATAGAACCTAACCTTCTAACATAAGAATCACTCCTTAAAACACCTAATGACTGAAATACTACTAAAATTTTTTCTTGAACTGTTTTTTTCTACACTACCACTAAGGAATAGAACAGAATTTAAAATTTTCTCTTGAAGTCTGGACACCACATAGACATACCCAAACCTAATTGCCCCTTCTGTTGACATTGTCCCTTTTCTATATTCCTTTACTGAATCTGAAAAGTCTGTCTTTTGTGTCTGCTCAAATTCCCCAGTTTGTTAATTTTCGAAAACCAAATAAAATGTCCTCTCAACCCCCAGCCTTACAGATCGCATTCTTCCTTCTTTAAATGCAGACTTCTGGGGCTCCATGTTGGCACAGTGGGCACTGTTGTTGCCACACTCATCTTCAGCAAACAGCTTTATAATTAAAAGTGCTCCAGCACTTCTATGTCTAAGGGTATCAGGCCATAAATGAAGAAACAATGCATGAATGCTGTTAGAGAAACGATGTGATTCAAACATAGATACAGTACCAAGACCAAAACTAAAGTCATAACCAAAAGATAAGAAACAACCAAGTCCTCTATAGAGAGAGAGAGAGAGATAGATATATAGAGAGAGAGAGAGATAGATATAGAGAGATAGATATAGAGAGAGAGAGAGAGATAGAGAGAGAGAGATAGAGAGAGAGAGATAGATATAGAGAGATAGATAGAGAGAGATAGATATAGAGAGATAGATAGATATAGATAGATAGATATAGATAGATATAGAGAGATAGATATAGATATAGATATAGATATAGATAGATATAGAGAGATAGATATAGATATAGATATAGATATAGATATAGAGATAGATATAGATATAGAGATAGAGAGAGATAGAGAGATAGAGAGATAGAGAGATAGAGAGATAGAGAGATAGAGAGATAGATAGATAGATAGATAGATAGATATCCATCTTTAGATAGATAAATCGATCGATCGCCTAAATTGATCTTACCTCCTTAACAAAATCACAGTTTTGAGGATAATCCAGGCTTCCCAACAGCTCACTGCACATGTCAAAAGACACAACCATCCTCAGAAAGTAAAGCCTGGTCTGGCCATTTCTAGAAATGAACCCCCAGGTCCTTGTCGCACTGCAGCACGTCCAATCAGAGTTTCAGAAAGTACAAATGCAAACCAAGATTTTGTTTCAACCAACCAGTTGAGTATGAAGAGTCACAGTCACAGAGAACTCAGCTGGTTGGTTGAAGCAAAATCTTGGCCTCGATTTGGACTTTATGAACCCTGAACCCCAATTCCTCTCCCTGGAAGGTGCCCACTCTCCGAGGCGTTCTCCTCCACCACCTCTATTTCTTGCTGATGACAAGATGCAAAAGGTTGTTCCTGCACTACCTGACAAAATTCTCCATTAGGCTCCTGTATTTTGGCATATATCCATTGTCGATGTCGATGTATATGAGAACTTCTTTAGATGTCAGGAGCTGTGGCGGGTGAATCCATTATGTAGAAGGTGAACAAGAAAGGAGACAGAATAATCCCCTAAGTTGTCTCAGTGTTTCTCACCACTATCTTGAACATCATCCTAGAGCATCACAAACTATTATTCGTGGCTCAGATAATACATGATCCAGAATACATCTATAGCATCTATAGCTGCATCGTTGCAAGCTTGTTTCCCGCTTAGAAAGGCTGGATACTTTTGAAGACAAAGAGCAGTTGAAAGATAAAATCCTGGCTTTGGTGCCAGTTTTGTCCAGATGAGAGTCCAGATGAGACTCCGCTGAGCAGAGAAGACCCATATGTGTCAAGCAGAAGTGCTTTTAGCTAGTTAACCAGAAAAAAACTTTGAAAAATCTGTTGTGACTTATGTGACATTCCTATATAAGTTAAAAAAAGAAAAGAAAATGAAGTTACTGCCATCAATCTATTTAACATCCTGCCAGAAATGAACGGTGCTGTGGTAAAGGTTTTAATGCATTTAATTAGATCTAGTAGCCTTGAGATAAAAGCTGAATTGTGTTAAACAAATCATTAACATCTCCTGGTTGAAAATCTCTCCTTGTTGGAAAATTATCTAAATCTTGTTCCCAGTGACAGGATTTTTACTGTTCAAGATAATTGCTAGATTGCTGGTTTCGGACAGGATTTTTTTGCAGGTTAATTACCAGTATTATGATACCAAGATTATTAATATAACTTTGTCATGCATATCATCTTAATGAGATCCTATAATTGCAGGATATAATTTCCTTTTCCTGGGCATAATCCTGTACTGGACTTTCATTTTGGTTCCATATTTGTGTAGCATTTTTATGCAGAATATAAACCAACTATTGTGGGACTTTTTGTCTTAGCTCAGGAATCACTAACACAGGAACAGATTAACTACTAGTGGTTACAGCACAACCATCTTAAGAAGAAGGTAAGAAGTACATGTATTTTCCATCAATGGAAAATAACGCATTATTAAGGTTTTTAAGCAGACTATACGGCCAAGTATTATTTTAGATGATGTTAAATTTAATATGAATGAACATTCTATAAGTAAAACAAACATTTAAATAAATATTTGAAGCATATTTGACATTTTATTAATATTCTAAGAGTATGAAATGTTTCCTGGAGGATCTGAATAAGATCTTTACTTCAAAGCGAGATAATTTACCATAAGGTTATGGATCCAATTTAACTACCACAAGGCATGATTTCCAATAAAGACATTTATACATTCAATGCAAAGATAAAGAAGTTGCCAATTACAGCCTGTGGACCTGCCATTCAGTCACAACAACCTATCTGACCTGACCTACAAGAACAACTTAGAAAGCAAGAACATTTGTGTTAATTAGGTCAAAGCAGCAAAGTAGGTCAAAAGTTTAATTACTTCTCATTATATTTAATGGAGCACTCATGTTCTGGCTCTCTAATGTCCTTCAAGAGCTGTTCTCAAAGAGAACAGAGAGAGGGAATTGTTTTTCTTACTTTTATATGAACTGAACTGTCTGGACTGGTTATTCCCAGTATGGGGAAACCCCACTGTATGGTCAAATGCTGCTCTTAGCTACTGACACATATATAAATATGGTTTGAACTTGAAATGCAATGTTATGACAGGCCGTATACACGCACACACACAGAGAGCGAAGGCCATGCAACGCTTACATATAATTACTCATGCATCATTAGCACATAAAATGCTGAACAGTGCTATGGTGAACCTGTGACAAATTAATTTTATGTAATGAAACAGTTTGTGTTTGTGGCTTAATGATGATATTTGAAAAAAAGTGAAATAAAGTGATTGATTGAAATACCCCAATACCCTGCTTCTCACCTCACTCCCTACACATTCCTGAGAGCTCCCCCCAATGGAAAATATCCCAGCTCAATGCTGCTGGATGTGTTGTTATCAGATATATTGCACTATGTAGTGTATATAAACACTTGTGTCCAGGGCTCCTTTTAACACAGTGTCCTGTGTTTTGCACTTTTAATTACTGTGAAACTTCTCCTTGTCACTTGCTGTCCATAAGTTACACTGTGGTCCTGGGGGGGGGGGTGCTTTTTCATGCCACTGTATAATGGTATACAAATAATGCACACCTCATGATGATGATGATGATGATGATGATAATATTATTATTATTGTTATTTTTATTATTATTACTCACTGTCTGTATGTTGTGCCATGGTCTTTTGAGAATGTTATTTCCTGCGACTACACCTGTATATGGATGGTATGACATTAAAGTCCACTTGACCTAATAGGAATATGGATGGATTAAGAAACGATGTTATGTAAGGGATAATGTACAGGCAGCCAGTAGTTATTGCAGAAATAAGCCCCGACAGTGTGACCAGGATCTTATTTCGCGATAACGACAGGCTGCCTGTACATTATCCCGCTTATTACACGGCTACTTGCCACATAAGGAAAAAAAAACTGGACATGAATATAAATGTGAAACATTTTCTTGGCATATTTGTTTTAAATTAACATTTTTATCCTTCCGCGAAACGATATAGTACCACGTGACTAACATTTTAAACATACAAGTAGTACCGGCTATGCGTTATTACTTTGGAGCGGTTATTATTTGAAAAGAACGAACCTGCAAAAGTCTCAACTTACCAATCAGAATCACGCATTCCAGAGAGCCGTGTAATAAGTTGTATTAGACGATGCCATTTTTCTTGGTTCTTACCATGTTCTTTATCTTTTCATCTTTAGTTGTTTCTTGTTCATAATATGAGAGTTTCCATTATATGTGTCACGCTCAGGGTCGGAAGGTGCCTGGATGTAGGCGGCGAGGAACCGGCTAGACGATCGGAAAGCAGGATTATCCAAAATACGTGTTTTATTCTAGACACAAACAGGGTAACGCCACAATACATCACAATGACCGAACTAGGGAGTCTAACTCAGACGCGGACTAAATACAAGACAGGGCAAGACCAACAGGACACAGATGATCACAATCAGACAAAGTAACAGGTGGTTTCCATCAGGATTGAACACAGGGAGCGAGGGGGCGTGGCACACACGGGGCTCTGACAGGCGGATCATGACAATATGTTGTGCGCTGTACGCTGCACCCACATCGCCAGGCTCACTTAACCAGATATACAATGGCACCAGTGCATCTGTGAAAACTGCAGCAGAAAATCAGTGTGAGATGGAATGCCATCTAGACCTCATAATTAACAGCTTCTATATTTATTTTGCTTCCTACTTTTGAAGGTGAAATTCAAAAGTATTCTGTATATAACCCATAACCATTTCAATATAGCATTGCTACAACTAAATATTCAAACTGTCATAGAATTTTAGTGGATTTTTTGCATTTTTAAAAGTTACAGTTATATTTCAAAGTAATTAATGTGAAATACAAACAATAGCATTGTCAGTCCACTAAGAGCAATTAAATGATCGATTATTTGATTAATTTCTGGGGTGAACTTACCTGGACACCCAAAAACTACAGACTTCATGACGAGGGAATTTCAGTTACATTTCTGGATATAACATAATTTGAAAATGTAAATTATACTTACGTGTTTGTTTTTCACAATTTAAGTGATTTTTTTTATAAACAAAGGATAAACAAAGTTGCCTCCCACAGTAATGGGCTATTTCTATTCCACGCTATCTCAGTTATTACATTATTATTTGTATTCTATAGCATTTTATTATTACTTGTTTGTCCTTTGTCTACAAAAAAATAGCTCAAATGGCCCATGTGGTGGGCCCCTTACCTATGTCAGCCAAGGACCCCTAGGGAAGGTTGTCCGCCCATGAATTTATTATTTGATTAATTATAAATTTTATTAATCAATGGAAATGCATTTGTATATATTTGTCATTTGGTCTCAAGGATAAAAAATGATAAATGCGCAACGTGTACTCCTGACACCATCTAGATAAGGTTGTGCTTTTAAACCAAGCTGACAAAAGGGGTGGGGGGGGTTAAAAAAAATATTTGATGGCTAACATGGGAAGCGATGTGCGTCAGTCCATTTGCAGGACATTGCTGAGCTGAAAATGACCCATTAGTTAAAATTGTTTCAAAGCCTGTGTGTGTTGTTTTTTCCCATAAAGGAACTAAAGAAAAACATGCCACAGTCTTTATTTATCTGTTTTTCTTGCATTGCCCTAGTGGCAAACATCGCATTTGACCTAGCGCAGAACAAAATCACCCAGAAATACTTATGCAATCAATGCATTTTATTTTTATCACGTCAGCTGAATGCTGTCATAAGCCTTTGCCGCACGCTGCAACACTTTCAAAATTTGACAGCCATTAGGAACGGCCCGGAAATTTTATTTAGAAATCTCCAAATACATCAGACGCATGGATATATTCAATATTATTTTCCGTGTTATTTAGTTAATTTGGATTTACTGCATTATAAAGCGTGGTCTAATAGTTCTGATTACAGGTTACAGGAAAACATTTAAACAGTTTAAAACTGATTTAAAGCAGTGAGCAGTATCTCTGCCAGCCCCACGCACCCTACGCACTCCTTCTTTGAGACTTACCTTTCTGGGTTGAGATTTCGGTCACTGCAAACCAGGACTTCAAAGCACGAAAGAAGCTTTATTTCCCCCTAAGCTGTGGCCCTTCTGAACAGTCGACGATACACCACTGCTAATACAAAACGTAATTACTACTTCTGCACCATTGGGTGCACACTTAAATTCCTTGCTTTTTAATGCTGTGAGTTGACTGGTGTCTGTGCAGTGTTTCATGTCTCACACTGTTCTCGTATTTGTGTCGCCCGTTATCTCTACTCTGTCACTGCGAGAAACATGTCAAGACAAATTCCTGCCAAGCGTGAACTTACGTGGCCAATTAACCTCATTCTGATTCAGATGATAGTTAGATACAACAGCTTTAATCACATTGTAGACCAATGCAGCCTGCCAAGTAACGTACTATAATTAGCTTTTCACAACATTAGGAAATATGTTGTCTTCATGTGCCTCTATTTTGAACAGGCTGACTGAATTTTAACTAAAAAAGCATTCTTTGCTCTGTCTTTCTTAGAAGATTATCCACCACCCCCCCC
>JAODUD010000001.1:24593802-24605551 GCA_026784285.1 Stomatorhinus walkeri | reverse complement strand
CCAAACAGAACCCTAGACTCTAACACTTAGAAGAAGACAGAAAGAACCGCAGAACAGAAATAATTCTGTACCCTACTTACCCTTCTAGAACACCTGGAAGGGAAGTTCAACTCTTAGTAAAGTAATACATGCTGTAAATGTCAGTATACTCCTGTGGCAGGTGTAGCATTTTTATTGCATTTAACTAGTTTGTGGGGTTTTTTTTTAAATCCAAGGCTTGTTTCTAAAGTTAAGACACCATAAAGACACCTTAAGAGAATTATTAAAAAGTTTGTAAAAATGGACTCATTTCCATTTTCTGTTTTCCTCAAAATGTATACAACTCTTGCTGTTTCAGTTATAACGTCTAATATGATTTGCAGCTATTGTAAACACTTCAGTTGACAATCCACCCATTTTCTGAGACCACCTGTCCTATTCAGGATGAAGAGGGGTTTGCAGCCAGTCACAGAGGCTACATGCCCAAGGCAGAAAACAACCCCGGTTGGGGCGCCAACCCATCGCGGGGCACAGTCACACACCATTCACACCTACGGGAACTTTGGAAACTCCAATTACTTCAGCATGTTTTTGGACTGTGGGGAGAAGCCAGGGTACCTGGAGGAAACCCCACAATGACACGCGGAGAACATGCAAGCTCCACACACATGGAGTCATGGCGGAGGCTCAAACGCTGGTTCCAGAGGTGCAAGGCGACAGTGCTAATCACTGCACCACCATGCCGCCCCGCATTTCAGCTGACAAGCAGTATATCATTTTGTTTGAAATTCAGATAAAATGTTGCTTTAATTAAGTTCATGTAATTTCAGTTAATATATTTGTAAGTATGCATTTTTCAAGATATTCATTCCTTATTTATACATCTTTTGAATTAAATATTTTGATGTGCTTAACAAAAACACACCAGGATGCACAACAAAATTGTATATATATATGAAAAATTCTCTTTCATCCCAAAAAAAACACCCACTTCCAAGTGTTTATATAAGGTCTCATCATTAGTATTTTTCTTCCTAATACTAAACTCTTTTGTTAAAGATGAGTTTAATTTTTCCTTAATATTTTGTTTCCTCTTGGCTGGTCATGTAAATAATTAATGACTGATTGACCTATGCATCGATGCTGTGTTCTGTCTACTATTTCATCACCTGCCCTAACACATATTACACTGTGGAGTGTTTGCGTACAAGCAAAATATATTGAGATGTGCTCTTTATAGTCTGTACCTCACAGATCCAATCGGCCTGCGGCTGAGTATTAAGGACTGATGATCAGAGAGATACCTTTCATCCCGCGCCCAAAGTTCAGCGTCGTCGCTGGTGCAGCATGTCAATAGTGGCCAAATCTACAAATGTCGCTTAAATTACAAAATATCTTTAACTGCAGCCATGTCTCAACAACCTTAATTGGGGTCCGATAAGTCTCAAGTGTGAACCTAAATAGACCCGTTTTTTCAATGAGGAAATTTTGTATGATTTATGAGGGAAAAAACTACCTTAATCCTCTACATCATGTTCTTTCTAAATAAACACAATATGTAATACCTACTGACAGTGATTATAAATGCACTGTACCACCAATTACTCAGTGTCTTTTTCCCCAGAACACTACAGTTTTATAAGTGTTCAGCTACCTATAAAAACTGAATCCACTATGCTGAAAATTACTAACATTTGTTCCAACCAAAATCATATGTTGGTGTTGTTAAAACTTTATCATGTTAATTGTCATTATTATTCCTTCATAACTTTGTTTACCATTATCCTTGTAGAAGTGGATGGATGGACGGATGGATGAATGGATGGTTAACATTAAGTTTGCGTAGTGATGTTATACAGTAGCTGCTTGTTTTTCACTGGCTATCTAAAAAATCCTGCAGACAGATTTTATGCAAACAATTGATTAATTCACACATATATTCATAAATTATACATGCAGATACCAAGTTAAATGTCCAGGAAGTTCATGTCTATGGTTTATCTTTCATTTGGGAATTGACTACCAGCGCTGGGGAACACATTGCCTCTGGGTAGTGTTTTATATCACTACCAGGCAAATCAGCTTTTTGAAAATACTCTGGGACTGTAATATCCACCCACTCTGTAATTTTGCATCTATTTATTCCATTTTGCAGGCTTTCAAAGCCTGCTTAACATTGCTGCAGTCCTCATGTGACATGGACTATGTTGGTTTTTGTTCTGTGTTCAGATCTCAGTGTATTTGTCACAGCTGTTGAATCACGATTGACTGAGCTCATCAATGACTAAATGCATATGTAAATGTACCAAACCATTTCCCCCTCTACCTACCCTGGATATACAGTATCTGTCATTATTACTTAGGGTTCCATTCTACACTGAGAAGTTCTACCTTTGTTTCCCCTTCTGTATGAATGCTGTCATCATCACGGTACGTGATACCCGGGCCTTGTACCCCTAGCTAGGCAATGAGTCACGCTGCAAGAAATTAGAACATTTGGACTGTTTCTTCTGCACCTTCAGGCAAACTGTTCTGAGATCATTTATTTTTGTGTTCTTTTTGTGAGTAGCTTGGCTAAACACTTTGCCTCTTGACCCTAGTTGCTCCGATGATGTTTGTCTGTCCCCAGCGTGCTTTGTTGTTTAACCTCCTGCTCACGCAGTACATTGCTGAGTATTGCTTTATGCCATGGACAGATGTTCGCAATCTTTCAGTCACGGCTCACTGCATTAGCTAATGTATCCCTACACCCCATACAACCCACCCTCCCCAGCCCTGACTGATGCAGTTGTTCCTCCTTTGACTCCAGGCCTCCTCTCAAGGGCTCCAGAGGAACAGCATCTCATGTACTTTGGCTCAGTTGCACTGTAGAATGGTAAGACTGTTTTCTAGGATTTCAAGAGTATGACAAAAACACCATTCTTTTTGAAGCAGGTGCTATTGATAAAATGCTACCTACTTGAGATTTATGACCATAAGGGGTCAAACACAATCCTGATGCTCCCACAAGGGACTGCTTTTGGCAGCTGCTACAACAGTGACAATGACCTGATCAAAATGGGTACTTCGCATCTTCCAACAGAGTTCCTCAATCAGGAACATGCGAAAGTGATGGTGTGCGGCCGAAACTGCAGACTCATACACTAAATACTGAATTCCATTAGAACCCTATTTCCTTTGCTTCACAGCTCTGAGACTAGGGTCTGAGTCTCTGGTTATATGTGTGTGGAGTTTACACATTCTCCCCGTGTCGGTGTGGGATATTCCTCCGGGCACTGCAGTTTCCCCCCACAGGCCAAAAAATATGCTAAGGTGAATTGGAGTTACCAAAGTGTGCATATGTGAATGAATGGTGTGTGAGTGCACCCCGTGATGAGTTGGCAATCCATCCTGGGTGCTTCCCTGTAGGCTCTGGATCAGATCATGTTAAATATTTCTATCAAACATTAAGTTTCTAACGTAGTTTACACTGACTGACATTATGACAACCTTAGACGTTTTAGTCAGACAAGCTATCAGGTGAATTGACAGCTATATAGCTAATAGTTCTATCCATGCGATTTAAAAACATAACTAATGCGAAAGTAGGCTTAAAGTAAGAATCGGCGATTGTGGTGAAAGCTTGTTATCAAAATGGGTGAATATCTCCGTTCGCGTGGATGTCAGGTAGAATGAGATGCTGGCAGTATTTTTGTACGTCTGCGCAAAATTCTAATTTTGGGTTCAGTGTCACCAACTTGGCAGTGAATATTATCTAAGGTCATTACAAACCTGTTTGTGTCTTCCAGTTCATTCATCTGGTTAGCATGCAAACTTTACTTAAAGTTAAACTTAGCAGGTCCAGTTGATGAGACTCTGTTCACACGGTTTTTGGATAAATCAGTAAAAAATGTTTAAGCACAATGTTTATTGCTGGTGTTAGCATAAAATCTTTTTCAGATTTAATTTTGATAGTGTTTGAACAAATATGTTTATTTAGATTTGAAGTGTATTTTATCTGTTGGGTGAAACATTAAGTGTATTTTTCCCCCTTTTCTCAGTTTCTTACTTTTCGTTCATTTAAAATTCAGATTCTCATTTTTGCAGCAGTGTTACCGAGTTTTTTTGAGTAGCTAAGTGTCTCCTATTTCTTTGAACTGTGCTCCATAGGTTTTCTTCCATTCCCTCTGCTGATGCAGGTCAAGTTGAGGTCAAGCCGCCAATCATCTCTTGCAGGTAATCAGCTATATCACATATATACAGTCATATTTTAACACAAAATGCACCTGTACCCTGATTTTGAACCTTGTTGCTTGATTTTTACTTCCACCTGATGCCCTGTTGAATAACGCATGAAAATTTATAAATGACACCAGCAGTATCATCAGCACAAATGTTGAATTTCTTCCCTCCTCTATCGCATAGTCTGAAAACTCTATTCCCAGTTTACTTCCACTGATGTGCTACTTCCTACTCTTCAGTGACAGGCCAAGATGCCTCCACACTCAAACAGAGAAACACAGATCAATGTATATTCAAAGATTAGTAAATGTACTTTTATTTTTCTTATTTTTTATGTTCACAGACCTGTACCTGATTCCACTGACTCCAACTTTTGCTGATCACCTGGTTTCCTGTCCTGTTTTAATAAAGGAGCTGCAGGGGAAGGACCCCTTCGAAGTTGGCTGAGTCAAACCCAGGGATCTGTCCCTGTAACCTGACTGGGCTTCCCTCGCAGCGAGAAAAGGAAACACTAGTGTCTCAGTTATATTATGTGTGGGGATAGGTTGTGGAGATAGGCTGGAATCAGCGAGAGGGTTTTTGCAAAATAGGAGAAACCCAACACAATTTATTCCACGCAAGCTTGTCAAAATGTCTTTGAATATTTTTTACATTTTTCATATGACTGAAGTTTTTGTAATCAAAAAATAAGTCTCCACCTCTCCACGGCTTTTAAAGGGGCAGCGCCGACATCCGCGGCAAAGCTCCTGGAGGCCATTTTGGAGGAACCACCCACCTCCGCTCCCGCGGCTCCTGAAACGTCGCTCTCCTCTGCATTGGCCACCGTCAAGTCGGCTGCACAGCCTGCAGCCGCCACGAAGTCGACTGCACAGGACGCAGCCATCTCCCAGTCGGCTGCACAGGACGCAGCCGCCTCCCCGTCGGCTGCACAGGATGCATTCGCCTCGGTCCCTGCTCCGGCTGCCCAACCCGCAGGCGCCTCCCAGCTGCCTGCCCAGCCCGCAGGCGCCTCCCCGACACCTGCCCAGCCTGCAGCCCAGCCGGCCACCTCCAGTCCACCTCAGACCCGGCTACCTCTCACCCCCAGAGCTCAGGCCCGGCTACCTCTCACCCCCGGGGCTCAGGCCCGGCTACCTCTCACCCCAGAGGCTCCTGTCCCTAGTCCTCTCGCCCCAGGGGCTCCCGTCCTTAGTCCCCTCTCGTCCCCGTTGCTCCCGCCCCGGCTCCACATACCCCAGGGGCTCTCACCCTGGGGCTATCCATTGGTCCTGCCCTGAGCTGTGTCCCCGAGGAGGTCCCAGAGTACCTGCTGTCCGCTCTCGCCTCTACCGAGAAAGAGCTGGAGTGGGACCCCTTGGGTCACCCGGACTACTGCCTCACCAGCTCCCCCCCGGGCAGGGGCCCTGACTCCGGGGTCGCCCGGGGGTCCGCTGACTTCGGCCCGTCGGTCGTCGGTGGGTCCTCCGAAGGCGCCCCGAACCGTTGCTTTGGCCCTTCCCGGGTCAGCTGCTTCAGGCCCCAGGTCTTCCTGGGGGGCCTCTCCTGGCCCTGGTCCTGAGCCGTTCACGGCCCCCCCAACTCGTTGCCTTGTCCGGGGCCCCTGGGAGTCCCCTTGGTCCCCCGTCCTATTCGATGTCTGTCCCCCGTTTCTCAGTCCCGCGTCCTGTTCCCGTGTTTCCCTCGCTGTCCCCTCCTACTCCCTTCATGTGTGCGCCCATGGCCCCTCGGGCCGTTACCCGTCACCCACCTTGGGTCCTTCGGACTCCCCCGAGTGTCTCCTCCGTCTCTGCTTGGTCCCCTCCATCTGCCCCTCGTCCCTTCATTCCCTCTGTCTCAGCTCCGCGTTCCCCTGTGTTCACTCCTGGGCCTGTTGTTTCTCCCGTCAGTGTTCCCCTTCTGTCTCCCTTCCTGGTCTGTTTGTTCACGTTCCCCGTCCTCTGTCAGCTAGTGTCGTGGCTGTTTCCCCTGTGTATGTTCTGTGTTTCAGTCCTGTTCCCGGTATCCCGTTAACTTGTCTCTCGTTCTTGTTTTCCAGGTCTGGTCTTCCCTCATCTCGTCCGTCCCTTCCCTGGGGTGCGCCCGGAGTTCGTGCCTTGGGGGGGGGGGGGTTCTGTCATGATCCGCCTGTCCGAGCCTCGTGTGCGCCATGCCCCCCTCGTTACCTCGTGTCCGATCCGGATTGTAACCACCTGTTGTCAGTTCGTGCCTGCCTTTCCTGTTTATATTTAGTCTGCGTCTGTGTTCGTTTCCCCAGGTCTGTCATTAATGTTCGTTGTAGTACTGTCCTGTATTAAACCTGTTGGTAATAAACCCCATTTCCTGCCCTCATTCCTGCCTCCTGTACCTCCATACCTGCTCGTCTACCCCGCAACACGTGTACACGTGTTTGTGTGTCGATTATCAACACTTTTACACTCAGACAAAGAAAGATGTACTCCTTCTTCTACTAATAGAAATCCCATAATGCCTTGCTTTGAGCCACTTTTCTTTCCCCCTTAATTTAGCCAGTTGTTATATAACCTTGTCCTGAACCTGAAACTCTATCAATAGAAAAATATGTGATAAACAACACATATTTATCCATTATGCAAATGGATATTTTTTTCTCTTTTGTATGGTACTCCTACCAAGTTAACAAAAATTTCTGCTCCCCTTTCACAGTTAGTGTGTAGACTGTATGGTCACCCCCATGTTAGATTGGCCCTACATTCTCAGCCTCAGGTTTTTACCCCTTGTGATCCTTTTCTTTCTGTTTGGTTGTGTGTTAATGTTCAAATAAAACCCTTCAGTTTACAATTCGGTTGCATCTGGGTTGTCCCTCCGACATATCATGACACATTGCCTCTAAAGGCTTATCCAGTGACCAGGCATCTATCAGTTGCGCACTTCAGAATGTTTGACATTATCTGGGTACCATTCCATTGTCAGCCACACTGATGATTAGGAAATGCTGCAGACTTTGCAGACTATATTCTGCCTACTACATAGCTTTCTGTTAAATTAGCCATCCAAAATAACTTATTTTGTTTAGGTGGCTTAATCTTATGTCTGGTTTAGTATGCCTATGAAATTCTCATTTTATAGAGCTTGTTTGTTTGTTCATTTCTGTTTTTCTTGTTAATTAAAAAATGTTTTGCAGTCATTATTACATATTTGTTGTCTTCCTGTGACATACTTCCATTAAAATGCTAATGAAAGTGTCAGTCCCTAAGCATCAATTAATTAATGACATTGAGTAGACAAATTCTGTCCAAGAGCAGAACACGTTAAAACGGGAGGAAATGAAAATGGTTGATTTTTTCCTCAATGTAAAGAGCTGAATAGCCCAGTGAAACAACACATATGATCTTCAATGTGTTGAAAAGTCTATTCTGTTTTGAGGCCAATGATATTTTAGTCAGTCCACATTTTTGCTTCCTCCCAGCTCCCAGCACACCTGAACCAAACAATCAAGAACAAAGCAAACAATCAAGATCAAACCAAACAATTAAGAACAAACCAAACAAACAAGAACAAACCAAACAATCAAGAACAAACCAAACAATCAACATCAAACAAAACAATCAAGAACAAACCAAACAATTAAGAACAAACCAAACAAACAAGAACAAACCAAACAATCAAGAACAGACCAAACAATCAAGAACACCAGATACCTAGTACAGATGTGCTGGTTGTACAGTGTGGATGGAGTGCACAGGTGTTTTTTTTATCTGAAAAAAATATATCTTTGTAAGGTGTCTTGGGCATTCTTTTTCACCCATGAAAAAAGAAAAGAAAAAAATCAGGGCACTACGTGCCAACATAACGCCACAGCACTATGCAAACGAAAATTCATAGTATTATTCAGAAGAAGGAGGCGACCAAACCCTCCACTATCAGCTCTGCTACTTACAATAATGACTGAGCCCTTATGACTAACAGAGATACTATAGAATATGAGCGGGCAGCTAGAAACGCAAAATTACACTGTTGAATATGTCTGACCCAGAAACTTCAGTCATTACCATTCATGGTCTATGTACTGCGCATTTTCAGGATTTTATTTTTGCAACTCTGTGGTAATACTCTTAAATATTCCTTGTAATGTTGACGGGTGTTTCTTCATATGCATGTTTCTGATGGAATGCCTAAAAATAAATGTTTAACTGAAATTGTATACCTGTCACAAAACATAAACGAGATTCATTGCACGGGGTTCCTTCATCAAACTGCCATTTTGCATAATTGCAATCATCACAAACACACAACATTGTGTACATCCTTCAAAGCTACGTTTTTGAGATGCATTTTTAATAATAGTTAAAATAATGGTTTAATTAAAAGACAATTACTATCTAACTTTTTAGATACTTCTTCTTTAGCCAGGTACATCAGTTGGTTCCTAGAAATATTTAGTTGACATAATTTTCATGTTAACTATGACCTCCTTTTACATAGGCTGTTGTAGAAAACACATATGTAGACGGGAGCCATTTAAAGTCAATTTAAAAAACTATTAAAATTTCAGTCGCCAATTGCATTCAATCCTGTCTTTCAGGATATTCAGCAGAGATTTTTTCCTGCCATTACAGACTTACTATTTCATCTGTAACACTTTGTAGAGGTACAACTAGTGGAGATCAATATTTTCAGGACAACCTGCTTGAAAATTATTGCTGCATTCAAATATGTTGGGACTGGCATCTCATTCAGCATATTATAACAGAGGAATGGCTCCAAATGGTAACTATCCAATAGTATCCAATCCAAATTGAGTTTATTTCCAAAAGCCCGAACACAAATACAGCTCTCCAAGCTGTTAGCCAAGTAAGGGTCAAGCAGGTGCAAAGAGAGTATTAAAGGAAGCAGATCCAGAAACGTAGGTTGATTACACAGAAAATGAGTCGTGTGATATAATCATATGCTGCTAGAGATTTCAGACCCCGTGAAAGCATGCCATATAGGGTCCCCAACCCAGACCAAGCCAATAATGTTGCATTATTTTCAGGGCCCCTGTTACTCTCTTACCCCCCCCCCCCTCCTTTTATGGTACCCCTGGCCAGCAGTAAGGAGCGGGGGCTATTTATCACTTTATCGAGAGTGAAGTACTTTTAAGTAAATCAGGGTGAGATATTGGAGAAATTGAGGGTTACCCAGCGGCCCAGTGGTGACATCACTCTGACGACCCAGGAATTTGAACTGGAATCACATGCACAACATACTAACCTGGATGATTGATTAATTCGATGGATGGATGGATGGAAGGATGGATGGATGGATATTGTCAGGTCTTTGTACACCAACAAAGCAAATTTGAGAAAATTTACATATTAAGCTGTCATGTATTTCACATTGTATCTCTTAATGCAGATATAGTAACATATGGAAATGCTCCTTAAAACTCATTTATAACTGAAATTATCTATTGAAAATAGTCTAGAAATTTCACAAAGTATAAGTGCATTGTAGGTTTATAATGAAAACCTTTTATGGCAATATTTTACCATCCATCCATCTTCCAGCTAAATACTGAATACAGGATCACGTTGAATTATTACTCTAGAAAAATTAAAAATTAATCAATGTACAAGAACAACAACAAACAGAAAGTTTTAACCTCAACTGTAAAAATTACTCGCTAATTTTGCGTCAATATTAATTTTATAAAATAATGCCTTTAACTTAAGGAGACATGACATCATGTCCTTTCCTGTGTTAGGGACCTTATCTAAATGTCACCATGAGTCCACTGCACTGAGCACAAAAGAAGAAAGGAATTCTGTGACAGTTTTCCCATGTTCGAATCAGTGACCATGAAGGTTTCTCTCAAATCAACCTTCTTGACAGAGCTCTCCATTCGTCTTCTGCTTTTTTTAACATTTTTTTGGAAAGCTTACTCGTTTATTTCAGACCAACAGCCCATATTTTTAATGTAGGGAACAGGTCCAGCCAAACATCACCAAGAACATTTAATATCTTGATAGCATGGCAACACACTTTCTTGATCCATGTCAACTCAGCGTCTCTTTTGATGGACATTAATGACCTTACTGAAGAAGGAAAAGTTCATTTAATTTCTCTGCCTTACTAAGGTTAAGACTTTCCTATTGGAACAAAGGATCTAATCACCGTTTAAATTGAAAAATAACACTTCATGCTCCTAGTCCAAATGACTATTTTAGGAAAGGCGCTGCTGATCATAATAATGACACAGTGGCAGAAAAGGTTATTACCCAGGAAACCACCAAACAAAAATATATCAATCAAGTACTATGGTTCCTTAGAGCTGATGGATTGTTCGGAGAGTTACGATCTTGTTAGCTTGGAAACAGAAACATCACACTATTACTATTTACAAAGGTGGGAAGTTAAATTATGGTTTCTACGTGCTACCTGACTCCCCAGTTTCTCGAATTGTGTTTTCTGTTTTCACTATAAGCAGAATTCCTCCTGTACAACATGCAAAGTCAGTGCAGACCATAACCACTGAAACAGGGAAATAAAGAAGTCGGTCTTGTGTTATATGAAATTAATAAGATTTTGGTCGGACTGCCTGTCTGTCTGCCTGCCTGCCTGTCGGTCTGTCTGCCTACCTGCCTGTCTGTCTGCCTGCCTGCCTGCCTGTCTGTCTGCCTGCCTGTCGGTCTGTCTGCCTACCTGCCTGCCTGTCTGCCTGTCGGTCTGTCTGCCTGTCTGTCTGTCTGCCTGCCTGTCTGCCTGTCGGTCTGTCTGCCTGTCTGTCTGTCTGCCTGTCGGTCTGTCTGCCTGCCTGCCTGTCTGTCTGCCTGCCTGTCGGTCTGTCTCTCTGCCTGTAGGTCTGTCTGCCTGCCTACCTGCCTGCCTGCCTGTCGGTCTGTCTGCCTGTCAGTCTGCCTGCCTGTCGCTCTGCCTGCCTGCCTGTCGGTCTGCCTTCCTGCCTGTCGGTCTGTCTGCCTGTCGGTCTGTCTGCCTGTCGGTCTGTCTGTCTGCCTGCCTGTCGCTCTGCCTGCCTGCCTGTCGGTCTGTCTGCCTGTCGGTCTGTCTGTCTGCCTGCCTGTCGCTCTGCCTGCCTGCCTGTCGCTCTGCCTGCCTGCCTGTCGGTCTGCCTTCCTGCCTGTCGGTCTGTCTGCCTGCCTACCTGCCTGCCTGCCTGTCGGTCTGTCTGCCTGTCTGCCTGCCTACCTGCCTGCTTGTCTGTCGGTCTGCCTGCCTGCCTGTCTGTCTGCTTTCTGATATGGATGTTAGCTGTGTTGCTCATGTCTATGTGTGTCGTCATCAGCTGATGATCAGTGATACAGAGTGGTCACACAGTGGATCATACTGAGAAGAACCTTTCTGTGTGGAGTTTGCATGCTCTCCCTGTGTTTGTGTGGGTTTCCTCCCATAGACCAAAAGCATGCAGGGTAGGCTGGTTGGTGAGTCTACATTGTCCCTGTGTGTGTGTGTGTGTGTGTGCGCGTGTGTGTGTAGGTGATGTGCGAGCGGGTATACCTATCCTTATGGGGACACATTGTCCCCATAATGTGATAAATATCTGTTTTTTTTCCCTTATGGGGACCGGTTTCCTGGTCCCCATAAGGGAAAACTC
>JAODUD010000001.1:24574705-24592530 GCA_026784285.1 Stomatorhinus walkeri | reverse complement strand
TCATACTTAGCGTTAGCATTTTTCCCTTTGAAATGAATGAGCGGTCCCCATAAGGATATGTTTACCCTACATATGCGTGTGTGTGTGTGTGTGTGTGCGTGTGTTTGTGTGTCCGCCCACCCTGTGGTGTGTTGGTTCCTGCCTGTGCTCATTGTTCCTGGGTTAGGCTCTGGTCCCAGTTGGGATTAAATGCTTATGGTAATGAATGGATGGATGGCTGGTATTTCTATGTGTTTGGTTCTCTTGACAACCATTCTGATCTTTGATAGTTGCTGAACATCGGCTTAGTTTTTGCTAGGATGCCAGCACTACTGTATATTATGATTCCAATTCTGTTTATGGTTATGTAGATGTAACTTATCATGAATACAAACAATTCTATATTTTTGCCACGTGATTAAGAAAGTTAAGCTTATTACATAAAATTATTTGGTATGACATAAAAGGTCATTACATTATTTGGTATTCTAATGGTCATTATTTAGGCAAACCAGTGACAGAGTCAACATTGAATGGGCACCATCAGTGATCAAGGGACACAGCAGTCTGTTATCATCACCAACATTAAGGTAGGAAAACGAAAAGAGAGAACACCTTAGAGAGTCCCTGCAGCCAAATGAAAGCCACATATCCAGCAATAAAATATATCGATCGACAATTTACATTGAAAACACATTTGTTTATGTGCAATAGTAGTAGTAATACAATCTCATGTTGATAACCATGTGTTTAGGTAAACGCGCCATTCATTGGGCTGGGTGATATTAAACACTGAATTGACGTTATTATGCATCAATAAACATTCTGGCATATGTGTTGGGATGTTCGGCATGCTTTAAGATAAGATTTATGTATGTCAGCATCCTGTGAAAAGAATAACATATGAATACAAATCCCAGCATTTCTACAAAGCTACAGGTTTGTATTTTCATTTCACTCTTATCCGTAAGCTGCCTGAGCACCCTCCCTGAGCGATTGAAGTTAGCCCATTTAGATGTTATAAGTGCAAAATCCACTGAGAGGGACCCCCAACGCCCCCCGCCCCACAATATTTATCAAGGACCATCCCCACCACCAAGCATAATTTACCTTGCGGGACCCCACCCTCATTCCTGTTTGAGATCCCAGATCCCAACACAGCTGTGCCAAGTATTCAGTGTTGTTAATTCTTTTACTGTTTTGCTCAGGTGTCCTGGGGGAGCAAAACTGTGAACTGTCTGGGGGTGTCCCCATTGACTGGATAAGTAGATGTGGATGAAGGATGGATGATACCTTTCAAAATGTCACTGCAAACTATGGTTAAATTCAGTAGCATAAGAAAATGTTATTTTTACTGATGGTTGTATATTGGTCTTAATTAATAATAAGCAGGAAGATTTCAACAGGCTGTTAAATCTGCCAGTTTAAACAGCCAGCTGGTCTGAGCCAAAGACATTTTATTCCTTGTTTGATATGTGTATGTATAGAACGGTGATTGATTATTGCAGTTAGTTTAGCTGCTTGTTTAACATCTGTTGTATTGCTATTGTTGCAAATATTTCTTTCATTTATTTGAAGTGTTGTGAGTCTCATTTACGTTTGTTTTTGTTTAATGTCACCAAACTTCTGAGTGACTGCCCACCCCCCACCAGTGATTGCTGGTTATGTTTTATGCTCGCCTCTGAATTTTAACCAGTGGAATACTCGTAATACTGCTGAAAACTTGGCGGTGATGTGAATACGAAAATGTTTATTTGGTTACAACAGCCTTGGGGATGTATAAGCAAGAAAATAAAAGTTATAGCATCCATCATTCAAAGTGGAAAAGGGCAGGTGAACCCTCCGGTCCAAACAGCATTACAATTTTTCACGCTATTTTATTTTAATTGGCAATCGTAAATTAACTGAATGAGCAACTGTTACTTGCAGCTGTCTGGAAGCATCTTTTAATTGGGTTTCCTTGATGGGTTACTGTGATAAGAGCAGACAATACACTATCCCGTTACTGACAACTCATTTGATGCCAACTAATTAAGACTAAGGGATAACTACTGGTCTATTTACAGTCTCTCTGCTTTCATCTTTGTTTTTTTTTAATCTTTTTCAAATATTATGCACACACATACACACATAATAATTAGGAATAATATACACATAATAATTAGGAATATAAAGTCAAATAACTATTTTCTTCTGAAGGCAATGCACTTACTGTATATTCTCTTAATATTGAGATGTACTGGTTCTTTTCTCATTTATGAAACAAAATTCTACAAGTAACACTCCACAGCATAAATAAAATAAAACAAAAACTTTAGCACTTCTGTCAAATACTTTCTCTCAGCTATTTTCATCTTTTGCTCTATGAAAGTGAATCTGCAAGCATTTTGTCTGATGTATGTTGCTTATGCACTTTATGCAAATAAATGCATTAACATTGACTCAACACATTGCACGCTGGTTCAGTGGAACTGGAGATTATACATGCTGGAGATGTAGGTGTGGTGTATAGGGCAAAATACATTTTATAATACATTCATATATTGCTTTCCTTCAGCACAACCGTATGATGTCATAAGTGCCTGCTAGAGTAAACAGTCAGGGTCACAGGGAAGACGCTATCCCAGGCTGCATGAGGCTGGAGCACACCCTGGATCGGATGCCAGTTTTCTTTTTTCTTTTCATTTCTTTGCTATTCTTTTCATTTTTTTGTTTGTGTGTTTATGCATTTTTTTTTTTGATTGTGCCTTTGTTTTGATCTGGAAAGGAGGCTTTGCCACATTGTTTCCCCTCACAGTGATCGTGACTAGACGGTCGCTTATTGATTATGAATGGAATAAATAAAAGAATAAATAAACAAATAAATAAAACTTGAAAAGGCAGAGAGAAAAATTGCCACGTGAAGGTCACAAAAATTCAATTTGTGCAAGGAATGAAAACAAACATAGCAGCAGATTTCTCAATTCAAAGTTAACAAAATCCAAAATGACTCACATCAACAAAGCAGTGGATCTAACATTTGTGTGCAATAATAATTGTCAAGTTACATTTTGACCATTAATGTTATTTGTTTTTGACTGTTAATGTTATTTGTGTTTATTTATTTATTTTTGATGCATCTTGGCTTTTCTAAAGGGGTTTAGTCGCTGCTCGTGCTTGTTTCTCAGTTGATTAACTTAAAAGGAAATGAATTGAGTTTTAATTTAAATCTGAATAGTATTCTGCTGTAGAATTATGTTGTGACACGATATAATCAGTATCTCCTGCAGTTACATGCTGAATAAAGCATTTTATTAACTGTTTGTGTCACGTGCAGAGTCTTGGTCAGTTAGCACTTGGGAAAGTGTGCATGTGTTTTTCCTGGCCATTTAAAGTGTCACGGGGCTGGACGGCGAAAGCAGTAATAACATTTTCTGACAGTATGGAGGAAAATTCACTTTGCCATGGGTCAGGTTTGTATTCAGTTATCTGTGATGCAGAATATGTCATTTGCTTTTTAAATTGTATAAATCATCTATGTTAGGAACTAAGGATTCATGATTTAAACACAGCTGTTACATAGTTTGCTTACTGTGACTTATATTGCCTCATTCTGTACAATTTACTGCATTCTGGTTTTTCTAGATTCACTGAATAAAACATATTTTGTCAGTGTATTAATTGTATTTGCCAACTCTTGGTAAAAATGAAGCTATCTAAATATTCTGGTCTGGAAGAGAATCCTTTGAATCAGTTTTATGAAGGACAAGGGCAGTTAATGCTGAACTTGTTTTTCTGACAGGGTGAAGAACAGAGCAAGACTTCTAGTGATTTACTTACTCCTCATAAATATGTAACTGGGCAAAGAAAACTGTTCATCCAAGCTTTTAACAAACAAAATAACATTCTCAAGTCTCAGTCATAGAATATAGGAAGAGTACCAGCTGCAGGACAGGGCCAAGTTTACACACAAAGAACAGGTGGATTAAATGACTTCTGGTCTACTTGAACTTCCTTTCTTTCTACGCCATACAACATAGGCGAGACCATTCAACAGCTTTGGATTGGTGGCCCACAACTGAGGTTAAAAACAGTGTAGAAATCTGAACATGGCTGTCAAAGGAACAACTGGCCGTTAGGGGGTTGTGTCTGAATGCCTGCCCTCTGTCAGGAGCACGCAACCCTGAGATACCTACCAGAAAACAGGCAGAAACTGTGCCTAGACAGAAACTAACAATGCCTAGATGGCCACCGCGGGACCGTTGGGTGGCAACATCTGGTGGCTCGGAAGACCTATGGTTTGCAGCGGAGCAGTTTACGAGCTTGAATGGGCAACCTAGAGAGGAGCAAGCCTGGATGCCTGACAAGCAGTTTCCCAGGGTTCAGAATGGTTATAATCCAGACCTTTTATCATCCTGGCCCCTATGTCTGGCTCCTTATAAGTGAGACTCTCACCCTTGTCTTCACTGAAAGTCCGCCAAGAGAGGAAATGGAGCTTCCACATCCTGCTCAAATGGAGAGGGCATTCACCTTCTGAACATTATTATCATTATGATCTTCAGCACACTGGTCTCAGGAATACCAGCTCTGTAGAGTGGGTACCCCCAGATAGGGATATAAGCTGTAATGTTGCTTTGCCTGGGTACCACTGAGGTCTACACTTCAGCTCTCAGTGCTGAGGTTGCAGGGGGTGATCCTATTCATAGATCTGAAGCTGTAAGATGTTCATCCTCTTCTTCTCTAGACATGGGTCTCCACTGTACTACCTCAAGAAGCTAGAAACACCTCCATCCTAAAGCATGTGCAGATGTTCCCCGAGTTATGATGGTATAAGTGTTCTAAGCATGTAATAGGTAAGCTAGGGTGGACTGCGGTGTTTGTTAGGTTATGTGTAATGCATTAAAATGCATTTTCTCCTTATGATAGGTTTATTAGAACGGAACTCCATTGTAACCCATGGAGTGTCTGTAGAAGTTCATCCGACAGGTTTGGGTCTAGGGACGCTTCCACAAAAAAAAGAGCTTGTGGTAACAGGCTTATCTTTTCAGCCAGAAAAATGGGGTGTGCACCTGCTGAGACTGGATATCTTTAGGTAGGAGTCCAGTTAGCTCCAAAATACCTCCAGGGAGAGCTTGGAACCATGCCCACTGATACTGACACCCTGCCAACTTCCCTCCTCCACTTTTGGCACCTCTCTGGGGAGGAGCTTTGGAAATCTTTTCTTAGCTTTGCCAGCCCCCTTTATAAGTCCGTCAGCTGGTCATGGGCATCCTTCTCACGGTTCTGGATCACAGCCCAATTTTTCATGCATTATCCCCCAGGAGTAATCCTCTAAAGCAACAAAGTCACTAACTTGAACTCCTATTTCTGCTGTCACTCCATACGGTGCCGTATGACTCGAATCAGCTACAGTTCACAGCATTTGTTTGGGGATGCTGGAAGTTGGGCGGTTAAGCTTTTGAATAATGGAAGGGCTCATACATACCTAGATGGTATGAAATGTCAGCAGCGGGGACCACCCACATATGCCAGCTTTTGGTTTGGCTCCACCTCTCATCCTCCAAGGGCTCCCTTCATCTGTACCTTGGACAGATGGTCTACTTACCAATAGCAGCAGTAAATTGGCGCAGGTTTCCTCAATGACAATGACCTTCCATTCACACCCACTTTGGCTCTTTCATTTACTCAGAATTCTATAAATTCCCATCCAAAATAAAATTATGAAGGGAAAAAAAATCACTTCCCTATGCCAAAAGAGCAAAAGCCAAACTTAGGGATACATTCCATAGTAGGAGTCATTTACCTACATTCACTGCCAAATAGGGGATTTACTGCGGTACAAGTTTGTTACAACAGTGATACAAAATCACTGGAAGGGAGGACTGAAGAAAAAACTTCACGACTGTTTAAAAAAAGGAAACCCTGACTAAACAATATGCCCACATTCTTGTGCACCTTAAGCACCTTAAACACCTCAGACTGAACCAGATGAAGCTAGGAGACTCATCAGGGTCAGTTGGGCTAGAGATAAATAGTTACCAAGGCACATTTGCTCAGTTTTTCGCTGTTTCTTGTCATTGCACATCCTCCCACTGACTCCCAATACCTCTCCAGAGATGTGTCTCAGTTGGTTGATGGATGTAAAGTAAATTTAGCCATCTATTTGCTTTATGCTGCTAGGAGAACATCTGGAGTACTCAACATGCAGTGATCTTGATTTGTTACGTGAAGCTCCTCATGAAAGAATTCTGTCAGATGCTCGCCACAGTGTTTTTATTCTGTGACAAAATAATTTCTCTAAAAGAGGTAGGGGTTTACATTCTTAATTGGCAAAGAACCATGATATGGGTTTGAGAAACGAGGTTACATTTATCTCCAGATTTATAGGTCTGAAACAGCGCATAAAACACAAATAGTACAATATATACAAATCAATAAAAGCCATCTTAATATATTGCCTGGTAAAGCACAGAATATTGCTGCCGTTGCTACGTTTTCTGGCTAGCAGCGACATCAATGAGACTTCAGTGAACATGTGAATTTCACATTAAATATCTTGTAAGCGAGTTCAGAATGATAGATTTTGTTGTGCTAGGAATGAAAACCTTAGACTTTTGATGTTCACTGACCTGCTTATACTGATATTACACATCATATCTATACATTTCAGTCATTTCATAGCTTAGACATAACTACTTTTCTAGCCAAAAGGTTTGAAATTTTCTCTGTCTCGCAAGTTTGGCTAAAGCCTGTTATCACTTACGGCACCCAGAGAAAAAAAATGATCAATCACGTGACTAAAACCAGCCACAATTGCAACAGTATGAAAAATACGGCAGTGTCACAGCGCTGTGCTGTCCAAAAACATCAATTATTTCTGAGAAAGACCTTATTATTCTGCACACTGTGGGGTGTTAGGTTCCTGTAAATTTTGCTACGAAGTACTACAGCAGAGGTGTTCTTGATACCGACAAAAAAACAAACCACCAGGAACTAGAGCAAAACTTGGGGGAAAAAGCTGTAACATCATGCTGCTGAATACGAGTGTCTCCCAAAGCTTATTGGCCTTCATGTGGACATTTTTTTTTTTTTCGTTTTTTTTGTATAAGCAGCAGGGGAGTTTGTAACTCACAGACTCTGAAACCCATCTGAAGGAAAATAACTAATGTGTAACACAAAGCATGTTCACTTCTCTTCAAGCTACATGAGCTGTTGTTTTTTCATTCTATATTTTAATAAGTTTTCCAGTATGAGCTTCCAAGAACAAGATAGAGAACAGCCTGGATACCTTTGGTGAAGAACCACAAAATTCCCGTCTTACAGGTTCAATAAGTGGTTGGTATTTGGGAATTGATTACAAAAAACACTACCTAACCATTTATCTATACACTTTCCAGCTGTTTAGTTTTAGTACAGGGTCATTGGGACCTGAAGCCTATTCCTTACAGAATGGGGGATGCAAAATTCACATATATCAAGTTGAGGGCAAGATTTGAAACCCCAATCATGGAGGTTTGTGATAAGAATGCTCCCGTATATATACAGCTATGTTTTCAGCAGAGCAATCATTCATCCATCCTTCTTTCAACAGCTTATCTTGGACAGAGTTGCAGGGGAACATGGAGTCTATCCCAGACTGCATATGCATTATGGGAAATATAGAGGTGCAAATTTTCAAAACTCATTCAGTCCAGAGGATACATTTTCAAAAAAAATTTCTGTTGACGTAGCGAGTTTTGGAAATTTAACGAAAGTTAAATTTGATTTGATTTGGATTACATCTGAACTGAGAGACATTGTGTTCCCATTGCTGTGACATACGATGAGGAATCCTGACTTTAGGTCACTGATGGTGATGGGGAAAACATCAGAACTACACACACAAACGGACGCAGCAGTGGTGCCTAATGAGCTAAGAGTTGAAATGCGCCCTCCCTTTGTCATCTGTCTGTGTGACAGATCATGTTCAGTGTCCAGCCTTTTCTTTATAGATCAGGTCACATTTGATATAGAGTGAGAAAGGTGACACTGGTATGTCATGTCTTATACTGACAGCAAAATGCACAGCAGAAAGTCAATGTCAATGCTTGTGAGTTGAGGTACCACCCTGGGGTGTGGACGCAGATTACTTTGAGAGCACCCCAGGGAATGATTTCCCTTTCAGGTCTCACTGAGAATGAAGTCCCTTGCAGACTCCACTGTCAATGCATACTATGAACCACCTGCCTAACATCTCGTCTTTGACTAATGACAGGCACACAGCTGCAATGTACTTCACCTAGAATCAAAATCACAGGAAGCAAAATAAGTCATAATAGCCATCCAAATTATACTAATCTAATTACAGCACACTGGTCGTGCACTGTCATATTTGATTTTGAAAATATGTTTCAACAGGTATGAAATGTTTTCTTGTATACTCAAGTTATATGAGCTATATACACACATTTACATACAGAGTATAGTCAATGAACCTATAAAGACTAGATAGACTAGTTTCATAGCTAAATGAGTATTGATGTATGGAGATTGTACAGCATTATTTCCCCATGCATTCATTTTCAGGAATTCCTAATCGAAATATGCCCCTGCCAAATTGGACATCTGTGGAAACAACTAGCATATAACAAAAGCTTTAAATGTAACCGTGATACACTGCAGGTCCGAGGTGTTTTCTTTTTTAAGTAATATGAGAGGCAAGGAGAGGTTCTGGTGTTGGATGGATGGATTCAAATTTTAAAAAGCTCATTACTGGCTCACATATGGAATCAAAAGTCCGAAATGTGCAATGCTGCAGCACCATAACAAAAGTCTTCAGAATAAAAAAAAATCACGAAGGTGGTGGTAGAGATCCATATGTTTGTTATTCTCCTTGCAAAAAGTGCTTTGTGGTATAAGATTGGAACTTGACCTCATGGCACATCTAAATATTTCATTAGTTTGAATACTTATTCAAATAGTGGTTTACAAAAGGCTATGGGAAGTAAAACACATGCCGTTTCATCAATGAAGAGATTAAATCAGAAAACTCACAGCTTTGTTTACTATTCTGAATACAAGTCTAATAATTTATGTATTTTAATGCATATATTATAGTCACAACGATATTTAATCCTATAAATTTATATGGACTTTGTTCACTTACATTTAGTCCAGACTATCTTAAATCTGACAAGTTATCATGATACAGGTCCATATTGAACATGTTGGTAAGCTGAGGTACCCTGATTGATAACTGACCATTGCAAATACCTGTGCAAATGCTCAGTTATAAAGCCCGTGCAAAATACTTCAAATAATTTTTTATATTTTAAAATACTCGAGCCTGTCTGCAGCAACAGCTCTGCTTTGGGTTTACTGAGAGGGATCTGACACGTGCCAGAGCATTTGTGTCTAAATATTTGCTCTGATTTCTTGTTTTAGGGTTTCAATGCTGTTTTCTTTCAATGTCCTTAGTTAATTATCTGGCTGAGGTTATATGAGATAGTAAAATAGGAAAGCTTTTCTTGTTTTAATTACCAAGCAACAGTACCACGTGATTATGGTTGGGTCGAGGGGGGGTTAAGTGGGACATTGTGCACACAACTGTCCTTGTGTGCCTCTAGAAATGTCATAAAAAGTCACAAAAACTATTTTTTTATTTCAACTTTTACTGCCCAGTTTGCTCATATAAAAGTTCATACTATAAAAACACATATAAAGCTGTAGCAGTGCTTTACATCAGTAGTTCCCAATTCTGTTCCAGGTGCTTCCCCCTGCCAAAATGTTTTCTTCCCACCCACAATGCTTACAACCTGCCCCATTAAGTATTATCCTATTAAGGACCATATAAGCCTGATTACGGTAGGTTTGGAATGAACGGGGGTGCCAGGGACAGGACTGAGAACTGCTGATACAGATAAAAACAGTGTTGACGTCCATTCAAAATCTGATTTCCCCTCAAGTCAAGTAGACAATGGGAACATTCCCTCCAATATATATTTTTGTATTTTTAATAGGGCTGTCAATAGATTAAAATAACTAATTGTGATTAATCGCACAACTGTTCATAGTTAATCAAAAATTAAATCATGAATTTATTCAACATTCAACATTTACCATTAAGGGATTTTTTTCAGGTGTTAGTATTCAAATAATAATAATAATAATAATCAATCCTTTATTGTCCCTGTGGGTAAACTCCTTTAATGTCTCCCTGAACTTTCTCTTTGTAGAGCAAGCTGTCCGCAGGGGGCAGCAACCAGTTGGGGTGCCCAGGGAGCTGGGGGTTAAGGGCCTTGCTCAAGGACCCACAGACAGGCTGAGGCTGAACCAGTGACCTTGCAATTACATGCACACAGGCTTAGTCCACTGAGCCACATGCTGCCCCCTTATTCTTATCAATATTAGAGTTGGCAAGGCATGATTGCTATTTGCAAATGGATGCATCTATTATTGGAAATCAATTACCAACAATAAACAAGAACAACGATTGTCCAAAGGTCATCAGAAACCCTTCATCACTTAAGAAAAACTGAAACCCAACAACAGATCATCACGTTGACCTGCTAAATATTACATATTACTTAGTCATATAATTAAGTATGGATCAGAGGTCGGCAACCTTTTTAAAGGAAAAAGCCATTTTGTCCAAAATATCTGACCCAAGATTTACAAAGAGTCCCAATGGACAGAGAAGAGGGTTTCAGATATGATTTTTAATGCAATATGCATTTAACACAAAAAAAAACTTAAAGTACTTACAAAAAATAAAGAAATACAATGTCGGGGGTTAAATCACTCGGACATGTAACAGTGCAAAATGACCAAAATCACAATATTGCTCAGTTCTGTAACGATCATTTTCACCCTAACCCAAGTTTGTTTGGCTCTGCAGTTGTCTGCCCTTCACTCTCCACTTCACTACTTGCTGTGCTGATGCAGCAGTGCAAAATGTTCTCACCACTCCGAACTCAGCAGGCTATCATATGTAAAACGGAGAAAAAATAATATTTTTATGAAGACCTGGGAAGGCGTGATGACGATTTAATACAAAAGGTATATGAAAGAATTACGAAATCTAATAAACTTAATAAGCCTACACCCAATCTCGGAATCACTGAAGAAAACTCCGGAAAGCATATACTGTATACCATCTGACCGGAGACATACTCTTGTAGAGATACACATATAGCTAAAGAAATACCTAAATGAAAAATGATAATATTAACCCATAAATAAATTATTTATATTTATAAAAGTATTTTCATAATATGCTAAGACATGAAAATGCAAATGCATTTATCATTCTGAGAAGAACCGTAACCTGGAATGATATTTAAGACTAGACTTAAATAAATTACTACTTCAGTGGTAACTTATTTCACATCGACAGTAACTGCAAATAACTTTGGTCTTGTCGATGGACCCATTTGGTCTTGTCGATGGACCCAACTTTGACAGCCCTAATTTTTAAAGTTGCATTTGTCTCCATTCTTGTGGATTATGTTCTCCAATGATTAAATCAGATATACAGTTATGCAAAATAATACTGGTATTCTTTTGAAGTTATGTTTCTTTGACTATTCGTATTGGGTGGCTCTGTTGGTACTTTTAGGGCAACACCCCCATGGGTTAGCGTTCACCCTGCGTTACGCTCTGCCTTGGATGGATGGTTAGATGGATAGATTTAAGTCAATAGTAAGCTTTTAATAACTGATCCCTTAAAATATCTGGCTTATAACTGTACTTAATTCCAAACAGTAATTTATAGAATATGTAGTATTATTGCAAATAGTATGTTTTGAATTTTTGTAGACCACGTGGCATTTTATATATTTTATAATTTGGTGTCAGATTCTGTCTGGTAAATATGTTGGTTTCTTTTATAGAAGTAGTCATTGCCCATGTTAAACACTTTTAGTCAAAGTTTTTATGTTTGGATATGTAAGATTTTGAAACTTGGTGACAAATGAACTTATGGCTGATAAGTATAATTTTAAAATGGCTGCTTTATTAAGTTAAGCAGGGGAGAAATATATTTGATACCGTGCAAATTTAGTGCAGACTTTAGTCAATCGAAATCTTCATGCATCCATTAAAATTCAAAAACAGCCAGTCTAACATGAACTGAATTATACTCTCCAGACCATGTGCCTTCTGATGAATCTATTGGGGGCAGGGGTAGCAGCGGGGGCGGGATCTGGAGCCTATCCCAGGTGGCACAGGGCACAGGAGTGGGGTAAACCCTGGATGGGATACCAGTAAACAAAACAGCCATATCAACAAATTTAGCTTAATTCAGCTTAATGGTTTGGAGTAGGACTAAAAGCAAATGCCCCTCAGTAACTAAAAATAATATGTCATGACCGTAAAAATGCTGAAAAGGGAAATAAATTTCCTAGCCTACTTAATTCCTGTGCTGTTGTGATGACCTCTTATATCATATTTATCACTTGTGCTGATGTGACTTTAGTCTGAGCAAACAAATAGGTTTTTCTGGATGCAAAGGAGCATTATATAAAATACAGGATACTGTAAATACACTGTATGGGGAGCATCCTGTCCTGGGTGTCCCTGGCTGTGTGGCCTTTGCATTCTGGGAAAGGCTCCAGGTTCACGGTGTCTCTTTACTAGATGATGGGGGGATGGATGGGAACAAGAGAGTTATTGATTATTATTCTCTGCTTTTTCCATGTAACATAATAACACATTAGTGTCTCAGTGAAAATGTTTCCTACAGTATCTTTGAGGTCACAAGGCCAGCAAATTCCCCATTTCTGCACCAGTATGAATGAACTCTTTCTAACCATATCCCCATCATTAGTGCATTCTTCCATGTCACCCATGTTTCTTCTCTAGATAGCAAACAGTAGGATACTTTTTGGTTACTGTCTTTTCACTTACAAAGGTGATCCAGGAATACCTGTTCAGCATGCAATGGCGTAAACTAAAACATCATTGAAAATCTGAAAATGTTTTTCTCTTTTTTTAAATTTGGTTTATGAAGAATGGTTTGCTCAGAAAAATCTCTACTTCCTGTGTTCTTGTAAAATAGCTCTAAATTAATGTTTTTAGTCTTGCACATACCTCTAAATAGTAGTTATTTTTTATGTACCTCTGAAATATTTCAGATTTCATAAGCATTTCACTTTACCCAGTATTGTTCTTTTGATGATTATTTTCCTGAAGGACATTGCATGCTAAATTTTGTGAACTAATTTTAAGATTACCATTTCAGACTAAAAAGGCGGACAGGAACACAAAGCCTAGTTCGTCCCAGTAAAGTTGTATATCTGTCTTTTCTTATGCTTAATGCAGTTATTTATTTATTGGCGATACAATATTTACATATAACCTCAGCTAAATACCTCTGTGAAAACATAACTATGTGGGGGGTGGACTATTTCAGGGAGCGGACCATATCCGGGGGCAGAACAGGTTAAGACACTGTGCCTATGATTGGAAGGTTACTGGTTCAAATCCCAGGGGTTGGCAGAGTATCTCTAATATTTGGCCATTAAGTGAATTTAACATTTTTAATTAAAGTTTCATATTCTTTTAAGCTGGATACATTTGGCATTTAATAAGACTGTATGTTGGACAAATGCAGACAACTTAAAATTGTGGTTCCAAATGCTATGTGTGATCCACAGAAAGGGTGACAGAATCTCTTCTGCATGTCTGGTTTCTACAGCATCATGATCTGGGGCTGTTTTGCTGGTGTTCCACGGTTGTGTTGTTTTGCACACTTGTCAATTGCAATTCTGCACTTTATTGGTGCTGCACATCCTTGCATGTCCTTCCCTGATGCACCAACTATTTACAGTTCCAGTCTCTTGTCTTGCTCTCTGGTCTTTTATTGCATTGCTGTTCGTCTCATTGTAACCCCCCTCCCCACCATGCACCTGTCCCCTCCCCTGCAACTACGGCACAAGAATTTCACTTCATAACACATGTGGCGATTGAAACTGGGAACTTAACCAGAATGCCGATTTTTAGCGTGCATTATTTCTGTGCCATTCCAGCAGTGTTATAGCTGATGGGGATGTACTTTATTATTCAACAAGATAATGTACCTTTAAATGAGTAAAAAAAGAATGCAAAAAAGTGCAAAAACATGGAAATAAAGGGCAATTTAAGCTAATGACCTCGCCTACTCAAGTCTCTAAACTTCAGTCACATAGAATATGGGAAAAATTGGACAGAACAGTCAAAGATACGCATGCATCCCATAATAACCCTTCAAGCCAGGGGAACCCCACAAGGGAATTTCTGCAGAAGAGTTCAGAATATGTACCCTGCCTTCTTGCTCCATGTGTTTTATCATGTCCTTTTTCCATTTTTATTTAAAATTTTCTATTAAGTATCAAAATAATTAAATAACAAACAAATGTGAATGTGAAAACTAATATGAATGACAATAGGCAAAATGTCAACTGTGATTGCATAGCTACTGAAAAATTGTATTTTAAAAAGTTACTAGTAATTACCTCTCCCTTCAGAAATATAACGGGAACATGATGCTGTAGGCCAGCAGTGAACCGTACTATCTAGATTGACCCCCCCCCCGGGAGGTGGAAAAGCACTTCATCTTTGAATACAATTGTATGGACAATTTATGATTTGCTGGTTGAAGCTTTTTCTGTTACAGAACATTTTTTGTAATGGATTTAGGGACCAAAGGAAAAGACATAACACAGGATGCTGCGCGACAAAGATACAGCTGGTTGGGAAAATAAAATCATTACGATGTTTCTCTATTGTGAAGGAAGTACAGCGTTTTCACAACAAATGCATGTTGGTCACAGAGAACAAATGTTGATGTTATTTTGCCAATTTCAAAGGCTGCAATAACAATAATGATGACATCTCAAAATGTTGAGATTGTTTGGCTAGTTACTTATTGTTAGGGTTTGTAAAAGAAACATTAAAATGGTATTTACTGTTGCTGAAGTATATATGCGTGTGTGTGTGTGTGTGTGTGTGTGTGTGTGTGTGTGCGTGCATATGTATGTTTTTTTATTATTAATTCTTCCTGCAGCTATATTAAGGTGGCAGAGCAGCTCAGTGAATAGCACTGTAACATTACATTTCCCAGCTTGGAGTTCATGGATTTCGCATTTTCCCCTTATGTCTGTGTCAGATCCTATGAAAATCTATATGTCGCTTAGGTGGATTCCTTCATTTCCCTTTGGATAAATATATGCCATACGCAGGGATAAGTTTACTTCACTACAGTATGGTTAGTGATTATGGACAACTGGGGGCTCCCAAACCTGGGGGGGGGTGGGGGCATGTAAATGGGTGGTTTCAATGGTGGTAAACAGAGCCTCTGGCCCTATAACAGATCACTAGCGATCACAACTGGAGCTGTAATTATCCTTCATGCGAGAGGACACAGTTGTGTTTTTTTTTTTTTATATCCCTACGCACAGTGAAGACGATGGTGCAAGAATCCATCAAAAGATCACTGTTGGGGAATTTGCTGAAGCTAGTTGTATCCTTGGATTATCAAGTGTGCAAAACTTTATAAACATGCCAGCACAGTCTTTGGAAGGTTTTCACATTCACTTTCCAAAGACGTGCCCCCATCAAACCACCACCTGGAATTTGCCAGGCATCACTGGAACGTTGATTGAAACCAGGCATTATTGTCCAAGTAAGACAAAAGCAGAGCTTTTTGACAACAAAAGCCCCAGGTGGGTAGACTGTAGAAAGAGGCTTGGTCATCCAAGGCATCTAACGGCGCCTTTATGGTGCTGGATCTGAGATGCTTCTGGGCTCTTTCCTCCATGGGCCTTGGGAGCCTTGTTAGGAGACAAGGCATCATGGACATCAAGTCCCAGAAGGTTTTAGTCCAACATCTGACTGCCTGTGCCAGAAGTCTAAAACTGGGTTGTGGTTGGATCTCTGAGCAGGACAAGGATACAAAGCGTACCTCCAAATCCACACAAATATCGTTTTCTGTCAACAAAATCCAGCTTTTGCAGCAGCCAAAAAGAAGCAAGTCTACGAGCAAACACAAAGGACTTTCCAAGGATCTGGAGAGATACTGTATGGAGGACTGGTCTCCAAACCTGCAAAATTACATATTCTTCAAGCCCATTAAGCATTTTACCAATTTATGAATGGATTTCTGATAGATCTTCATTAGAAATTGCAATAGGCAAATATTTTCAACCTATAAAACTATACCAGATGAAATGAGAAAGCAGACACTCACAAATCATCAATAATATAATGTGTTATGTATAAACTAAGGTTAAGCATGACCTTAGCTAAAATTGTACAAACTCATTGATATGTGATTTAATTATTGAAGCAAAATAATTTGCTGATGTTGAATGGAGAATGAAAAAAGTCTACAATTTGTGTGTGTATGATAATTTGACAACCATAAGACCTTAAACCTGATTTTTACAAAGACCTCACGATTAACATATTAATCTTTATGCTTCCACTCTATTCTGGAAAACTCCCAAAATAACAACTAATATCAGATTGTAATTATGCATCTTATGGAAATCTGTATTACTTTGGTTCAGAAGTCAACACATGTTTTTTTGTTTGTTTTTTTAACAGTCTGTAGAAAAAAATAACCATAGGCATTCACAACAACAATAGCAAAAAGACTGAAAGCTGATGACAGAAGTTAATCAGCCTCATACAAAACTCAGGGCATGTGTTTAATACATAGCACAGCTATTTTTAAACTGAACTGCATTTTGTGGTTTTTTTTAAGGCTTGACCACTGTAGTAGTGGTTACCTTTGGATCTTAGTTGTTCACCTGCTGCTGCACATTACCGATAAAATGTAGAACACCATAAGGAAAAAGCACCCACTGGCTCAACAATGGAATCTAAATGGGAAGCCAAAGGTAATATAGGCACGGGGGTCTTCCACTTCTGCATTTGGGGGAAAAAAATCAACTTCAGATTCAATTGAATTAAATCCAATTACAACTTATTCTATTCTATTAATTTTTATTAGGTATCTGCTTTGGGGGTAGTGTGATCTTATGTAAATGATGTGCAGACAGTTAACTAATATCAACAGACAGTCTAGTGGGAGCTGAAGAAACTTTATATTATGTAATTGTTCATCTTCAATTTAACCAACACAATTGATTAGTCAGAAAGCTACAGTCACTAGTCTGTGTTGCCTTGTGCTCTTACGCTAGTGTTTTAGCATGTACCAATTATAAATATCACTGGTGTCTGGTAGCGCTAGCTACCCCATACCCCGCTTAGATAACAAACCAACTGAAGGAGTCCTATTCAACTGGGTAATAAGCTGACAGAAGGCAGAGTGAAACAACGGGGTTATGACTATGCAATTCCAAGCACCCAGCCATCCAACTTTTACTCACTTATTGCATATGAACTGCCAGATGGCATGTTTGAAAATTAGAAGTGAATCAGGGTTCTTTGTAGATGTAGCGAAGCTTTCAAACGAGGCAAGAAGTGCTTAAGATCCAACATCTTTATAATGAGATTGACTGGTACAATGGTACACAGTGCTACCATTGTAACGGCACCAAACACACAACCTACATAAGACAAAGTTTCTCACATCTGTGTTGGCTTTTTTTCTGTGACCTGGGTCTAGGGAAAAGGTAAGAAAAGAGGAATTGATGGAGTTCACGGTCAGAGTCTGTGAGCGTCTCACTCAGTGGGAGCTGTGCTGGGTAATTCTGTGAGTCCAGCTCAATCAGAGCCAACTTGGCCGCTCTCCTCGAGGCGAGATATGAAGCCCAAAGGGACCAAGAGTCACTGGTTCCAGTTGGAGCCAGCAGGGGCGGTGGGTGGCTTATCGGAAGGTCGCCAGTTCGAATCCTGTGTTCGGCAGAATAGTCACATCGCCCTTGGGCCATTCAGCCAGGCCC
>JAODUD010000001.1:24543540-24554681 GCA_026784285.1 Stomatorhinus walkeri | reverse complement strand
CATACTCAGCTGGTTGGTAGAAACAAAACCATGGTCTGGATTTGTAGCTTCTGGACCTGAAATGCCCAACACTGCATGGGCAGGGGGCTTGGTTACCACTGATTTACTTGCCTAGTTGATATCAGGCCCAGTCAAGCTCAGTGAACTGGTAGACCGCTAAGGGGCGGAGCCGGTGGCCAAAGCTCGTCACTTTCATATAAATAACATTTAACGTTATGCCGGTCATTTTCGGCTAATTGCTATTCAGTCTGGCTATATATTTTTTTATTTGTTCCATTACAGGTTCCCCGCGACTCAAGGAGGCTACATCTAAGTCATTCGTCACATTAATAAAAGAGACTTTGCATTGTGTTTCTGTTCTGTCCACATTACAGAGCACCACCCCACAATCTGGGCCAAAAATAAACAAAAAACAAATTGCCCAAAAGAGACTCGTTCCCTTAATCAGTTCCCGCCTGTTTTTTGGTTATCCCCTCGCTGGCTTTTACCCCTGTATCACTTATTAGCTCGTTAGCAGATGCCGCACCAAATTTTCAGACAGCTGGTTCATTATTTCTCCCAGAGAGGAGTGACGTGAAGCGGACCGGCGCCCTCAACAGCAGCTCCTCTCTCTCTCTCTCTCTCTCTCTCTCCCTCCCTCCCCACGCCTCCAGCGGACACGACTCTTCTCATAAAACCGTGTTTTGTACTGACATCACTGAAGCCGGTGGGGGATAAATACAGCCTGACTTGCAAAGGGGAACGGGGGGGTGGGGGGNNNNGGGGGTGCAGCGTTGGTGCCGACTTTAATGAACAGGACCGAGAGACGGACGCAGGCCGAGATCTCGGTCTGTCCAGCGTTAGCTTTTTCATTAAAAATGCCCCTCTAACAGCGAGACCCGCTCCTGCCTTTGGCTTAGCTGCATAGAAGCTACCTAGGCTTTCATAGCCTGTCTTGTCTGTGCCATATTTTTCCCACTAGCTTTCATGGGGTAAACTGGACCTCCTGTGATTGCTTTGTTCCTTACAGGGTAAAACAATGTACCTTCCAAAACCTTACCACCCACATGCAGGTCCACCTGCAAGTTAAGCCTTTATGTGCTTATAAAAGTTATTTTCATTAACCATGATAATAATTCTTTATGGTAACACTTTACTTAAAGCAGTCATCATAATGCATTATACATACCTTCATAATGCATTACAATGCATTCATAAAATATTATAAACATGGCTATAACAATAACAAGGCATAATACATTACAGCCATGTTTATTTGGCATTATGAATGCTCTGTGAAGCTCAACTATAATGCACTACGGATACCTTCATAATGCATTACAATGGTCAGTGTAAGCCATTATAATGCATTATGAAGGTATTTATGGTGCATTATACATGAGAGCTTCAACTTGAATTCTACTGTAGATCCTTGGACCTATGTGTGTGATTCTGAAAGTATTGTGCATCTTCTGTATTTTGCCCAAACCAAGCAAAATGGCTCGGATGTTTAGAATAGCTAAACCATGTTCCACAGCAGTAGCTGTGGGATTATTCAAAGCAGCATTTAATGGACAGTCTGTACATACTGAGCCTCTTTGCAGACATTGCGAGGCTTTTTGTTATAACGGTATCCAGTACACGCAGACCACAGACACCGAAACAGCAATCAGCCAATCCCCTGTTACCCTTAGTGAGCTGTTGTAGGGCCCCAGGAGAAGGGAAGGCAATTTTTTTTGCTAAATAAAATACAATACAATATTGAAATACTAGCTTTGTGCTTGCTGCGTTATCAGTCTTTGGGGTGGTACCCTATTCACCAAGAAGACGGATAATGAATAAAAAGCTCCGTCAGTAAATAATACACCAGAGTAATCGGGGATAGCAATAAGCAGACTCGGGCCTTTCAGGTTAAGTACTCTAATTATTATGTTATATTATTAAAATTATGGGGCATTAAGAGCTTTGCTTAAAGGGCCCAATGGTGACATTACTCTGCCGATCCTGGGATTTGAACCAGGCTACAGCTGTCCTTCCAAACAATGGATGGGCTGCATCAGCCCGAGAGGAATGTGTTTAATGTGCCTCAGCTAGTTCTTGATACAAAGTGGAATGCTGCAAGTTTGCAGTGACGCTATGAAATTTCCAGTGTCAAAAGAATGTTCCATAGGAATATTGTCATTCTCAAAACCCCAGGCCTTATCGCTGGGGAGACATTAACATCCTGAAGGATGTGAGAATCTCTACGTATCATTCATGTCTGCTGTATTAGGTGTGGGAGAAAATAACGTTGATGTAAGTAATAACATTTCATTTGCGTCGTGCTACTCTTTGACTGTCAGTAACCAGATCTGAAACCAGCAAGGAAAGTAAAAGATCTTGTCTTTTAATATACTGTGATACCTGATTTTTTTAACACATATATTGCCTGAGAAAAGTCAAGAATACATGTTGTAAATAGTGAACTGAGATAATGTTTGACAAGTTACATATGGCGTAAATGTTACAGTATGTTTGATGGATGAAAGCCGTATTCCTTAAACTGATAGGATTTTTCACACATAGCAAAACAAGTATGCATGATTATAGACTAATTATCATTAGTGCGTAATTATAATTTGAGTTTAAAGTACATCAACTTGACAAAATGAAAACTCAATACACACACAAACGAGTGGGATTTTAACTACCATCTCAGGCGATGGGAGCCTACAGTGCCCAAAAAAGAAAGAAAGAAACAAATAAATAAATAAATAGATAAATAAATAATGTTTCGTGTTCAGCAACACATCGCCCTGCTACTTGTAGTTCTGTATCAGGGTACTACAGAGATGTATTTTGTCATATTAAGTTGTAATTTTACATACATTATAGACATTTTATCTTATTTGTAGCTTAATTTTAGCATAGTAATGCAGACCAATTTCATATTTCATGTCTTAATTCACTTCCTGTTTAGTAGGGTTTTTAATCAAGAGGCACAAAATACGCTTATACTGTATATATATTTTACACAGAAAACCTGAAAGCAAAATGTACTTATCGCACATTCCTGATCATTCGATCCCATTGCCCATGTGCACAAATGTATTTAACTGTATATCATTATATGTGTATCTTCTATTTATTACTGTTCCTTTGCACTGCAACCAACCAACCAAGATCGAAATTTCACCTAGTTCATGACTCATGCATCACATACCTGAAAATGACAATAAAGATACTTTGAATCTGATATACGTAGACTGATATAGCTAGCAAAAATATTCTTAATTAAAGGGATGGGGCAGTGATTATTGTGTCTGGCTAAGCGGACTTTTGGGATTTTTGGAGATATGCTTTCCTTAGAAAACTGCTCATATTTTTGCTGTTCAGGTTTATTCATTCCCTGTTTAGCAGCAGTTTTAATCAAGAGGCTTACACGTGTGATGCGCAATTTACACACAACATAACAAGATGAATAGATTTTTCAACTCATGTTCCAGTTTTTTTCCTCTTCTTTTGACCTATTTTAGGGGGGGGAAAATGTGCGGTAGGTACCTGAAATATGGACAAAACCCAGATCAAGGCAGTTGCATCTCAATCAGAATCAGGTTTTTTTGGCCAAGTATGTTCATGCATACAGGAAGTCATGGCTTATTAATAACTGTCATACAGACTGCAGATACATCAACAGTAAAGACAAGACAAGATCACGATCAAATACAGTCCAGTCGTTATATACAGTGTGGATGTGGCGTGCATGTCAGTACAAGCACTGCTGCTATGAATACAGCATTTACAAAACAATTCAGTAAATACAGTAAGTTATTTACAGCAATGGGGTATTGCTTGTCAAGGGGGTGGCGGCCGGTTAGTTTAGCTTCTCGGTTGAGGCGGGTGGGTCAGCTGTTCGTAAGGGTGTTGAGTTTTGGGATGAAGCTGTTCTTGCAAACAGTGCTCTGTAGCGCCCCCCGGAGGGCAGAAGTTCTGAATGGTTGTGGTCCGGGTGTGAGGGGGTCAGTGATCGTTAAGATTTTAATCCCACTACACCAGTGTTTCACAAGCGGCAGGTTTTGTGAAGTGTGGCTTATTTGTTTGCTTGTTTGTTTGTTTAAGAGTCACTTTTTCTGTCATGGATAAAAACATCTGCTAAATAAAGTTTCCGGATACACCCCCCCCCCCCAGAAACTCACTTAAGGAGCAAATAATAATGTGGGGTCCGGAGGCAGAGCCAGTTAAGAGCCACTGGACAAAACATTTTATTTTCCTTTAAGGTGCAATAGGTTGATATAAATCGCATTTGTCAGCTAATCCAGCAATTCTGTTTTATTTCTCGTGATAACTAGAGCAGGTTAACTGCAGTGAAAATGGTTATCTGCAGATGTCAGAAATGAAGTCGTTTGATCAAGGCAACAGCTCCCCGTCTCAGCATAGCATAGTGGAATCGTTTAAAAACATTTTGCGCCAGAGTGTTTCCCCATTGCACTGCATTTGGTTGATTTACTGTCCATAAGGGCTTTTACCACAGCCTTTTACACTATTACACTTCCTCAGGGAAAGAGGTTCTCATACTTTAAATGCAGCCTCAGAACCACCAACAAAGCAAACCAAAAGATAGTAACCATTCTGAAAACGGGAGCAGAGGGCTGCATTATGCACGTGACTATTGTTTTGCTGTTTTATCTCCATCTCCCAAATTAGAGTGTCACATTAATTAAATTCATCCCCGGTCAGTGTCCACACTGTCCATTCATGTGTCATTTGTCGCCATTAGTAAAGATGCCATTTAGGGTAGTTGACATTTCAAAGAAGTAATTTTCACCACATAATGGTCAGGAAATTTGACACACGTACTAGACAGGAGCATTTACTGTACAGGTTTAAGCAAATTATGATGGGTGCTGTATGGCGTCCTGTGGGGCTCCAGCCTACCTTTTCACCAGAGAGCTCTCTGTCCTGAAACCGTTTTTCCTCGTGTCCCACATAACGTACAGCAAATGAAATCTGGGCATTGATTTTTGCTTTTATTAAAGCTATTAGATCCTGGGTTTGTGTCTATATAGTGTGGAATCCAAACACTGAAACCAAAATGTATTTATCGCACATTCCTGATCATTCGATACCATTGCCCATGTGCACAAATGTATGTTTGTGTCTTATGTGCAAGTAACAGAACCATGATATCATTATATCATTAAATCATTATTTGTGTATCTTCTATTTATTACTGTTCCTTTGCACTGCAACCAACCAACCAAGATCGAAATTTCATCTAGTTCAAGACTCATGCATCACATACCTGAAAATGACAATAAAGATACTTTGAATCTGATATATGTGGACTGATATAGCTAGCAAAAATATTCTTAATTAAAGGGATTAATGGGGCAGTGATTATTGTGTCTGGCTAAGAGATACGCTCAGATTGTTGCTGTGCGGATTTATCTAATGCTTTTTTTAAACAAAGGGTTAAAAATGCTACATGGTTCAGTTTTAATATAGCGTGAAAACCATTTATGTAAGGCATTTTTTAAGAAAGAAAAAGGAAATGTGCACAAAGGAAATGATCCCAGCAGAGGTGGCATCTTGGACAGCTCTCGGACTTCCGGCTTGACTGGCATGTGTGGGCAAAATCGTGGCTTAGAAGGAACCGGGCATCGGACCAGAGCTTTCGATGTCGAAATTACATAATGGGTTGTCCTCCTGTCTGAATAAAATCTTGATTTTATAAGTAGCTTGGTCTTTTTGGAGCCTCTATTAAACCAATAAAAACGTAATGCATGGGACCCTAAGCTTCTATTTGAGTGAGCTACATTTTCCCAACACATACTTTATGAATTTATATTTCAAGAAATTCAGGCAGGAATAATATGTATAAAGCTGCCTCTGTCTTTCCCCCCAAGAATCAGCAGCTCACAAGATGAAATTTTTTGTTCCTATGTCCGTCACCGTAGATGCTCCTCCTCATGATAGAAAGGTGTGGCCCCCCTTTGCTGTGTGATGCTTTTAGGAATAAACCAGCACTTTTACTGGGGAAATGGTGTGGGGGTTGGGGGTGTTGAGCTGGCCAGTGAGATTTTCAGATAAACTGTTTTGCAAGTTTTTTTTTTTTGTCTTGGAACCATTTTGATTTTATCTTATGTATATTTGTTATTACATTTGATGCTACGTTTGGTACATTTTTCTTTTTTAAAAAAAAATACAGGAATTGCTTTGGCATTGAGCATAATGCGAACGAAATAATACGTATCATAGACATTTGAACTAGTCCAAAGCAAATTAATATGGATTCAAGGTCACACACACACACACATGACCGCATGTAGAAGCTCACGGGAGACTTTAGTGCAGTCTCTTTGGAACTGTTGCAGCGCTGTGCATTTGGATTTCTTGAAAATGAGGCCATTGTTTTATTTCTGTCCCACTACTTCATTTTTTTTTTTTTTTTTTGCATAGCGTCACATGACTGGCAAGTAGGATCCTGGCAAGAGATATTAAAAGCAGGATCAGGCACGGCAGACTGGCGCTTCTTTTTCTCTTCATATTTCATTATTAAAAACTATGTAAGTTTTAAAAAAAAAAAAAAAAAATCATTTAAACACAAGTTATGAGATCACAGCAGATCAATTCCTAGACCTCTTTCACACAAGTATGTAGAAATTGTATGTATGAACAAATAATCTATTTTCTCATGTGCAATGCAATGGCAGTTAAACAGCGAGTACATATGTGCAAAGTTTTCTTTGGAATCAAAATTTCCAGAGAAGAAAAAGGCTGCTGCATGTCGCTCACACACTGGAAAGAAAGAAAATAGTCTTTTTTTGTCATTTCTAACCTGACATGGACATGCAGCTGGAGGATGGATGGATGGATGGATGGATGGAAAACAGTGTAGATATCCCACACATACTGCACTTAAGCCTGTTCAAAAGCGTTTCCACTTTTTTTCAGGTGCCAGAACCTTTAGGCGCATTCCCATTACAGGAACTTGGACTGACTGTAGGTCTTCAGAGGAAGTTCCCGAAACTTTAATTAGTCCCTACTCCGCAGTTGGTATTTTTCACTCAACCGGGAACTACAGGGGCTTATTGCAATAGACTTTACTGATTGATTAACCACAAACACAGAAGGACCCCGAAAACTGATAGAAGTAGTGGAAAAAAAAATTGGTCAGATTTGTATCTCACTTCATTAAATGCATTAATGAATGTTTTTTTTGCTTGTGTCTCCATATTTCCTCCCTGAAAATTTTTATTGATAACCAATATATGACCAAGAGCCGAGATGGTCCAGGAACTAGGTTCCTGAATTTTGTTGGGAAAGCGAATGAAGAAGATCACATATTTCACATACAGACTAGAATAATAAAGTATACAACTGCAGAAATGCATAGAAGTTGGTTAGTTCACTCATCTGCAGTCACTGATGTTGGCGAAAAAAGTGCAAAATGACTTTGACTTATCTTTTCTCGTTAGGCACTCTTTGTGCTTATGAAAATCAAGGCCTGTTCTAGCACACCCTACTGCAAGTATACGGTTCTGTCCCAGGGCATGTTCCACATCCATCATTCACACCATGATCTCAGAAAATCTTCTGAAACATATGCATAGGTGCCATATGCACTTCTTGCTTCCGACTAATAAACATGAACTAATTAAGGGACAATTAAAATTTTTCAAGAAATAGATCATCAGCAAATCTTAATTCTAAAGAGTACCCTTTTATGTTGTCTACCTGCCATGTCCTTAGTTGATTGACGATCATTGTAAAAAATAAAATGTTTCCACTAATCTTCATGCTGGTGTACCTACTATACTGTAGTGCAGGGTACAGAAGATTAGCAGTCGTCTGGTGATCCCTCAGACCCTGTGGTAGATACAGGTCAGGTCACAACTCTAATTTCACACGAGGAAAATAATTTAGTGCCCAATGTGACCATTCACCAATACTTCTTTTATTCTGCCGGCAGCCATTTAAGGATGTGGCTCTCTGGATCTTCATCAGAGCTCACCGACGACTGAAGACGGGTCAGCCGGAAAGAACAGACGCCACACAGCTTGTTGTGATTTCACCTCTTGTCCACCCAACACTGGGAATCACATGCTGGTGCGTTTTTTTGTGCAGCCTAAAGGACATCATATCTGTAACATATGACAAAACAAAATAAGATACTGTAATATACCACTCGGCCATAGCATGTTTTTCAGTGGAAAGTCCTGAAATATACGGGGCGGCTCTGGAGACCAGCAGGGCCCAAATCTTAGCCCCAGCTCTCTGTGGAGTTTGTATGCTCTCCCTGTGTTGTGGGGTTTCCTCCAGGTTTTCCAGTTCCCCCACACAGCTCCCAGTTTGTCCATAGGTGTGAATGTGTGTTTGCACTGTAATGTGTTGCTTCAGGGTCAGGCCGTATAGCAGGGGCTATTCAATATAGGCCCTCGATTCCAAATCCAGGCCTTGTTTTCAGTTCTCCCAGGTAGTTAGTTTAATAATTACTGATTCTGATTGGTCAGCGGCTTCACACCTGGCTCCTTGAGGACCGTGAGTAGAATAGCTCTGCTGTATAGGATATAGAAGATGAATGGATGAAATTAGATGCTACAGACACGTACATAGATATCACACCTCAGTGAGGAAGCTACGAAGGTTTTACCTTCTTTGGACATTATATGGGCCTGTACAATGTTCACTCAGCAGTGCATCAGGATTCTTGGTGGCTCTTCACCTCACTGCTGACACGCCATCTTTCCCGCCCACCACCATGCTTCCCAGGTTCGTTTGCATACATCACTCCCCTTCCCCATAAAGCTGTGGGGCCAATGGATGTCCTGTAATGTAAGTGTTGTCGTCTCAAAGCATTATGGGAAATCTGATAATTGTGGTCTCTAAGAATGTGCTTAAGGTGCCTTCCTTAGGAAATGGTACATTAATTACCCTTTTATTAAAGCAGCTTTACAAAGTATATCTTCACACATAGCACTGAAGTAGAAAGTATGTCTGCAGGGCTTTCACGACTCGACCTAGAGGGATGGCGCACAAAGGAGCATGATATGAGGACTGGAGAAAGGAATATGACCCTCTTTTAGAGATGAGAACAGAGACGGGTTTAACAAAAGCAGTCGCGCTACAGAGAGGCTGAAGGATCAGATTTGTTGGTGTGAAATGAAACCAAAAACTCAAAATGAGTGTGTTTGCCACATGACTTCACCCCCCCATCACCACCACCATAATAGCTACATAATAGCCTTTTTTTTAATAGTTCAGTCATATGTCTCAATTTCAGCCAGGACAGTATTTTTCACTTCCTCTAATAACTCATCCCTGTTCCTTTAAGAAGTGATTTTCACAATCCCCTTTTTTCCACCAATCTGGCTATCTGCTGATGACTGGTAATTACTCTTATCTGTAGGCTTCATACTTGCAACCAACAGACTAATTACCACTCATTTCAAAGACTTTCATCATATTTAGTTGTTGTGAGTGTAGGAGGCAGCCTGGAAGTTTAATTTTGAAGCAGTGGATGAATGTAATTGTGTTGACTGACTCCCTGTCTCTGTTGTTTTTGCAGATCTTGGAATCCTCGCTGTGTTTTACGATCCACCAACAATGTCCTTGTCCTCTGTGTCATTGCTCGAGTTTTCGAATATTGATTCTCAGCATGACTCTAGTTGTGCCTGACTTCATTTTAAATTAATCTTTACTCACATTTTATAAAATGCAGAAAAAATATCCTCTTCCTAAATAAAAAAAATGGTGTAGATGCTGTGTGCAATGCATTAGGGCAATTAATTTCCACATGTGACTTATAAAGAATGCCTGTCTTTATTGTGGTTCATAACGACTGCTTAATTTGCTCATCCATCCATTCGTCTTCTATAAATATATTCAGTACATGGTGACGGCGAGCCTTGAACCTTCTCAGGAAACATAAGGAACCAGGCAGGTTATGGGCTGTCACAGATATTACTTATTTTAATCAAAATGCAACTCATATCTATGGTTGTTTATGTGTCATAGTACCTGTGTAATTCACACTTTTATTGTATATAATTGCGTACACATTTGGGGCTCTGTATAGGATGCATTCTGTACTTTTTTCATTTTTTTAAATACTATGGTTCACTAGCAGTTTCTGTTAAAAGAATATTTCTGTGGCCCCAACTGGGAGCTGTAATGTTCAACAACAAAGAGCGACAACTTTTCTAACAGCTTGTTTGGCAGGAAAAGCAGCCAAAAAAAAAAAAAAACTGAAATATTAAAAAAGAGAGAAAATTTGACTGCGGCTCCTTTATGGTGGTTCTGGGATCTAATTTATTCTTCAGGTCCTGGGAATGTCACTATGGGGAAATTAAAAAATGCACTCAAGCCTTCAGTGAAATTACAAAACCTTTGATTTGCTTTGGATAAAAGAAGATTGTCACCCTTTATTGTAGGTAAAGTGTGCAGTCAATGTAAATATATCTCTTACGGATGAGCCAAATCTTACAAGCACAAGAACGGATTAAACATCGCTCAATACCCCAAACATGGCATTTCTAATAAAAATTACAGGCATGTTAGGAAACTATGTTAGTCAATTCACAACAAAGGAAACAAACGCAGTAGGCAAAGGAGCCGATCTTCTGTCAGTCTGCGAATTCCCACATGACACAATTTGGCAGTAGTTTTAGCTCTAATGGATGTCAGTCAATATTTCTCTTTGCAATCTGCTACTTAAATGCCTTAAACAGAATTTTTGCCTCTTCCTCCTTTGTTGGGTCAAAAGCAAAGGGAATTATGGACATCGCAGTAAGTTAACTGCAAGTATCTCAGAAAGATTAAGCTGTGTTGCTTCCAGGGTTGGGGCCATTCTGGAATGCATTGATCAATTCCAGTCCAAATCAGGAAATGGAACAGGAGTTGGAACTTAAATCTCCCTGAAATTCAAATTCAACTCCAATTCTGTTCCCCGTAGTTTTCTTTCCAGTCCCAGCTCCAGTTCCAGTTCCATTTCCTGAGTTGCACTGGAATTGATCGATGTAATCTGGAAGGGCCCCAACCCTGGTTGCCTCTCACCTTCAAGAGTTGCTTACTGCAAGTACATGCTTAGAGGGTGATGAAGTACCATATTTTTACGCATATAACGCGCACACGTGTATAACGCGCCCACGCGTATAGCGCGCGGGAACAAAGGAATTATGTAA
>JAODUD010000001.1:24502511-24516496 GCA_026784285.1 Stomatorhinus walkeri | reverse complement strand
GGGGGTTTGGGGGGGGGGGGTGGAAGGGACGTGACAGACACTTTCACCACTAACTGAAAAAATCAGCTTGAATAAAACAGTCATGCCTTCCCAAATCTCTCATGGGCTACTGACATCACTCTGCAAGGCGTCTTTGGTTGGAGGGGGAAAAAAAATCTGTTGGAGCTTTTTAAGTGATGTCAAGTCTCATCGGCCATCTACCGCAACCCCTGACAGTACATCGGCAAGCAGACAAGCAGGAAATGAGCATACAGTTACTGGTAATGTGCTTTGCTATGTTAAGAAGTCATTGCTGCTTGGTGAGCCCATTTGACTCGTGGTATTTGATAGTGGTTTTTCTATGGTATGGTGCTGTGGGTATTTCATGCGAGTTTCTGAAGTCTTTGCATTTAATTTTCCACTTTATTATTTGCCTGCGAGGCGCATTATCCCAAAGGCACAATTTTGCTTAATTGCTTAACAACTGTTACCCAAATTGCCCAAAATTTGGAGTGAAAAAATGAACATGACAAAGGGATGACAGCAAAGGCGAATTGAATTTGGTGGCAATACACAAGTTGGATGCAATATGCTCTTCTTGAAATACTTCTTAAGTGAGTCGAATGAGTCACTTCAGCTTATTGGTTTCTTCCAAGCTTAATGTGCAGCCGGGCAGAATGGAGATTGAAAAACTGATGAACTATAACCTACACACTGCGAGAGACAGTTCGCAGCCATATGAGACACTCTTTTGGCTCACCACGCAACACTCAAGTGGTATGAGTGAAATGTAGATGAAGAAAACATTTTAAAATAAACAGGGTGGTATGGTGGCTGAATGGTTAGCACTGTAGCCTCACACCCCGCAGAGCTGTGAGTTTGCTCTGCACCCCTGTCTCTGCAGTATACAAAGGCGGTACATTCTCCCCTTATCCCAACTGAGTTCCTCCCACAGTCGGTAAACACGTGAATCGGCATCTCTAAGTTGCATTTGTGTGAGCGCAGGGCCGGGCTGGGTCCCAGTGCTCCCCAGCAAGGGCGTCTGCCTCACTGTCATTCCATACTGGATAGTGGAAAATGAATAGAGGGAGAGCTGAGCTAGAGTCAGAGCCACCATTGATGTCAGTCAAGGCATTTTAGTTAGCAGGGTGCATTTGAAACAAGCAGGGATGATTCTATGGTTTTAAGGTGGGGGGGGGGGGGAGTGGAAGAGGGGCTATAATTCATACAGAAGGGCCTGACCACACTGAACTTATTGTATTGTACATACCTATTTATTTCAGTATGTGTTGCACTGGCATGCACTTGTGCACTTATTATACTTACATTTGTAAACCACACATCCACATTGCACATATAGCAACATAACTATATGTGACCATTATTGCCTTGTCTTGTATGTAATGTACAGTATCTACTGTATGACAGCCACTGCCCCCCCGGAGACAAACTCCCTGTATGTGTGAACATACTTAGCTAAATGAACCTGATTCTGAACCTTATCATTAGCCATTGAATTGGTGAGTGACAGGGGAGGGGGGAACTTTGGGGGCCAATCAGCTTTCAGCCTGGGATTTTGTGGGTCTGCCCCTGTACACGTCCCCTGCAAACGAGGAATGCCCTGCAGGGCGCTGGGTAGCGTGGATCCTTTAGGTAGCCCCCCCGCCGGTGCCGTCAAAACCACAGCCGTCTGTGGTCGCATAAGCGAAAGGTTAACGACTGTCCGCCACCCCCCAGTCTGGGCGCACTGCCCACAACTTCTCCATCACCCTCCTTCCTTTCATGAAGCCAGGAGGAAGAAGGCCAAAGGCCAGCATCTGTGGTTAGCGGGGACAGATCTCCACATGCACTCTCCATGGAGGCCCCACGTCACAGAAAGGGGGCCCAGTGCGGGCCCTCGGCCCCTGTAGCGTAGGCTAGCTTGTGTCCACCTTCTACCTCTGCTGTCAGGCATGCGAGGTGACCTCAGATGCAGTTTAAGTAGGTGTCTCATTGAAATCATCTCACTGGGAGCTTCTCAGAACAGAAATGACATTGCTTACCCACTGCTTCAGTCAGATACCTACTAATCAATTGTATTTTTGGACTGTATATTTAAGGTTATGTCATCAGCAACATTGAATAAATTATACATCAACATGTATCGAGAGCAGGAAGTTATACCTGAGTTTTACTAAATCAAACAAAAAATAGGCATAACTTTATGCTTCTCCCCCTTTTTCAGAGGCATTCAGCAGTCCAGGCTTTTCAAAAAGAGCCTAATGGATTCAAAGAAAATTGCTCCCGTACTGGTCTTCACCTGCTGGACGCAGCCTGTAATAGCATCTGTATTTGTTTGTAATTTTCTTCTAGATAAGGGTCACAATTGCTGTTTAATTAGCTGCTATGTGGCTTTGCATGCTGATTGCTATTGCGCTGGCTGCTGGCTACGTAGACGAACATTCTGGGTACATCTGCGTTACCATTTTCCACACGGCACCGTATTCAGGGTGACTGACAACATTCACGAGTGAACCCAGGGATAGAGAGGTGTTCAAGATAAGAGACAGAGGTCTCTTTGGAACTAGTGAGGGCTTTTTCTTATAAATCACAGTCATTCTCTGGTGATTCCTCACCACATCATCCTTGGGTCATGTTCTCCTGGAACATTATAGGTTATTAACACCCAGTTAGAGCGTGTGTGGGTGTTTGTATAAGATATCAGCTCTTTTTTACCTTTACAGTCAGACAAAGGCTATTGTTCCAGGAAGCAGGAGTCACCTTTTTAGATGTTTTTTTTCAGTTTTTGTTTGTCAACTTATGGCTGTAACTAGAAAACCAAGAATTAATTTGTATTATCATTGGAAATAAAATAAATAAATAAATTTTGACCCTACAGAGATATTAATCATAGTTCAGGGCTTACACAACTAATAAGCAGTGTTGGTTCTTAACATGCAATTAATTGCATCAGCAATGAACTCATTGATCTCGTTCTGGAATTAATGACTCTTTAAGCCAGTCCTGCACTCTCAGGCATGCTCTGGGCTGCTTTTGACCACGCGTGCCACCTGATGAGGACCTGTCAGGTGGCAGCCTGATGGAGACTGATGGCCAGTGTCGGGGTGCAATGGGGGAAGGTGTCTTTCACATCCACTGCAAGGGTTTGGAAAAGGGGGCGTGGCTACTGCTGGTACGAAAAGGAGAGGCCATGTTCTATTTGTATAGGGAGCCAGATATTCTCTGAAATTTTGTGGTGCACCAAACCAGTACATTCATACAAATGATACATTGTCATTTAATTAATTGTTTGTCCTCAGGACACTTTTACATATTATGACTGTTTTCATAACTAAATGCTTAAACACTCACTTTTATTATTTACAAAGAACATTTATTATTAAAACTAATATAAAATATTTAAGAAAAACATTATTCAAGTAGGGGGTGGCACAGTGGTTAGCACTGTTGCCTCACACCTCTGGGACCTGGGTTTGAGTCTCTGCCTGGGTTACATGTGTGTGGAGTTTGCATGTTCTCCATGTGTCATCATGGGGTTTCCTCTGGGCACTCTTGTTTCCCCCCACAGTCCAAAGACATGCTGAGGCTAATTGGAGTTGCTAAATTGCCTGTAGGTGTTCCTGTGTGAGTGAATGGTGTGTGGGTGTGCCCTGTGATGGGCTGCCCCACCCCCATCCAGGGTTGTTCCCTGCCTTGTGCCCATTTCTTCCAGGTAGACTCCAGACCCTCCATGACCCAGTAGGATAAGTGAATGTAGATAATGGAAGGATGGATTATTCAAGTGCATGTAATAAATTGAAGTTGGTAGTACGTATCACTGAGAATTGAAACCTTACATCTATGTAGCATTTTTCAAGAATTTAATGTTCTTCAAGCTTGGTTCTTGACGCTGGGGCTTTTTCAGGGGTCCAGCGATTGCCGGTAGAGTGTGGTCACTTTGAGCAGTTAGACACCGTCACTGACTCAGCCGGGCCATTCTGCTAATCACACGAGCCTCCCTCCTCCGATAAGGCCGCATGGACAAACTCCATTCATTCCATCGCTGGTTTTCTAGTATCATTTTATGAGTATTTTTCTTTATTGTGTTTGAGAGCCAAAGCCTTAAAATATGCAAAGAGGAAGTACATGAGGCATGATGATAATTTGATAGCTAATGATGCCGCGTTCTTGTAAAGTAAGCCCACGTCCATCCACCTCTGGGTCTGTCCAATGCATTATGGGGCACAAGGTGAGGCTGTCTATCATATTACACCACATAACTGAAAATTCACGTTACTGCATGTAGAAAGCAGGACGCCCGCATCTGCACAGAACACACACACAGAATAAATAAGATATGAACCCCCAAACCTGGAGGTGTGAGGAAAGAGGGTTAATCGGCGAGCCACCACGATAGCCAATTCGATCGTCTCCTGTTAAAATTAATCACAAATTTGAAGCGTTCGAGGCAACTGCAATGATAAGTGTAATACTGGCCTCTACTGGCCATATCACGTCAATGCCCACACGACACCTACATGATTAATACAGCAAATAAAAGTAGAGGCAGGCATCCGGATGTTCCAGTTGTAATGAAACCCAAGATACAAATGGCCACATCAGCGATGATAAAACAGATGTGACAAACTGCCACACGACAGAAAATGATATAAATTACCTGCAGTTTTCACCTCTAGCTGTTTCCTGAAAAGGAAAATTACCACCGCGCACAACTATATCATATTAAAAGTTACACTGAATAATGCTTATACCTTCTAACAACAGATAATTGATCATTATAATCAAGACAATCATACGTATTTACAGTTTCACGAATGCAGCTGGAATGAACGAAGGTCTGCCTTGTGAAAATGCCTGAAAACGATTATATTTATTAACAGACAATGACTAAACATTTTAATTCCGTTCCTGCAAAGTCCGATGGCAGCTCCTGCCACACCTTCGTAAGATAGATGGGACTCTGGAGTGACATCGTGGGTCAGATTAATCAGGACGCATAGGGGGAGAAATGCTCCACAGTCTCCACGAACACCATTATTCCGGCAGTCGAGGTGGGGGGCGTCTTCGGCGCAGCCAAAACGGGCAACAAACTAACCTCTATTAAACGGTGCGTTTATGTTCCTCTACTGCGAAGCTATGGGAACCGACAGAAAACCACTATAATTAGACATACCAAAGTACTATTATAAATAATTTCACAGGGTTGCTAACTTTTGTCAGCTGGTTGGAGTGAGAGTTTCAATTCGAGATAAGTGCATACGTATTTACGTGTATGCAGCAGTTTTATTACCTTGTAAATAGTCTGTAGGGTTTGCAAATTGCCCCAACTCTTTTGATGTCGCTAATTTTAGATTTATAATGGAATAATACAGATTTGCCGTAAGATTCCTTGCTAGAGTTTGAGTCTGAAAGCGAGAGTCGGCAGCCCCGATTTTACATCCCATTACTCCTTCCAGCCTATTCCTCAGACTCCTTGAGTTTAAGTGGAAACAGTGTCACTATATTACGACAGAGTACAAGCGTGATCCCTATTGTTCATAATTGTACCGATCATTCTTAACCTTTCAGAATTCCTCCAGCATTCATTATATGTACATCTTATATGCAGAAGCGCCTCAGATCTTCAAGTTTTACAGTAAAAGGGACCGATATATAAATTTCATGTGTGAAGTGTGACACCCACGGGAGGTAATATGCCAGTTTCGTAGATGGGAAAAAAAGATAAAAGTTTTTTAAGATAAAACAAAAGTTGACAGAGAAGGTGAAACTGGGAGCTGCTGGCATTGCAGTAATAATGCGACATTGTGTTTTTTTAATCCAAACAAGAGTAATCACCTCCTTGAAATCTAAGGAGTATAACAAGTATTACAAGATCAACCGAATTAGCGAAAACCACGGTCGGCGTCAGCATAAAATTAATCGTTATTTATTTCAATGTTGAAATGGCACTTATCCTAAAACAAATAAGCTTGATTAGTCCCAGGGGTGTGACTACGGATCATCTGCTTACTCAGCGCTCGGCCACTGACCCAAAACTTCCCCCCGATCGGCAACCTTTACCCCCCGTGAAAACCTAAGGTCCACCTGTCAGATTTGTTCTGGCGCCGACACTGCATAGAAGTATGTACTGAGACCATCTGCAAAATTTACTGCATGCATATTCATCAAACCAGCATGGAGCGATTCTGCTGGAGTCTGGTCCTTTTTAACAAGCTCCTATAGGCTACAGTTCAGCTGATTCTTCAAATGTCAGCAAAAAAAATGTAAACAAAATCACAAGCATTACTACCAAAAAAAAGTTACCACCCCGTTTAATCTTCTGCACTTAAAAAAGATTAACGTCAGCTGATGTTATGTCTACTGCACCTCCCTCCCTACTAAAGCAAATTAGAAAATTGATTGTTGAAAATTATTTGCATTTCTTCCCATTTCCTGTAATCGGCAATGCTGTTAGCCTCCGCTAGCCATCCCTCTCAATGCATCGACGGGGCAGGAGGGGTGACAGCCATCTTACTCTTCCATTGGCTCTGCAGTGAAGCTACAGCAGGCCTGAGTAATTTATTTATTTTCTTGTGGAGGGCCGAATCTGAGCTTGACTGTGTCAGCAGGAGTCATTTTAAACGAATTATCTTCGTGTCCCAAGAAAGCTACATTATTAGACATTTTAGGTTTAACCTTTTCCCTTTTTTGGAAATACATACAGAAGTCGATGGTAAACAAATGCATTTTTTCACATTTAACCGAACATAAGAAATTTACAAACGAGAGGTCATTCGGCCCATCAAGCTCGTTTGGGAAGAACGATTTTTTTTTATTAACATAAAAAAATTGTGGGCGAACAATTTCTTAAACTTGAACATAAAAATTTATTTTTATTTTTTTTTCAATCATTATTAGCATTATTATACTAACGATAGCAGAGAAATAACGTTACAGCCCGGATATGGCCTGTGAGCTGGAGTTTCCCAGTCCTGGGTTAGAGGGATGGGGAGACCCTGTCATATCTTTAACCTGATCGTTATTTACTTTAAACAAATACTTATTGTTAGTGTTAGAAAATCACCATCAAACATGAATATTACCAACATAGACATAGAGTGCTCATTAATCATACCTATCTAAACCACTTCTGATATCTATCATTCTATTGTACTGACAAAAATAATTGCAACCAATGTATAGTATTTCCCACACAAAGTACGTTTTAAATTTTTTTGCACAAGTCATACTAAAAACAAAGGTTTTAACTATGTGAATTAGTCATGTTCTGTTTATGATCATGCACTTCAGTAAAAGGCACAATTTTCACCATGAGTCATTGTTTTCGAGACAGATGAACTTTGGCAAAAAATCAAGTGATGTTTTTGTCTTTATAAGACATGTTCTGAGAGTTCTCAATAGCACAATGCTGTAGTTGGGGCTGGGCCTTTGCATCTTCATGGCGACTGGTCGCTAGCTGAGCACCTGCACTCTTCAATTAATGAATCCCAGCTGGCCCTGATTGGACTAAATGACTCTCTCAGCTTTTAAATGGAGGCAGCTGGGCAGTGCTTGAGGACAGATGGGAAGAGTAGAGGAAGTGGTTTGGGAGTTACTCCATATGCTGCGTTCTTACTATATGTTTGTGGCATTTTTATTAACCTTGAGTTGTTTGATTTATTTACTCAATTCTGAGTTATTTAGTTCAAGGGGTTCAGCTTCATTTTATATTTGGCTTTTGAAAGTCTTCCTTTTAAACTCCTCTGTCCAGCGCTTCTGTGCTGCTCTTGGCAATTTCCCACACCAGAGCCTGCCACAGTTCATATTCATTAAGAACGTCTCAAAATAAACCCGGCTAAGACCAACAATGAATTCTACTTAAGCTCGTTGAAGCACTAATATTAGAAAAATTAAGGCAAAGCCACAAGATGATATAGAAGCTTTTGGTAAGGAAAATAAACATTTTCATGTTAAGTAGGGGGAAAAAAAAACCCAAAACGTTTATATTTCAATATTTATTTTCTTCACATTCAGCCTGAAATGTTTGGTTTCCAAGACCAGATACATGAATATCCCCAGCAAATGTATTGAACATACCCTAATGTTTCACACATCCTGATACAGTATATACACCCTGAGGTATTTTATCATGTATGTTGTCTCTGGAATGTAGTATTAAGTGGTTCAAGGCTCTGCAGATCACAATTTTTTTTATAAATGTGAGAGAATGTGAAGCATGTCAATAATTAAGTGGTTCTTAAAGGCCTTAACGACACCGCAAAACAAACTTCAGGAAATGTTGTCTTTAAACATGTGAATAGTCTTACAGTATTTCTCCAACAAACAAATCTGCCTATATATTGTCTGCCAACATAAATTGGATCACAAGCTATACGCTAGTCATTGATATATGTAGAACCTTTAAGAATGTCATTTAACACATTTAATCATTTAATTTAATTAAAGCAAAGTACCTCATCACTATTTAACATTATCTATGCAGGAACTGCAACACTACCAATGATTTGATTGCTACTAAAACCTTCACACAAAGGTCAGGTACTGGAGTGCTTGCATGCCAAAATGCCCTTATAAATAAATCGCTGGCCAGAAGTCAGACTTAGTGTTAAATTAAATAATCTAAATTTAAAATAAAAACAAAGGAAATTTAAAGTCAGACGCAACAGTGGAAAGTGCATCTTTGGGGTTTGGCCTCGATGTGGCACGGCTGTACGTGTGTGTATGTGCATCCCTGAGAGCTTACGAGCTCTCCTCATCGTCTCGACCACACGGGAACTGTTGGATTTGCTGAGCAATCCGCTCGGCGATGGACCTGCTGCTTGCCGTGATCAGCCGACGGGACATGAGGTCGAAGGGGCACCCTGAAAAATGCCCGGCACCAGACTCAATACTCAAGAAAACTGTATCTATTAACAAAATAACAGAAATTCCTCTTAGACACGGCTCACGCATGACAACATCAAACACGAGTGATGTATAAATAAAACAACAAACTATCACAAAGCCAACAAGAATATTTATTTTGAAGCATTTAAGCAATGAAATAGACAACTTCTATGTGTAATCTAGGTCAGAATCAGAATAGTGTTTACTGCGTTGTTTAATACGTTGATACATACAAGGAGTTTGCTTTGGTGGCTGGTGCCAGACAGATAATAATATAAGATATATAAAGGTATATACAGGTATAAATAGACAGAAGAATGTGAAATATTCATATAGCAGTAGAATAAAAAAAATACATATTTGAGAGAATGAAAGCTTATACTAGGATAACAACTCTGCAGCATGGTACTGATGGGAATAAACTGGTGAAGGGAATGAAATGTGTCTTGTGTTACAAGACTGACTGGGAATATATAGGTATGTTATCAAACTGACCTGACTGACAAAGTCAAATCAAAGCTTTTTCAGGTTGCCAGTAAGAAAGTTATATCAAGATCAACACAGACAGTGTGTCCTCAAATGCTTTTCTAGAGATTTCCAGTGTCGAGCTACCAAAAACTCTTACCAGTGGTGTCCATGATGACCCCTCCAGCCTCAGTGACGATGGCCGCACCCCCAGCCATGTCCCAGCAGTGTATTCCGATGTGATAGTAGGCGTCCGCCGACCCGCATGCCACCAGACACATGTTGACAGCCGCACTTCCTGGACAGCGGATGCTGAAGCATGCAAAACACAGCTCATACTTACTCTCCACAGGGTGCAGTCATTCAGAAGACGGCTTATATTTACTATCTATGTTTTAAGGGGGTACTGAACAATTATAATCATGTAAAATAGAAAATGCTCAAAATATCTCGTTTGAAATACCCACATACTGGCATCAACATAAAGGGGTTAAGTTACTTTTACACACAGTTTAAGTAAGATCCACCGATTAAGAATACAAGTCATTTCATATGGAGTTTTTCTATTTACATAATGTTATACTGCTAGGAAATGGCATGTTTCAAATATGAAATATCCATGCATTAGAGCAAATTATTCCAGCAGACACCAGATATAAATTGATTACATTGTTCATATAACTAATTATTGATGTATTTTGGAAAGGCAAACCAATTCAACCAGAAAAGCTGTTTGACCCAAGCTTACCCATGTACTGGGATAGTCAAGATATTCCGAATGTTGGACATCATGGTATTGAAGTGATCTAGATTCTCCTTGAAGCCGATTTCCGTTAAAACAATAGACTTGGTGATATCTGCAGAAAAGAAGAAGCAAACTGCTCAAATGTTTTCTAGCTATGCGTTCTTTAAAATCTGGTTTATCTACATCTATCTTATCTTTATCTATCTCGTTGGGAATGTAAGCATTTTAAAACCAGCAAGCTCCTGTGCTGATCCGCGATCAGGATATCCCAACCCTGGTCCTACAATTAACCTATATATAAATGGGTCTTGGGTCTGCAAATCCTTAACGCAAAACTAGTGAGCACTCAACAACAATCCAAGAGCCAATCCACAAATGCTTAATTTACAATTCGCTGGCACATCCAGTCAGATTTATGCAATACACATTGACTGGCGCAAACTGCAGAGTATACTGCATCCTCCATCACAACGTTAATTTAAACCTATACCTGATATAGGGTCGTGACCAAGCTGACATGGTATAAATCAGGTCATGGTGTAAAAAAGGTTGGGAATCACTGCACCAAAATAATTAAGGTGATTTGTTGTGACTAACAGATAATGTACAAAGAAACGGGTACTATGAATTTCATTATATTAAAGGCCAAACTATTGTATGCCAAAAGTCTAGGACACAAGGCATCTATATTGTGGGAAGAAAATATAAAACAAACCTTTTTTGCTGGACACAAAAAATTGCATGTCAATGTTTATATTCAAGCTTGTGTCTTCCTAATCCTTTGAACATTAGAAAACAAAAATCTATGATTCCATTACCTCATAAGTATAACTTACATAAACATTTAAGTGTCATTTGATTTGATTTGACTTGAAATTGGCTGTAAGACACGATTTCCAGTTAATTGTAGAGAAGGCACATCTGTCATATGTAAAAACCAAAATTATCTTGGATATTTAAAACAAAATAAAAACAAACAAGAAAAACAAGGCCAACAAACTTCAACTGTCTGGAAATTAGCCAAGAAAAGTAATTATAGTGCTTTAAATCTGTGGTAAATAATGTAGCATGTTCTAGAAATTCTCCGCTTTAGGGGACTTTTTTCAATAAGACCCAACAATGAATTTATATCTCCACTCTAGAGCTAAAACTGTTCATATCTGACAAAGACACTTAGAAGGTCTAGTCCTAACAGACATACTTTATCATTGTTTGCAAAAATACTTGATTTAAACTGGACAAATCAAGCTATGGGGATGTATTTTACTTTCTTTAATCTATAATCAAAGATTGTACAAAGGTGTGAAGTTACAAAAGAATCTGTTAGAGCAGTGGTATATACAAGTTTATCTGAGAACCAGTAATCTTTAATAACTTCCACTTTATAGTGTTAATATGAATGTACATTGATGTTTGCAGAGTTAACTAGACCGTTTTGATGTTAGGTTTTCATCTCCTTAAAAGACAGAATGTGTTGCCATTGGGGTAAAACATCACACAGATTAAATCAGTGGACATAATGGAAATAAAACATTGTATTTTACCCTGCTGTCCAGTATTTTAAAAAAAAACGTTTCATTTTTCATTATATGAAAATATATGGATGCATCTATGATTTTTATGGTCACATATATGTAATTACATATCTGTGCTAGAAAAACAACAGGTTAGGTTACAGAAAATAGTCCATTTTATGTGAGAAGTTTACTTATAAGGGAAATAAGCTCCACTTATCCCCAAATGCTTGCAAATAAGGCTACAACACGCCCCAGAATAAATGCTACTCTTGATAAAAAAAAAAGCCTATAGAAGTTTTCCTTTAAGTTTATTTTATACTCCAATTGACTGAAACCTAACCATTCTTTTACTCTTCAGTGGTGATGTGTAAATTCCTGTTGCACTGGGGGGTATGAATGAGGTATCAGGCAAAAGGTTGCTGACCTACATAAATCAGACAATGGTTATAAAGAATAGCTGTATGCTTTAAAATCCAATGAAAACGTCTCCAACAAGTGGAACTGTGATGAAACTTCTTGGAAGAAAAGGTAAGCCTGTTCTGCCTGTACACGCAATGAGGAGGGTGGTTTAAGATGCAAAATCTTGGATCCATGGATCACATTTCAGCACCTGATGGCATCCTGGGGTTACCTAGTCTCCAAAACTACAATTAGATGCCACCACCATGCCAACAAACCCAATCTGGCAGGCTTTCCAGAAGAAAGCCTCTGCTGACATCAAACCACAGATGTATGCACCTGGAGTTTCCTAAACGTTACTGGAATTTTGACTGGAAGTAGGTTTTCTGGTCAGATGTAACTAAAATATATTTTTCAGCAAAAACTACAGCTGGTTTTGGCTTAAAATAAGTCACTATGAAAGGAACCTGATCCTCAGAATAAACTTCAGTGGTGCAGCTGTGATGCTGTGCGGCTGTTTTTTCTCCCAGACATCCTGGAAATCTTCTACAAACACGTCATCATGGAGTCAAATACCAGGAGACCGTAAACCAACATCTGGCCGACTCTGTCAGGAGGAAAACACTTGGTCCTGGTAGGATCTTCCAGCAGGACAATGACCTAATACCTCCAAATCCACCTAACGTGATTCACTGACCACAGAGTTAAGGGTGTCTAGGTCCCGTCCCAATCCTCTGACCTAAACCCCACTAAAAACTTGTAGAGTAAGCTGAGGAAGAGTTTTCAAGCCAGGTTCATGGACTCTGGAGAGATTTCTTGATGGAGGAGTGATCTCAAATCTCTGTAATGTCTTTTCCCACCTGAGCATTATATTGGAAGCCTCTTTGCTGTCATGGAATAGGGAGGGTCAGCAAAGTGGTGCCAATACTTGTGATACAATGCCAATTTTTTTATGTCTCCCGCTAATAAGTTCACCATGGCGAAAGGTTAGATTTCTCACAATCTCAGTTTCAGACCTAGCTCATAAACATACTTTTTCCCTAAGAATTTTTGGTCCTTTTCCCTTCCTTCCATCCATCCATCCATCCATCAATCCATCCAGTTTCTGTAACCACTTATCCTATTTAGGGTCACGGGTTGGTCCTTTTAGGTTTTGCATCACACCGTTTGTCTTTACCCAGATGTTCTACCCTGCAACTGTAGCTCAAGATGTGCCTCAGAACACGTGACAATAAAACGTGAACTTGAAAGGTATGAGAAGTCCATGTCTGAAGAAAAACTAGATCTGCCCACTGAATAGTTTTAAACTGAATGTGGCAGAACATTAAATATCCTGATACCAACTGCAGCTTAATTCATTAAGTATTAAAACATATTAGCGTCTTTCTGCCGCGAGTAGCACTCAGGAGGATTCAGGAGAAGAAAGAAGGTGCAGAAAATGAAACACAGAACCAGTCAAGGCATCCCCCTCTGACTTGGGTACCAATTTAATTTTGGAGATGAGGTGGAGTGACCCCGGTAACCAGACTTCTGGGGGGAAATCCTGACATCGCCCCTTGAATAATTCATGGCTGAACTACGACGACATGTGACGATAAGGACGACAAAAGCATACCAACCTTCCTGGCCTGAAACTTTGATGGGCTCCCCATTGCAAAATGCTCCTTTCCCCCTGCGGGCTGTGTACATCTTATCCTCGACACAGCTGTACACCACCCCGAACTCGATCTGCGGCATGACGGTGAAAACAAAGGTCCAGGTTCAAATTCACTTTCAGAGAAAATGATTGGCTGTGGAATCTGTGCACGGCCTGTAAGTCCACACCAATCCCACTCTGTACATGAATTCTTTATTTGCCATAGATATGTAACTGTGACTACCCAGAATCCCAGTAAAAAATGAAACTTTTATCTGTCATTTGTGCAAGAACAGCTACTGGGACACCTTTAGCTGTGGCATGTCCCATCATGCTCTCCTTTGAGACATTATATATA
>JAODUD010000001.1:24459461-24469647 GCA_026784285.1 Stomatorhinus walkeri | reverse complement strand
GTTGTCATAGTTAGCATTAGCATTTTCCCTATAGAAATGAATGAGCGGTCCCCATAAGGATATGTTTACCCTACACTTGTGTGCGTGCGTGTGTGGGTGAGAGAGAGAGACCTTCACATTCTTTTTTGAAGAGTTCTGATTGGATAATAATTGATACAGTAAGCCATTTGGCACTCAGTGATTTGCTGTTTTCACAGTCTGTTTCTCATCATTTTGCCAAAACTTTCCAATAGGCTCAGGATAATCTAGAAATTATCTTTCATTTCAACAAAAATGGAATACTATAATCACCGTTACATGTTACATTTTGTAATATCACAACTAACAATCAAAAGCTAACAATCAAAATATCATTTTTTGTTAATTTTGTACATTTTATTATCTAATTAGGAATGTACTTGTCTTTGCTTCAGGATGACAATGGAAAACTAATTATAATAATCAAAGAAAAATAGACGGATATTTGTAATGGGCAATATAGTACTTGATGGAAAACCTGGGATTTTAGAATTTGTAGCTTTCGTTTCTATTAATTATTTGCATTTACCTGAAGAGACTGGCATTCCATTCACGGAATACGGAATACACCAAGCTTCCCATTCAGTCTCATTACTAATTTCACTTCTAGAAAGATGCTGTTAAAATACCTTGCAGTGATTATAAATTCTGCTGGCAAATATATTACACATAAAGCCACAATGTCAGGCATGTTGGGAGCCACAGCCAGAGGCAGTCCTGTGTCACTGCGTATCTTACAGTGTCTTTATCCACATTATGGTCTTGTTATTAACAATCCCTGACATGATGTTCTTCACCTCATCATATCACATCTTTCAGATCGTAATGATTACCTTACTTCTCCTACTATAATAACATTAATTATCCAAAATAAAAAAGACAATAATTTGTTTATAATGTCCACTCTCAGTAAAATGTCCACTCATCATTCATTCATTCATTCATTCTAATTCAGATTTATATGCGCTCTTAAATTCACTCCACCTGCATAATGGTTGTGTTCCTTCTCTGACAGATCTTTAACCAGCACTCTGTTTAGTCCTGTCAAATGAAGGATTGTGTGGAACATTTTTCCCCATTCGCAAAATAACAGCTGACTTCTAGAAACGCAATCCTCATCCAGAGCAGGGAAGACAGCTCACACCAGACTCTGCAGTCAGCCCATATCCAACAGCCCTTTCCCAGAAGCAGGCTTCCTCCTGTTCAACTACTTTAAGTCCATACCCTTGGCTGTATCACGAAAATTTAAGAGCACAATAGAAATGATCAAAACAGAAGATTCTAGAAAGTCCAAGCTGGAAGCTTTAAGCCACCTGTGAAAGCCTCTTTTACAGGTTTGTATGGGAATTAATAATGGTGGCCAAACGTCATACTTTTAATCTCTTATAATACAAGAGACATCATGTGCATTCCAGTTGAGTAACAGTAGAAAGAAAATCTAAAACGAAAATGTTATAAACATCCACCAGATTAAATAAATGTTCTGGTGAAATTGTTGAAATCAGTAATTTTGTTTCTAAAAATGGAAGCCTTGCGACCATGCTCAGGACAAGTGATTGGGACATGGATGGATGGATGGATGGATGGATGGATGGATGGATGGACGGATGGATGGATTTCCAAACATGCAGATCAAATTGACGAATACCAACTTTGACTATCAGGGATCATAGCACGCATAGATGCTCCTCTACTTACAAATGAAATATGTTTTCCGAACGGCCGTGCATAACTTGAAATGTTCATAAGTCGTTATTCAACATCATTTTAAGGGTATACACAAGTACATATGCTACGCTGCTGCGCAGTGGGAGTAGCGGCCAGAAGTCGTACTAGGCAGAACAGGCGTGCAGAAAAAAAACTGATGTTGCGTACAGGAAACGAGAGCCCAAGGAACACATTTTGGACTTACAGTCCTCTTTGTTCATATGTCTGAAAGTTCATAAGTAGAGGAGCGTCTGTACTCACTGAAGTTTCAGAAGAGCCTTTACCATTTGTAATATTTTTGATTTACAAATTATTTACATGATTAAAATTCACATCAACCCAACATGCTAATTAAGAACTAACTATATTTTTTTCTGGTGTACCTCATCACATTAGAAATATTTTACTGTATGTGTAATATTTTAAGACTTCGATGCGAATACAGCAGTGACAAAGAATCTGGTGAGATCAGAACATGATTAACATTTGTATTAAATAATGTCTCATTCTTGGAAGACAAGCAATGCTCCAGCTTTTAAGGAACAGCTGAAGCATTAACAGCTTTCCTCAGTATATGTGACTGTGAAATACTTTACAGTAAAATGGAAATGGGTGGCTTATATTTTGAAAGGGTCTGCCAACAGAAATGGCGTCATCAGAGGGTGGTAAATTACCCTTCTTAGACAGAGGTCTTAAGCTTCACGTTAGTACTAATTCTAACATTTTATTTCTGAATTGCCTGTCACAGTCACAGTTTTCTGGGTATATTAGTCTTGAAGGAACTACGAACAACTGGAATCCCATGCAGGAGGCTCCCCTGTGTTATGACTTCTGTTTCCTGGGGTAGATGGTTGGATGGATGACCTAGTAAATTTGCAGAACTATTGTTAACATATCAACACCTGAGTCTACAGTGAGATTTGTAAACCTTGGTAAAAATTCTTCTCAATGCTATTTTTTAATACTATAGGGTGAACTACTTCTAAGTGCCTGCCTTCCCACTCGGTTCATGACATCTGGAAAAGTCTGAGACAAATATTGACCGCAGTCTTACTGTAATGGAAATAAGAAAACAATTCATGAAACATTATACATTAGAAAAATCGTCGATTAATTTGAATAATCAAGAAATAATAATAATAATAATAATAATAATAATAATAATAATAATAATAATAATAATAATCCTCCGTATGCTCTTTAAAATCCGACAGGGCACGATCTCGAAAAAAGGAGTGGATGTTTTTCAGCTTTAGCTTTTGGCATCCGGGACTAGAGGAACATAGGAAAAGGGGCCGCTGGCAGTGATCTATAAACCAGCGCCGATCCGGAGCACCTCTCCTCATGCGCGTACTCGACGGGACCCCGTTCGTTTCAAGTTAAAACCCAGACATGTTGCCAAGAAATACACCGCGACGCCTTTGAAAGCGTCTGCCAAGCGAAAACTCGATAATTGCAATCAGAGAAGCAATTGAAACTTTAATTTCTGTTTTTTTCCGCGCTGTCAATGAAAGTTATCGTGTGTGCACGTCGTGCCTCTGATGCGCTTTCCCAATCGCCACGTACGTCTCATCACGCATCGCTGCGGTATCCCAGCTCCGTGGGTGGGTCGATCTATGGGGGACCCTATCCAGCTGTTTCAAAATGCTCCCTTTTATAGAAACTGAAAGATAGAAAGCTGGGATTCTGGGGGAAAATATTCTTGTAAATGAAATCTCTTTTGAGCTCTGCCAGTATCTTGCTGTTTAATAGAACGCGGAATATTCAGTGCATACAGATAGTTGACAGTGACTTACGATAAGTAGAAGTAGTACACTTTCTGGCACCAACGGTATCAGTGACCTTATGGAAATGTTAGCGATAAGTATTAACTTCTTAGTTACTTGTTAATGTTTTTCTCTTCAAAGCTATCCGAAAGTAAATCCTTTGGCAGAATTTAATGTGTTGCTTCTCTTAAAGTACAGACAGTGTACACCAAGAATATACACATGACACTGAACTCATACCAGTACACCAGCAGTGTTTACAAATGCACATCTGCATTGGTAGAAATATGTTGTCTTTATTTTATCCTGTGCTTGTCTACTATGTGTGGACTCAAAGTCAGTGTCAAAAATCATGAAATTATGTGAATCAGCATCTCTGTGCCTCCTGTGACAGGTTCCAGCCTCATCGCCATTTCTCTAATGCAGTATGAATTCAGTAACTGCACTTTCAGTGAAGGTGAAGCATTCTACCTGTCCAGGGCTGTAGAAGCTTACTTCCTACAACTAGCAGCAACACATCTTTCCCATCAATTGGGCCCCATTTAATCAAAACACGCAGAAGAGCAAAGGTCTGGGACTATCAATGTTTGTTTAAAGATCTTTGAGAAGCATTGGCTTCACAACCCATTGAGTCTGGCTTCCCACAACGCCCAGATGGGACCGTGCGGTGTTTACAGCGTGACCAGCTGAGCACTTTTAAGAGGTTCTGGGTAGAGCCTCACATGTGGGTGGCTGGAGCACGTCAACGCGCATCTGGTGTTGCCTTTTGATGTGAGCGTGACGACCGATACTCTGCTAACAGCACCGGTGTGATAGTGCGGCAGCTGCATGCTAAAGAGCCCCGATTGCAGAGGAGATAAATAATCACTGCAAGAACGAGAAGGCTGGGCCAATAAGGTGGCTCAGCGGGTAGCACTGTGGCCTCTGCTGTCTAAAAACACGAGGACATACGGGGAAGCTTTATCCTCCTGATGTAGTAGGAAAAAAAACTATTTTAAATATTGATTAAAATTTTGATTTGATGGGAATGGTATGTTGGCAAGGTCTTGTGGAACTTCCAGAACATTTTGATTGGGGGGGCATCAGGGACTAGTTATATTTTTGGCGGCTAACCCTGGCATGGTCGCACCCTCCACACATGTGATGTCATCTTAAAGCCCTAACTGCCCTCTTTAAGGAACAATAGGACTCAGTAAGTCAACAATAGTCAACAATAGTGGCATGTACAGCACGAAAGATATGAGCAAAAAACCTAATGTCCTCTACAGAGGAGAAAAATTAACTGCTGGACCTAATAAATAAATTTGTCTCTGCAGGTTAGGATGGTATGCCTGAGATCAGAAGGTTGCTGGTTTGAATCCCAGCTTTGCCACATTTACCTTCAGGTCCCTCAGACTGGCCCTTAACCCCTAATTGCTCCAGGGACTCTCTGACCCTATTGATGAAGATTCTTTGGATGAAAGTGTCTGGGGAATAATTTAAACATGTAAATTTAAATCTTAAAACTTTTTTATAGATAAATACTATACTATGAATTTGTGCTCCTAAGTACAAAATATACCTGTTTAAACAGTCAGGTTTTCTCTAGCTGTCCTAAATAAGCTGGTTATTTATGTTAAGAAATTTGTCATAGAAACTAGTGTCGTCACCTGTCCAGTAACAGCATATTGTATGAGGTTTCTGAGCTTGTCCTGTTGGGGCAAATTTTGTGGGACTCTGAAGGCAATAACACGTGGGAAATCCGTGCTCAGGTTTGGTTTTGCGCTCTGATCTCCCCCAGTACACACACTAAAGAACGTTTCTGGGACCACCAAGCTGAAACATCTGTAATGCATGAGGCAAAGACCTCCCCTAAAAAGTTAGTTCCCTTGCTGCAAGCCCCAGCTGCAGGCTGTGTAACTCCAGCGTCTGAGTAAAACTTCCAAAATACCTGAACTCCTAAAACACAGAGAAACCTCTTCACTGGATATACACTGCTAAACTGGTGTTTAATTAAATCAGCTCACATCCTATATTATTCTAAGCATTAGCACTGAGTGTCAGAGATGCAGTTATGAGAACACGTCATGGTGATCTGCTCCGGATCCTTAGTATACATCCCATAATACCGGCAGTCTCCAGCCTACTTATGAATGGACTGCAATAAAACCTGTTAGATTAAAAAGTTTGTGGCACTCATGAAAACACTGCATCAATTCAGCAGTACACTGGCTTGCGGTACAGCACAGTACTGTATGTAGTTACTTTTATTATTACTGTGTAATAATAACAAAAACAATAATAACAATAATAGCAATATTATAATTAAATTATTATATTTCTGATTTACCTACAAATTTGACTTAAAGACATACTTAGGGTGTTATGAGAGTCCATGGTGAACAGTTCTGGATCCTTGTTGAAGGACACAGGAAACCAGAGAAGGAGATTTCAGATCTAAGGAGTACAAATCTAGACCAAGATTTTGTTTCACCCAACCATCTGAGTATTCTGTGACTTTGATTCTTTATACTCAATTGGTTGGTTGAAACAAAATCTTGGTCTGGACTCGTACTCTCTGGACCTGAAATCTTTACCTCTGCAAGGAACAAACAGTTTGCTTGAACAGACTCTGCAGAAGGCAGCGGTTTTGCTTTTGATCACACATCCAGTTCATTGTGGGTTTGACTCATGAAGGGGGTTATGAACGCAAAGGAAACCTTATGATACCACACAGATTAGAGTAATATTCAAGTATTTGGTGGGATAAAAGTATTCGACCTAATTTAGGCCAGTGTAACATGTAGAATGTCTTAGTGTAAAGGTGGTGTATAAATTTGGATTTTGGGGCATTTCGACATTTTACAGTTTATGAGAAAATGGGGTGTTTCCCTCGTAATCCTTCTCCAAGCTATTCCACATATCCTTGTAAATTAGAAACCAAATTTCTTTCAGGCTTTATAGGCCGTGCATCACATTAATTCTACCCAGATGACAAGGCGTTCTTATGCTGTCCAAACTAACAATTCATACAAGAATCTTACTATTAAACAATACATTCTGGCTTTTACAATTCATCAATAATTTTGCATTCAGCCAGCTTTATTTTATTGGAATGGGTGATTTGCTTGTGGATTTCTATGTGTTTTGTGTATATACATTATGTGCAACATAAACTGCAATACTCTTGAAGATAATAGTTAATATTAATTAGATATGTACACAAATGGCACTCATTCTGTAAGATTTCATACAATAACAATACTGGAAGGCAAACTTGATTACTCACTCATTTCTGAGTTTGTCATAACTTGTGCCTTGGTTGTGATTAAATGAGAAAGTTGCAGTTAAAATCAAGAACTGATTCCCATATGGTCAGAATATTTTTGATAACTATAAGGCATTACCATTAATGCTCCACTCCCACTTCTCCAATGCAGGGTTGCAGGAGTCCAGAGTGTATCCCAGAAGCTACAGAGCAAGGCAGGGAGCAACCCAGGATGAGGTGCCAACACATTGCAGAAGAAAAGCATTAGAATTTACGAATGTGCAAATGACTTACAAACGAGAGGTCAGAGCTGCTTTTCGGTAGGGTCAGGGCGTAGCTGGGAAAGTCAGCTGATCGGACTTGTGGTGCTGATTAATTTTGTCTATCGTTTGTTTGCTGCATTATTTATAAATTGTGTTTTGCTCCCAGTTAATCAGACCAAGTTGCAAGTGAAAGCCAAAAGTCTGTCGTCATACATTTGTTTGTTTTTCCATTCTGTTTGCATCTGCGGAAACTGCTTCTTCATTTCTAATGTGGGCCAGTGGGTTTTCTGCTGAATGCTGTGCTCCACCAATGGTTCATGACGAAGAAAAGCCAAACCCACAATAAACGACTCCTCATGGTTCTTTTCCCAGGATGACTGATGTGGGCTGGTGCACTGAATAATTATGAGCAATGCTCCAAAATATTGCTATAAAGGGGTTTCAGGTGTACAACAGTTGGTGTGTGGCTTTGTGGGTTAGAACTCCATGCCTACAATTGGACGGTTACCAGTTCAAGTGCCATTGGGCCATTGATCAAAGCCCGTAACTCCTAGTCATTGCAGGCACAGCCTAGCCCTGCTTTCTCAATTGTATGTCAATATGAACAAAAGCATTGGTACCACTGTACCATAAAGCTGCTTTATTATAACTTGTTTAATTTACCATTCCATAAACTCTTTACATGGGTAGTGTTATTGTAAAGTGGCACCAAAGCATCTGTAAATAATAAATAAACATCATTTAATTAATCTTTTTACAAACCTCTTTCTAAAAGACAATGTTACGGTTAAACAAAATTAATATCAGGTAACAAATTTATTAATCCTGAATTTTAAAGCTCAGCTCACAAATATGGTACAATAAAAGACCGGGTAAATACGTAAATCCGAAACAAGGGAACACGATGTGCCACAGTGCAAAGCAGTAATCTGTCCTCTGAGCGGGGGACCGAACCCCATCTGAGTGACGACATCACTGCCACAAACCAGGTGTCATTCAACAATAGCCTCCTTTCCATTACGGCTCCCCCTAATTTTCATTGACGGAGCAGCGTTCGCTCTGTCTGCAGCATACTCCGGTTAAGACTTGGAGTTATTCAGACGCTGGGTTTGCTCATCAAAACCCAAACTATCGTCGGAACAAGTGGTTCACTGGTGGAGCAGGTACAACCTAAATGCTGCTGAAGCCCAATTCATTTGGGCTAAATCAACAAGCGGCACAATTCAGTGCCACTGCGTACTCTCCCTGTCGAGCAGAAATAGACACCCCACAGAAGGTACATAATATGTAAGACATTTATAAATACACTAATTAATTGTGCAAATTTATGAGTGCTTTGGGATTACAAAATCATTCCTTGAAATATATTTATTTAATGATGATCTTTAGGGTTCTTTGTTGCCTGATCTTTATACAAACATAACAATGTGATTTGGATTCAGACTCAGCGCCTGATGATGGACAGCTGAAGACCAGCAGGTACAGTATAAAGATCTCCTTCTTGGGTACACAGTAATAAGTACAGTTCAGTTCTATGAACATTTTTAACTCGGCAATTTTGTCAGTTGGCAAAGATACAATCCTATTTGCACACGTTCTAAGGAATGACTGATGAAAACATTGCCTTTGTTTAATTTGTTATTCAGGGTCTGTCAGCTTTTTGGCAATGTACTTTAAATGGTTATCACTCAGGTTTAAAATAGAATGCAGGTGCAAATCTGATACTGGAGTAAAACCCTGAGAAATTGTAACCATATAAAGCTTGAGCAACAAGGGAGGTGGGTTAGAAACATTAAATTTGCACAAGTTTCCTCTAGGCGATCTATTTCCTGCTGCAGTTCAAAAACATGCTACTAGCTGAACTGGTGCCTCTCCTGTCGCAGGTGATTTTGCTCATGAATGCATGTATCCTGTGAAATGGGCTGGCTTTCTCGCCAGGGTTCTAAAACAGACCCCTGTGACTCTGTACTGGATCAGGGGGTACGGAATATTTGGAATGTTCTATGGATACGGTAAAGATAGTAAACATTACAGTGGAAACTTGGGTATTAGCTTAGCATTAGACTAGAGTAAGAGTCCGGATTAGATAATTAGGCCATGGGTTAGTTTAGCATATAAATTAGAGATGCACTAATCCAGGAATCAACTGCTGCTTACAAATGAAAACACAAAGAGATTGTCAAAAAATCAGGGCTCAATAAGGACAATAAAATAAATCTATTTAGCTCTAAGTATTAACGCATATAAATTAGGTAATGTAAGTATTTCAGATTTTAAACAGCTATATCAGACAGTAACAGTTGTGGATGTGCTAAAATACTGAAAGCAAACCAAGACTTTATACAACACATAATTATCCTACAGAGCTAGATAAATTAGCCATCATCTTCATGTTCATACACTGAACAAAAATATAAACGCAACACTCTTGTTTTTGCTCCCATTTTTCATGAGCTGAACTCAAACATCGGAAAATTTTTCTACATACACAAAAGACCCATTTCTCTCAAATATTGTTCACAAATCTGTCTAAATCTATGTTAGTGAGCACTTCTCCTTTGCCAAGACAATCCATCCCACCTCACAGGTGTGGCATGTCCAGGTGCTGATTGGACAGCATCAATATTGCACAGGTGTGCCTTAGACTGCCCACAATAAAACGCCACTCAGTAAAAAACCAGTCAGTATCTGGTGTGGCCACCATTTGCCTCACGCAGGGCATGATGGTCGTGGATGAGGTGATGGTCGTGGATGAATGGCACAACAATGGGTCTCAGGATCTCGTCACGGTACCTCTGTGCATTCAAAATGCCATCAATAAAATGCACCTGTCTTCGTTGTCCATAACATACGCCTGCCCATACCAGAACCGCCACCACGGGCCACTCGATCCACAACGTTGACATCAGCAAACCGCTCACCCACACGACGCCACACACCCTGTCTGCCATCTGCCCTAAACAGTGAAAACCGGGACTCATCTGTGAACAGAACGCCTCTCCAACGTGCCAAGCGCCATCGAATGTGAGTGTTTGCCCACTCAAGTCGGTTACGACGACGAACTGCAGTCAGGTCCAGACCCCGATGAGGACGACGAGCATGCAGATGAGCTTCCCTGAGACGGTTTCTGACAGTTTGTGCAGAAATTCTTTGGTTATGCAAACTGATTGTTGCTGCAGCTGTCC
>JAODUD010000001.1:24410389-24428338 GCA_026784285.1 Stomatorhinus walkeri | reverse complement strand
GGGGGGGGTACAGAGACAGAGAGGCATTATTATTGCTATAGTTGCATGCGTATGTTTTTTGTTATGCAGTATTCTATGACCACAAATTGAAATAAACAAGGACAAACATTTCTAATAGGTGGCACAAGGGTAATCGAGAGTGGCCAGTGTCTCTCTAGGCCCCCAGCCCCCCCATCACCAGCCACAGTCACATTACAATTCATCAGAGCTCGTCTCAGTACAGCCTGCCATTCCTGTAAATTTCCCCAGGCATAAGATGAGATACCAGTTCACTATTGCTATTTGGAGAATTTATATATGTACGCATCTGTCTATCTATCGCGTGGCAAATCAACTTTGGCATCACAGTTTATGAGATTTTTTGACAGAGCTCAGTGGTAGCAGCACAGACATTTTTTTTTATCAACATACACTTCCTTATCCCAATCTGCCACCAGAGACGTTCCTCATGACACATTTAATATTCCCTCCATCCATATCACACAGATCCTGTCGATTTTGCAATGGTTATCTCCTGAGTGAGTTACTGTGCAATGTTAGCATTTGATGTCAGACTTCTGTCTTTGAACGTATGTATATCAGATTTTATTATGTAGTTGACTAGACAGTCGATAACTCCATCCATCTATGCATGGCCTGAGCCCATTTATCAGTTACACGGTGATAGTGAAACAGGAGCCCAGAAATCAAACCCCAAACACTGGGGGTTTCCCCACATGTTACCCACTGAGCTGCCACATGAATTTTATGCCTTTTAATATTTATAGTGTTTGAAATAAAAGGTGATGAAAAGGGCTGATTCCAGAATTTGACCCTTCCAGGTGGGCAGCCCCCACTAGGGATGCCATCCACATGTCGGGGGTGCTACGAAATCTGCTCTAAACTATGGGACAAATTGTGACATCAATTTAAAACGATAATTTTTCAGGGGGGCTGATATAAAAAATTGGGTTTGTAATGCCCCCCCCCCAAAAAATCTTTAATTTAATCGTGTGCGTAAAGCCACACACAATGTTTTAGTGTATACACGTGTTTACTTTACTGATGTCTAGCAGGAAATTCTAGAATGGTAATTCAGTTACTACCAGTTGTTAGTATAACCCAGATACCCGCTTGCTCACTTCTGAGTAGAAATGATCCACGACTGCCCCTATTTATGCAAATCTGAAGCCAGCTGCAAGTGTAAGACATTCAATTTACCAAGGGCCTTAATGGAACTGTTTTTATGGATATGGGAACACATTAATCACACCTGTATGCTATATCCCAAGATACAGGAATCATTTGTTTGACTTCTTGCAGTGTTCATAGTCACTCCTGAACCTTGAGGTTCTGTAATCATATATTCTAGACCAGGTGACCCCAGGGATCTTCAGCCATATCTTGGTCAAAACCTTGCCTAGAGCGTTTAGCTTAGCCAAGACTATTGACAATCACTCACTTTAGGTGGCCTGCATATTTACATTAACTAACCTTTTATCTGAAGTGAATTCCAAATATGAACCAGATTATTGTGGTTACAATTGATATTCACCAGTCAGACTAGAAAAAAATTACATTTTCATATGCTTGTGTGTACTTACTGTTGAACCTTGAACCAAACACTGGGTAGCCATTATTGCTTTTTTTGAAGAGGGAATAGACAACTGAAAGTCCTTGTTTTAAAGTTACAGGATCAATGATGAACATTTCCCATAGAGCTTCCAAACCAATAAATATTTAGCATTTCAAGTGGATGCATTTATCTGTATTTTATTGTGGAGTAAATAAACGCAGGGCTTGGCAGGGGGAAAAAAAAGCAATTGATTGAGATAAAACAGCGTTTTGTGTATCATGAAATCACTGTCTAAGCTTTCTTAACCCTGGTTCCCCATGCTCCTCAAATACTGTATACTGAAGATAAATATATCGGATTTAAAATTGGGAGCAGGATTTAGAGAAGCTAGGCTTTGAGGTTTTGATTGAGAGAGAAATGCATTCTTTATACCAGAGAGCATCTGATTATGTGGGACATATTTCAAAGATAAATTTAGTTTTTTGGGGGAAAAAAAAGGTGTTTTTTTTTTTTGTTTTTTTTAAAACGACCATAGCGTTTCAGATGGCAAAGTCCAAAGAAATCAGATATCAGGTGTGGCTTGAGAGAGTTGTTACTCTAAAATAAGGCCTCTGTCAACAGGCCTGCAGGGGCGGGCGTTCCATTTAAATCATCACAAAACAAGAGTTACATTGCTAACACTAACATCTTAATGCTACAGTGATGTAGAAATGAGTCTTAGGCATAGCTGCACTAATTAAATTGCACCAATTAACCAGTTTAGTATCATTCCTCATTTTTCCAGGGAATTTATTTTGTTAACCAAAGGTGAACACGTGTCCTTTCACTACTAGGATTACCCAAACTACTTACAAATTTTGAATGAAAATGCTTGAAACATATTTAATAGCTACCATTTAAAATATTTCTTATCCTTCATCAATGATACAAATTTGCCAGTAATACTTGTGCATTTCTTGACTTAAATGGTAACTGGTTCATTGGTTGACCAGTGTTGACCGGGAAAAACATCACGATGGGCAGGGTAAGGCTTCACAGGGGGTTCTGTATTGACAGTGTTGACACTTGGTGATGTGGCAGACATTACATAATAGGAGCCAACTGATGCAGCGAAAACCGCGTTCGTTTCATTCCCGGAGACGTCTACAGCGGTTTCCATCGGAATTTCTGCCGGCTCCTCGACAGGAAGCAAAACATTTGTCTCTGCCACGGGACAGGAAGTGGAAGCAGCCAGAGTTTCATTTTCGGTTGTAATCAATGAGGAGGCTTCAGGTGAGGTTTCCACTGTGAGAGTCGCTGCTCGTCTCCGGCCGAGTGCCCTCATTGTGACAGGAATCGACATACACCTGCAGCAAAATGAGAGAAAATCAATTTTGAAGAGTTTAAAAAGAAAAAAGGCCACCAGAACAGCCATGTTATGACACCTCCCAATGATGGCAATGTACAATGAAAAGTCTTAAACAAGAGGTATATTGTACTATAATGATTCAACATTTATTTGCATATTGGGAAAATGGAAAATTTGAAGGAAAAAAAAAAAAAAAAAGTAGTCTCACCTTTTTAAGACCCGAGAGAGGTAATCATCAGTAAGGGCTTCCATCCTGCCACGTGGAAATAATCTACAGCTAGTCTGTCGAGAATCATCTATGTTCACCAAGACTGCAAAGCCACCAATGAAAGGACACCCAGTCACAGGGTATATTTGTATTGCGACATTTACAGTACCAGTCACAAATCTGGATATACCTACTGAAAACCTTCTCAACAAGACCCTAAGGATACCTCAGGGTTATATATTATCTTGTGAGCAAGTGTCCTGACAGATGACCCCACCGTCCCTTGATCTAAAGTCTATACAGCTGGTTTGAAATGACAGAAGTGGGGCTATTTTGAAGAGTATAGATTTCACAAAATCCTGAGATGACACTTCTCTTGGTTGTACATTGATATGTACAGTATTAATTCCCTTGAGACCTTGCACTACAAGATGAATACAGTGAGAAGAAATGCATGTGTCCAGATCGTTGACTGATACTGTATGCTTCTGGCAAGTTCTGTACAGACTAGCAAAATATTTACCATTTTACAAAAAAAAAATATTTATACAGTAACTGGAATTCTTAAAATGTAGATAAATCAATTTTTTTCAAAGCTCACAGTGATTGGAAGATGGATGAAGTAGACTAGCATGAGGAAACATGAGGATTTCAAGGGCATTTCAGTAACTAAGTTCTAAACGCAATGTTCCTTTGATGCACCTCCTTCAGGTATGGGTGCCAATACTTACGCACAGTTAGACTGTCACTGTGGGCTTGGGAGAAGTGCAGAGAGAGTCTGGAGTCATTCTCTAGAATGACCTCACAGTGGAAATCAGCTTCTGAGGCTGGTGGGGTGAATGACAAGAGCACCAGGAGAAATGACAAGCAAGACTCGAGCTTTACAAAACTGCTAAAACATCTAGCCTGGTGAAGCCTGAATGATGGCCCAATTCCTAAGCACCAAATCACGCTCACAGACCTTTACCGGGCCTGTAGCATGTGATGCAGCTGAACAGTAGAGTGTTGATGGCAGACTGGTGCCGCAGAAGCTCCAGTAAAGCCGGAACGTGGGCTGGGTGTGAGAAGGGAATTTCACGCACGAAGGATCCTTCCAGGGAAGTGGAATTCTCCATGGCTTCTGACAAGGCAAAACTGTAGGTCTGGTTCTTGGGAAGAAGCTGGGGGGGGGGGGCATGGAAATTGAGGAGAAAGGTGTATCTACAAAGTAATACATGAAAACATTTAAGGACAGTACCCACATATGGTGAATCTCATAATAGTTTCGCAATAATTTAATTAATAACCCACCTTTCATAGACCAGGGGCCTGAATCACCAAGCAGGATTTCCTGCTTAGCTCGATAACTTGTCAGATTTAAGGTAGCCTAGGCTAAATGGATTTTATCTTCATTCATTCAGATTTAGCCCAGACTACCTTTTACTACAGAAAACTGAAAAACATCCATTTTATAGGGACTTCAGTGCTGTCTATCAATTTAGCTTTTTCTTGGGATTGACTAGTTTTGGGTGTAGAAATGTCAGGCTTCACTAGAAAACAATGGGAGTGAATGGTATTCTTTTTGTGGTGATTAAAGCACCAAAGAAATACATTAGCGAAACTCAAAAGCAATACATCTAACCAGAAATCATGACCAGGTTACTCAAGATAAATTCACAGTCAGCAGTATAATGCAAGAAGAATATTTCCTTCTACCAAAACGCCACACACCAACCATATCATGCAGAAGACAGTGCCAGGATGCTCATATCTTTGAAAATGGTTTCTACATGACCTGCCCCTTAAAATCCAACAATTTATCTGACTTAGGAAGAATTTCTGCTTTGTGAAACAACCCCTAAATGTAACTTTATAAAAAATACAGCTCTGCAAAAAAAAATTAAGACCACAGCATTTTTTTGTTTCACTCATTTCTCAATTTATGGATATGAGCGTGTAAAATTATATATATATATTTTTTTTTGCAAACTCCAGCCTGGCTCTTCCCCTGTTTCTCATAGACTTCAGTCCTGCTTCTAGCAGCCTGATACGATCCCTGTCCTAGCAGTGCACTTCACACCTGCGCTTAATGTTTCCCATTCTTTCTGAAGGTCACTTGATGTCATCCTGCGATTCACGAGAAACTGTTGGACAAGTTGATGGCCATCGCTGACATTAAAAAAAAGTCACTTCTACCCTCAACCTGGCTGGTTTCTGGTCACTCCCAGTGTCTCCAATTCCACCTTGTTCTTGTGTGCTGCTGTCTTACAAATTCTGAACCTGGAAACAGCCTGTTGTTCAGAATAGCCACTGCTAGCAGAACCACAATTAAACCAGGATTTAACAATGCAGATATTTACATTGGGAAAATTGAGACCTCTCCATGAGCTGTATATGCAGACACAATGGAACAAACAGTATTTTATACAATACATTTTTCCCCATATATTAATTTGATCCAACTATCCAACCGCCTATCCATTAAAGGTCTCTGGTGGACCCAGAGATGTACTGATTAATTCTGCAGATCTATCAAGATCCCTATTTTAGAAGGAATACAAGTCGACAAATAACCAACATCCATTGGACATCACAGGCAGCACCTTTAACATATGTAATTGGTCAGACTACTGCAGTGCCTTTATAGGGTTGTTAGTTTTTCACCCCCTTCCATCCAATCAAAAGACTTTAAAAATCTCATAGCTTAAGTCGCAGCCCACTTTTAGCCAATCACTGTTTCAATTCCCCAGCAGAGCCACAGGCATTAAAATCATAATTCACAGTATGTTTAACCCTCAGAATACCTGCCATTGATGCCATTCCAGAGTCAGCAACTGAACTGACGGCACATGTGCTTGTAGTGAACGTAGTTCCAGAATACATCTGGAAAATCAGTGCGAAGTATTCATGTTTGGATCATATTCACTCCAGTTTATTTTGTTCTCAGTATGTGGCCAAAATGTTTCATCTTGCATTTTAAATTCTGGTAAGCAAGTGGTATAATTACTGATAGTTATGACGAGCACTTAAATCGGGACGACTGCTATATACAAATTGCATCTTCATATTGGTCTATTGATTACCCAGTTACTCATTATAAAAACACTGAAAAACTCAAACACTTATTGTTAGTACTTTCTCCGGCATATACAAACCACAAAGTGAGCATCCCCATTTTCCCAAGAACCACTGTGGCCATTTTCCTCCAGAACGTTCTCCAACAGCAGCTGGGGGTAGGGCATCCACTTCAGGTCACTGTCACGGAGGGTCAGTCCTGTAACAGGTCAATGATAGAACAAAAACATGTATTAAAGCGTTTTAGAGCATTTAATTCCAGTTAGTGATGAGCTCCAAAGGGTTACATCCACTGTCTATACAAAAGCACTTGCGCGTGGTCTCCACCTGTGATTTTCTGAACCCTGAGGACTATGGAGGACATCATTGCCAGAGGAGGTCGGAGCCTGAGCAGGAAGCAGGAGGGAAGCTCGTCACTATTGCTCTCCTCCAGGGGAGAAAACACTGGAAGCCTGTAGGGACAGAGGCCATCGAAGGGACTCCTGACACAGCCATTGCTAATTGCCAACAATGCTAATAACGTTTACGGCTTTTAAGGGCAATTATCGTTTCCCTTTCTACCACTAAGAGAAGCAGACCAGGAAAGCCACACTCTGAACAGGCCCAATTCATTAAAAGATATCAGAAATACTTTCCATTTGTCTAATAATCACATCATAGAAATATGCAGTAGCACAGCAATACGTAAGTTTCAACAATATGCAGTCTGTACAGTTCATCTTCTTGATGGCCACCATGCAGGGCCGGCCCAAACCCGTTTTGGTGCCCTAAGCAAAATATGTTTAACCTAGTTGTCATGTGTCCTTCCTGTTTTAAGAGGACAAATCAGATGGGGCGGCTCCCTGGCTGCCCCAAGCAGCAGCTCAGCTCACTTATACCTTGGCCTGGCTCAGCCACCATGCCACAAATTACATAAGAGTAGGTGACGGTACCCCTGTGAGTCAATCTGAGGTGGCTGTGGGATCAGGGATGACGTCGGTAGCCTCTGTGTACCGCTGATAGTCCCAGCCGTAACAAAGGCCAAACGACCACCGGTGGTCTGCTCTAGGATGATGAAAATGATACCCATGAACAGGGAATATACAGGTGAGGGGTCACTGTGATACTGGCCCCAGCTGAAAGCTGATTGGCCCCCGGAGTTCCCCTTCCCATGTTACTCAGCAACTCAAAACACGAGTTGCTGTATAAATTATACCCCCTCCTCCCTTATGCCCCCACCTAGAATTGCTCGTGCTCACCAATGGATTCATAAAGCAATAGCTTTATTCATAAAATTAAATAATACGCTAATTTTCTCAGGTTCAGCATGGATTATAAGGTGTACCTGCATTTTTGGTCTCTATGAGAATGTCATATGGGCTCAGATAGTATTCAATCGTCATGGGGTTTCCTGTACAGACATTAAAATGCTGAAATGAATGCACTGTTGGTTGTCAAATGAATATTTGGACACTTGCTTCAATACCTTCTCTCCGGGGAACGATATAGCCAATTCTTCCATTGAGAACTGTGTCCACATGAACATCACAGACCTCCAATGATCTGAAAGTGAGGCCCAAGCTTCCTTTAGAGTTTCCAGACTTGGTTTTCCCATTTTTCATAAATTTATAGTTGTAATATAGAAGAGAATCTTTGATGGAGAGGTTTCCAGCTAGCTTCAATATATCCGCTATTACAGTAGTTTAATCATTTGAAAATAACCACAATCATAAAGGGAGACCGATCTTTCAATAAAAAAAGGCATGAATTGTAAGTGAAATTGCACGCATGAAATCAGACATAATGTCTTACCTGGGCAAGTTAGATATCTTAAGCAGATCTTTCTCCAGGCACTGAAGAGCATTATAGATCTTAATCTTAATTTCACTGCAAGGCAGAAAAAAATTACTACAACTATAAATGAATTTCATTTAAACTATATCATGAGTCCGTACTTGTCTCCAGGTATGTTGTAGAAGGAATTCAGGCAGTCCAGCTTCACTGAAAACTCTTCATACTTCTTTAACCTGAGCAATAAAAACAGTCAGTGACTTTGGATCTGTATCAAATTGTTAGCTCTTTCAAGTCTAACTCTAAAGGTTTGCAAATATTAACTTTTCTTACCGTAGAAGTTTAAGCAGAGTTTCAGAAGACTGAAAAACCAAGCACATACAGATAAATGACCCACATGATTGAAACTAATGTTTAATGCTTGTTATTGCCAAGGACATGAAGGTTTATATGGATAAAGAACACAGCTGGGAAAATCAGCTCTGCTACTGTACTAATTTCACAAAACCTGTATTAGTTCAACAGTCTTAAGACCTTCATCTCATTTATATATCTAAGCAATTACTAGCAGCTACCTAAATACACACAAGTGTTACTATACAGCCATTAAAATAAGCAATATTTAGTCCAACGACTAATGTTATGAACAACGGTAAGTACAATACGGACCATACATACAGGTCTGCCTGCGTCACCCTTCCACTGGGGCCTGTCAGTCCTCAGCCGAACCCTAACCCCATACCTACAGATGCGGATCGTCCTTAGCATTACGCATTAAACACCGTACGGCAGTATTTTGAGATACCTGGGTTCCTGTTGCTATTGCTGTCACCACTGGAGTTTGACTATGAATCGCAAGAGACCATACACTTGCATTGATTTAACACATGAGGCTGACAGTCGAGACAAATGTGCAGCAATCTCAAGCCAAGATACGTAGAGAGCATTTTTTTTCCACCCACCAAAAATAACTTCAATATATAGCATGCACTTACGCCATAAAAGTCACACTATTAATTTTACTAGGCAAGTTATTTTCAGTATTATAGGCTAACATATCATCCAAAAAGAATTTTAATTGTGTGTGGCCAACTGCGAATACCTGAAACTGCAAATGTCAAATTCACCAATCTGGAGAGGCAACTATTTAGCAGTATTTTGGGCTACCTGAGTTTGCGTTACTATTGCTGTGGTGCAGTATGGAGAAGAACCTACTGCAGACAAATCACTTACCTCCGGGGCCTCTCCATGCTGGGCCAACTTGACATCCTGCACCCCATCTCCAGAGAGCAGAACCTCTACATAGAACATGTCTGAGGTCAGATAGCACGTTGACTCAGTGGGGCTCATGTGGGACCCTAACCTGTGGGCCATATTCTCTCTTAAACACCATGCATAATAAACTGTATACAAGTAACATTTTCATAAAAATCAAAGCGAAAGGATAAAACCAAAGGATAATTACTTCTAGGTTCGTTAAAAAAAAATCCAGGGCTCAATATCTAGTACAAAGTTAAAAATTATCATCCACATTTGGTCCTGAAGTGAAAATATTTTGTTTTGAAGGTTTCTTTGTATTTGAAATGGAAGCTGAACTCACTGCACACTCTCAGCAATGGCTAACAAACAAAGCAGGAACAGAGCTACCAAAAATCAAGGACACAACCCCAACCCCCCCCCCCAAACTACCTCCTCACCAGGCTCAGGTCAGGAAAGCGCTTCAGCTGTCTTTCATTGAGAACAGACATGCTCAGAGAGGTTCTACCCTCAAGCAATCAGATTACTTAATACTTGAATCAACAGCTGTAATTTAATATTCACTCCTTATTTATGCAGCATGCACTTTATTTGAACCGTGTTACACAACAACTCTGCCCCCCTAGTATAACTATGCATGTTCCTTATTTATTACACATCTATTATATTTACTTTTTGCATCTTTCTTGCTTACTTTTATTACAATGGCAGAGACACCCACTTTGCATTTCACCACAGGTTACGGTCTGATTATATAGCTTGCATATCAAAAAAGCTACGTCTGATGTTTTGTGTAAACAACATGCAAAGCAAAATCAAAACAAAAAAAAAAAAACTGGGTGTCACAAGAGTGTGTTGCACCATCTCTGTACACAAACCCTCTCTGCATAGCGATCGTCTCCAATCTGGATATAATGGCGCTCACTGAACATTCTGAAAAAGAAATGAGAATATATCACATGCATACAATAAGCCCCAATTAACATGCATTTTAAAATGCAAGAAGAAAATATTATTAAAGGATGTTATAAACTACTCATATTTTGTGTTAAGATAAAAAGCATGACTTCTTACCGTTCATTGCTTCATACAGTTTTGCTAGACAACTGATAAGCAGTGGACTGGAAACGGAGGCTGCTTTTGATTTGTCCTGTAAAATGTTGAGTCCTTTTTACATTGTTTAAGAATTTATGGTTACTGACAGTGCAATAAAAAAGAATCCCTATTATAGAATTGCTCGTAATCCATTACAGACTAATTAATTAAAAAAATATTATTAAAACAAAATCATGCTCAAAGTACATTTTTCCTAAAAAGGGGAAACGCAGACTGCATAATAGTGAGATTTCTATTGACTTCAAGCCAGATGGAAAGACCAACTACGAAGAAGCCAAAAAGAATGTAATACACATCATATAGATACTTGCTTAATTATTACGATCATGCACATTTAAGATTGGGCTAATGCATAGGCCTACAAGGCAAGCAGGATGCATTTGAACGCTTTAGGGAGGCACTAATCAACATAACCAGAACTAGGAAAACAGAGGTTTTTACACTGTTGCATTTGGCCGTTTACTTTCTTAAGTCGGTCCAAGCTGTTCAGCTACATGTTATAAAACGGTTGTTTAGTCTGTTAATACGGAGAGAATTTATACAAATCAGAAATTCCAAGAGCTTACAAGACCCCAGATAATAACATTTAAAAAACGGTAAAAGCCATTACCGAAAGATAAAATCACTTGACTCCAATTACACTGATTACAGTAACATGAAATAGGCCTACATTCGGGTTCCGGCAATTTCTAACAAATATTTTGCAGCGCCGTTTGGTACCGTTTCAGGGGTGTGTGCAGCGCTCGCCAAGCACCTACGGACACGCTGCTGCGTCTCACTCCACGGTCTCCCGGTGTACTTAGATCGCAGCTCAGAAATGATGCATTTATCAACAGCTGGAAACAGATGCATCGAAAGAGAAAACGCTGGAGCGCGAATGAATGCACAAACAAACAAAAACAGATAACTTTCATACTATAGAAACCGCGTCTAACTTCATTTGTCATTTATTTAGGCCGATTATACATTATAAACGTTATACCTCTGTGCTTTGGCTCCATTTTTGAGAAGCGTGAATTTGACCCGTAAATTACCCGCTGAAATGCTATAAAGAAAGTTTAAATGGATCATTCAAGACACGTGTGTTTCACGAGGGGCGGGGATGCTTTAAGTGCACTCGGATCCATGTTTGTTTAACGCCACATTTTTATATAGGCGGTTCATATGTGCGTCTTCCTTTCTGGACACGTTTCAACTTTTACTTAGAACGACGCATTTCATTCCAAGATACGTCGCTGTATGTGTTGCCTCTGTGCTTACGGCACCGTGACAAGTGCTTATGACTAGTTGTCACTCACATTGTGACATTAACTACAGTGTAATGCATGTGCTTTATTGTTGCTTTTGATGGGGAAATAGTTTAATTTTAATTAGGACCATATGAATGCAATTTGTGACTGGAATGAAGAAGGAATTTGGAAATTAATTGATGGTTTATTTTCCATTTGCAAAAGTATGAGTACAGGTACATTGGAATGCTTAATTGCCAGTTAAGGGCCTTGCTCAAGGGCCCACAGATATGTCACAATTCTGCTAAGGTTTGAAGCAAGTCTTCTGATTGCAAGTACAGAGTCTCAGCACACAGTAATATAGTTGTATTTTAGTCTACATTAGTTTTAGAGAACCAGAATTGTTTTATATCAAGACATATTATTGTATTAGACTGGAGAAAGTAGAAATGAAATTTCATTCTAAAATATTCTTTTTCATATGCAAGTCATTCCAAGTTAGTAATTGTGAAAACACTAATATTGTGAGTTGGGTTCTTTAGTAATGTTTAGTAAACATTCAAATTTAATGTCCCTTCTACCAGTACTAAAGGGTTGTACTGTTAGCTTTTTTATGGAAAGAAGAAAAATTTGGTTGGGGAGTGTACACTGGAACAGCATGATGCTGCACCCACCACAAAATGAAACAGTACTGGCAACCCCCCAGGCTGACACACAGTCCCAGTCCCACTCTCCAAAAATGACCGTCTGTCTGCCACAGCCAGGTGTTAAGTGGGCGTCTCCTTGGCCTGGTCCAGCCCCTTAGGTCCTCAGCATTGAGGATCCTGCGAGCTGGATCACCCTCAGGGAAACGCGCCACATGGCCTTAGGGCCGCAACTGACGCTCCCTCACAATGCAGGCAATGTGCCTCATTCGGGACTCCTCTAGCAACCGCTCATTCCACACAAAGTCAAAGCAATGGGACCCAAGGATTCTCCGAAGAGACACGGTACTGAAGCAGTCCAGTCTTTGTCTCCGCTCACTGGATAGCGTCTATGTCTCACAGCCATACAGCAAGACAGGGAGCACCAGGACTTTAAAGTTTTGGACTTTCATCCTGTGGCAAAGATATCAGGAGCGCCACACACCCCTTTCCAGCGACCTCGTGACTTCCAATGCATGCTACTGCATGCATGCAATACAATCCATCCATCCTGGAAGTTGGTGACCCTCCACTTCTAGCCCATACCAGACTCTACACATGTTCCAGGGTACCTATGTGCTCCCCCCCCAACCATTCCACCTGTTCACATTCCTTAAAAACCTCATTCCTCCCTCTCATGCCCAGGTCACATGACTTAGTTTTAAACCTCCCCAGTCACATGGCCAGGTGCTGTCCCACCCAGTCACATGACCCATCCCTTCTCAGAGCAAGTCTTACAGACAGATGCTCCATCCAGGCTGATATGACACAATGGAGTGTTTACATTGAACCGTTTTTACTGAATGCTAATAGTAATTCACTCTGCTAATAATTCCTGCTGTTTGAGAAGCTCCTAAATCTGAGCACCTAAATCTCAACAGAAACAAATTCAACAGGGACCTAGTTTTTAGGCATACTGCATCACAGACCATGCAAGGATGCTAAATCCTTCATTCTGAAATGATTTCCAAAGGGCATAGCGCTGTTTCCTTAGCCTGGTACTTAATTTACTCAAAAGAAATGATTCCCGCAGACAAACAACCAAACCATTTCTGCGTGTTTGTTTTAAGCTGGATTCATCATTTCTACAGGAGGCGAGTACCTGCAGCCTCTTCACAATAAACAAAGTCCGACTCCATCTGAAAATCAGGACCAGAGGTGACGCCCTTTTGATTCTCTTGTTTTGTTTTTGTCTTTCCACTGTAAAGAGGGACCATGATGCTTTGCAGGTTCCAGAAATTGAGGCCAACATGCTTCCGGAAACTGTCCATCAGTTCTGGCTGGGCTAGTCCTCTTTAGTCAACCGGGACGCAACTGAAATCTTCATTCCTTCGACAATAAAACGCATCAATATCACATTTGCGCCGGATGTAGCAGACAAGGCCGGCCATGCAACAGGCTGAGGGCCTTTGGTCTCAGTTTCCAAATCCCTCGGCGGATTAATTTATATTTTGACTAGCAATTAAAACCTAATGATAAAACGTAATGAAAACAGAGACGCCGATGCTCAAGCACGCCGTCTCGACGAGTTAGCGGCGCGCGGGCCTTCTGCTGCAAGACGAAACGGTGGCTTACTTTCTCATTTACGGGATTAAATGGGCTCTTGGCAACATCCCCCCGGTGCGGCCTTTTCCCAAGGACTTAGGACAAGATCCAAAGAGGCGTAATGAGCACCAAGGAAGAGCAAAACAATGATCAATATGACACATGCCAAACATCCAAGGATTTGCATTAATAATTCACGCTGCAATTGTCTCACAGTCTGAGGGTCTCATTAATAACTAATCAACATTTTCATTTTGCTTAACGGTTTATCAGAAAGCTCAATAATGGCATGGCGAACAAAGCCCAACATCCGCCCCCCAAAAAAGTACAGTTTTACTTGCATAAGTTTATATTCGGTCCGTATAGCAAGTGAGATTGGCAGCCAGTTAATTCCTAAATTGTTGTCTGAGGTTTAATGTCAAATCATTATAAAGGACGTAATTATAGCCGTTTCCACTGGGTCGTTTCATCGGGCACAGAGCTGCACTCGTTCACTAATTGCATTTCCAATTTGTTTAGCGGTGTTTTCAGAGGTAGGATGGATCGTTGCATTGGTGTTTGATTATAAGTGCTAGCTAGCTCAGCCACAATGGGCAGTGAGGGGGGGCAGTGCATCTAAAGGTCAGATAAATTTCTTTTTTTGGCCAAAAAAATAAATAAATCCAGAATTCCACTATTAGTAAGAAATTACACCTGTGTACCCAAGGCTGTTCACTGCTATTGATCCATCCATCCATCCACCTATCCACCTAAGAGGGCAAATCAGAGTCACAGATTCACTAGAACAGGGGTCTTCAACTCCAGTCCTGGAGAGCTATTCTCCAGTAGGTTTTCTGTCCCACTTGGCTTTTGATGAGCCACACCTGGCCCTGGTATTTACCTGAGAACAGGTGTGGCTCATCAGAAGCCGGGTATGATCGAAAACCTACTGGATGGTAGCTCTCCGGGACCGGAGTTGGAGACCCCTGCACTAGAAATACGAGTTCATATAGGTGAGGAAACTGGATCATTTACCAATAGGAAACTGAAAAACAAGCAAGCACAGACTTGGGACCAGGTCGAATGTGCACATCTGTAAGCGTGGCGTGTGCGTTCCAGTTAAGTCAGAGAACTGGTCACATGACACAGGGGGACTCCAAGCAGGGACTCCACAAAACAGCAACAGAGACAAAGCAGAACCTTATTTCATTACATGCATATAGTGGCTAATAGCATCCAAAACGTGAGCCTTCCGCTACAGCCTGACCTGGAACCATCGCCAGCTGCATGCAGTGGGATTTAAAGTTCTTTTTGTTGTTTCATCATTTGCATCGAAAATAAGCTTTTATGTTTGGATGTGTAATTCAAAGGCCATGCAGGTCTAATCATCTGGCCAGCCATTTGATATCATCATGTTTACTACAAGGAGGGCGTGACAGAGACGTCAATTCATTCACATAAAAAAAATCTATTAACGAAAACAGACACGACGACGCAAATTTCACATAACATACACAAACACAGAAAAGGGCTCTTACATAATTATTGAGCAGGAACGTTTACCTAAACCAACATACAGTTGAGAATGCAGGGTCATCCAGTGACTGTTGCAATTAGGGGTGCCCAAGCAATTAGGGGTGCCCAAGTGCCCATTGGTGAAACCTTGGGATCTGAACCAACACTGGCGAATGGCCTCACCAGCTGAGCCACGCACTGTCACTAACACCCATCGCTGACTAGGCACGTCCCCACACCCAGGAAGTGACACCAGCCCTGTACATGTGTAAGCAGCCTCACACGAAGGAATGAGCAGGCGTGTATTAATGCGAGCGCCGTGGCATCACCTTCAAACGCCTTTTCTACAATCCGGGATTGTAGCACAGCGGTACACGCTAAACAGGATCATTGGGGTGAGGGTCCCTGTAAAAGCCAGTCCCTCCCTCCCCAATCCGCCTCACAGGCTGTCGCCCAATCCCACTCTGTGGACCTCCACTCACTGCCTATGGGCACTGCGGCCGCTCCTGTTGCCATAGTGATACCTCCAGATGCATAGGGCGCAATAACATTCTCCTGAAAGCCTTAACAAAACGACACATCACAATCACCTGGCTTTTATTGCCTGCATCTGACAATTGGATATGCGAGGGGGAAAAAAAACCTTAAGATTTATTTTAATTTGATTTAGGATGCCATACCAATGAAGCAAAATACGCCTAATAGTATTTTACCATAAATGGATTTAGAATAGCTTTGCAAAGAAACCCCACCTTCACGTAAAATCTCCATTTAAGCACAATACTTTTATATGGAATCAGGCTTAAGAATACCCAGAAAGCACATTTATGGCTAATTTATCAGGTGAATTTAAAAGAACCAAACAGGTAAATAAATACTACTCACAGTATTTATATTATATTTTTTTTTGATAAAATTAGCAATTATTAACATTTATTGACGGCTAAAATCAGTTCTGAAAAAAAGATAAAAGTAGCAGATGGGAGGTTGATTTCCACTGAAGCTGACCTCAAGTCTGTGAAGCACGGCTTCAGGTCGGCTATAAGTATGGGGCAGGTGTTGTTTCTGGCGCCCTGCTCAGAAGGTCACTTTGGGGCCCCCTGCCCCTCCTAATATAGTGACAGCATGTGACCAACAGGCGGCCCCCAACCTGTGGACGGGATGCCAATCCATCCCAGGGTGCACACATACACACACGCGCGCATGCGCACACAGACCTGTACTCATATCTTTGTGGGGACTCTTGGCAATACCCTAATCGCAACAATGACAACCGAAACCCCCTCCCAGCCCTAACATTAACCATAATAAGTAAGCAAACAAAATACAAGTCTTTTGGTTTTTAGTTTTTTGATTGCACTCACAGATATTTATAAAATTGAATTTCCCTTGGTGGGGAGTGAAAAAAGGTCCCCACAACCTCAAAATAGCAGGTTTATATCACATTGTGGGGACACTTGGTGGGGACACAATGTAATGTATATTTGACCCAAGTGTACACAGTTAAAACAAGCACTTTATTTATTTTGGCTGGTCAGGAACCTTGCTGCTGGCTATAAGGAAAGCATGTTACTTGAGGCATTTTCACAATTTATTCAGAAAAAAGTTGTTATATAAAAACACTCTGACAGCCCTATACATTCAGTATTTTACTTGAAGAAGAAACATCCAGCTATATAATATAGAAACCATAACCAGCAAGCCAGTCGCAAGGTCACTGAATTACACTGCGATTTAACAACACTGGTTGGTCACCGGTCTCAGCTCTTCCCTGCCAGCTTAATTGGCTGTGCTTTAGAAACCGCTCGCTGACTTCATTGGGAGACCTCTGTTGCCTGAAGAAACACTTACAGCACACATCTGCCGTTTCGACACCTCCCACCGACTGCCAAAGACACATTTGAAAATTACTGTACTATTGAACCCAGTGTGCGTGAAACTGTCGGTGGGAAACCCGTTTGCCTGGATCGTTCGACGTATGCTTTGATCCAAACCACAAATGAAAAAAACAGACAGCATTTTAAACCTTCTGATCATTTCTAATATTTCTGCATCTCAAAATATGGGAATAAAAAATGGACTAGCTATTGTATGTTTAATAAATTTTAATAAATAAAATTTATTAAAATTAAAATTAATTAAAAATGGTAAAATGTGCTAAACAAATGAATCTGTACACACCTCCTGAAAACTGCGTTCTAAGCACTTTTTGTGACCATAATACAATTCTGCTAGCAAAGTCATTTCATGTTCAGATTTCACCTCTTGGGTCCCCTTAAGTAAGAATACGATATAAGAATACGATAGACGCTCTAATGCAAAGCAACATACAGTTGAGAGAGCAAAGTCAGCCAATCCCTGGAGCATTTGGGAGTTAAGGGCCTCTCTCAAGGGCCCCTCTTAAGGGCCCAATGGTAACATCACTTTACAAACCCTAGGATTTGAACTGGTGACCTTCTGATCACAGGTACAGAGTATTCACACACTGAGCCGCACACCGCCCCCAAAGGGCTGGGAAAGCAGCGCTTACCGTGCTTTGCTCTGTAAGCAGAGCCGAGGCTGGCGGAGTTGGCCGTGTCGATGGTGTACACGGGAGCGCTGAACACGTCAGCAAGGACCTATGAGGTGGGTGGGTAGAGAGGCTGAGCAGAACAGGACAGGTTAAAACAATTGAGAGTAGGCTGGGTGAC